>CM074738.1:64704745-65109745 GCA_037367245.1 Phrynocephalus guinanensis
TAACACATTTTGTTTGGTTCTTTTTTTTATAGAAATACAATTGTATATCTTACTACCCATGCTTAGATTCAGAGAGAGGGAGATGAAGAGGAGAGACCAAGGATATTGTAGACTATAATTGGCTTGCTATAATGAAGACTTCAGTTATTTTATACAGTAATCTTTTAGTAAAATATCTTCTTGCAATGTGTTTCTTTGCCAGAATCTGCTCAGATGGAACATATTCCCAGAGCACGGTGTTATGTTGTAAAGAAGTGCTTTCTGCTGTGAATCACTGCAGCCATCCATCAGTTGAACTTAGCAATGAGCTTGTTAGTTTGAGAATTCAGTGAAGTATTGCCAAGCAGAGCCTGTCAGGTGGCTCTTGAGCATTCATGAAGATACTTAAAAATCTTGGCAGTGAACTCCCAGTGTATACATAGCAACTAGTTGGCTGTTCAGAAATGCCCTGACATCAGATGAGGTTTTGATTTGCTCTGCATCATTTTCATTACTTCTTTCCACTAGTTTTTTTTTAATTTTGAATAGAGATCTGCTCTGATAGTTCAAAATGTGAAAAATTCCATAATATTTGTGTCCCTCTGCCTTTCCACCTTTTAATTTTACCAAGCTATGTAGAGCTAGAGTAACGTGCTTACTTCTTTGGAAATTGTCACTATTTTTAAGCATCTTTGAAATCAATTAATTATAGGATGACAGTATCCAAAGGTACTAAAAGTTAGAAAAGGAACAGTGCAGCTTTTTTTTACCTGATGAGAAAAGCAGATAGCTTCTCAGAATGTATATTAAGTGTTAAGTTTCCACATGCTTTCTTTTGAGAAGGCATTTTTGTTTCTGTACTCTTGATTGCGTTGTGTCTGGTGTTGTCATTCCTAGGATGATTTTTTAAAATAGCATCCTATCTCTTTTGCCAACTGGGACTACATTTGTGCCTTAACCTTGCAAACTTAAATGTGTTTCTCAAGGCAGCTTATCTGGATTACACAAATATCTGTCTAAAAGAGAAACCAGTGAACTGTCCAGAAAAGGAAATCTGGCTCCATTGGATTTTGTAATCTGGCCTCAAAAATGATTTTCCATTTGAGTAATTTGTCTCACTGGACAGAACATAGGAAAGTTTCTGCCTCTTTTATCAAGGAATAAATTATTTGCTTTTATTCTTTTATTTGCCCAAGCGTTCTGTCTTATCGTTTATGTAGTTCTAATCTGCTTTTTCTTGTTTCTGTTCATTCAATCTTTTGTTTTGCTATGCTGAGGTCCTAAATAGTTCTTATTTTCAATTCAGATATATTTGTTATGACTATTTCAATGTTTATGATTTTGTAAATCTCCCTGTTAGTCTATAAAGTTGAAAGGTAGCATATAAACATACAGCCTATAAAAAGCAAGACAGCAATTAAAGGAAAAACCTATATTTGCATATTGCCAAAGGCTGAAATAGAACAGAGTATTTGATTGGGGGGGGGTTTAACAAAAAACAGGTACTTTCAGAGACAAGACATTCCTTCCAATTGTCCCATTGAATGCCAATTTTGAACAGATGGAACAGACTTTCATATTCTGAACCAATTGAAGTTTGTGGTTAACAATTCTGAGTGTTATGGGGATATAAATATCTTTGAAAGTTTTCCTGCATCCCCAGGAATAGTATTTGGCACAACATCCTATTTTAATGAAAGGTACTTTGAGCTATGGACATCATTTGAATCCCTAAAGGCGCCTAATGGTTCCAAGTTGCAAACTTGTTCCTCAAAAGGAGACAAGATAGTGACATGCAAAACAGATTATCATCTCCCTAGTTTACTGAACTGGCCTGGACTGAATTCCTGCATAATTGCACTCATCTAAACTACTATTAATTGTAGCAGTCTATTTTGCACTTCCTGTTGGCATTATTGAGTTATTTTCTTCTTTATAATAGTTTTACACCACCTTTCTCCTTACAAAGTACCCAAGTGCTAACATCAAGTATCGAAGCAGCTAACATCATTAAAAGACAGTTTTAAGAGCTAAAAACAATAAGATTATAAATCTTACACACACAGAGTTCAGTTCGTTGCCAAAGTCTTTAGTGGAGAGTCAAGCAAGTTCAAGTCCTTTGCTAACAATCAAGTGCCAGAAAGATAACAGAATCCAACTCACAGCAATTACCAGTCCAAGTCAAAACCAGAATATCTCACAGAAACCAGATGCCAAGCCAAAGGGAACAGATCAAGCCATTGTCCAAGAAACCAGTCCGAAGTCAGAAAACAGAATCCAAGATCAGGAACAAACAGGAACATGATTGCAAGTTCAAATGACACCTTACTCCCACAGAGAGCTCAAGGTGAGCTTGCCAGCTTTATCCTAAAACAGAGAACACACCCTTACTTCTGGAAAGGCTTCTGCTAGTACTCAGGGCTTGCCGACCTGTTTCTCCGTCTAGCATCAAAGACTCTTTACTTAGCTCTTCTGGTAGCAGGTTGTTGCAGAATCCTGCTCATGGCCCTTCTAGGAGGTGAAGATGTGTTTTCAGCTGAGTCATAAGACCCAGCTGCTTGCTGATTTGAGCTGCAAGGCTCTTCTAGCAGCTCTCCACCATTTAACCCCTCAGAGTCAGGTTCTGTGGCAGGCAGGGTCCTGACAATAAATGCTAAAATAAAGCAACAAATATCATACTAAAATGATTTAAAAATCATCCCTGAAAACCGTTTCAAAGCAGCAAGGCACAATTTGAAGCCCTCCATGACAATCAGTCACTAAAGGAAAGTTTTCCCAAAGATCAATGTCTCCATCTACTTGCAAAAGGATAGCAAGGATGGGGGAGTCTGGCCTTCTGTGGGAGGGATTTTCAGAGTCTGGTACCAGAAGTAGAAAAGGCCCTCTCTTGTGTACCCACCAAACACACCTCTGAAGATGGCGACACCAAGAGAACACCCCCCAATGTTAAGATAAAGCCAGAACTTTGAATTGTGTCACATTTTATGTGGTATTTATGTGGTACCTGCAGCCATACATTAGAGCTTTATCTGTGCCCAGTCACTTTAATACTAAACAATTTCGTGTACCACGTGGTCACTGCTTTAATTTGCTAATACCATCTACAAGGTGCAGGGGAACCACCACAGGAGCTGGTGGAAATCTCATCTGGATAGAGGCATGCAACTGGTTCTGAGCAGAATTTTGTTTTTCCTGAAATTTGCAGCTTAGAGATTCTCCTGGTTCTAGAAATGTTGATATGGCATTAGTGCAGAATTAGTGGAGAGGAGTGCCTTTTATCATTTCAGGCTCCTGTGACGATCAGATATCCAGACTATCTGACTGCAGTGCCTCCCTTGTTTGAAATCCTTACTTAACTTTGCAGCAGTTTCATGGAGACATTAAAAAGGGTGATGGAAAAAAATGAGAACAGACCTTCAAGATACCCCTATCATAGTGATTTGTGAACTACAATGAAACTAGACTAGCACTGAATTCTCTAAACACGACCCCTAGAATGTCTTATGATAGACTAGTTGGTAACAAGTGTTAGTAGGGAATTGGAAGACAGTGATAATAGAATCATGTCTCTTATTATTTGTTAAGACTGGATAGTTCCCTGAATTATGCATGAGTGCTCAACTGTGTCTGTCCATGTCCTGATATGCCTCCTCATTTTAAATGCAAGGGTAAAGCTCATTATTTCAGCTCAGCGACGCTAAGCAGCTCATGATCAGAGTAAGGATGAGGTATCTTCCCTACTCAGTCCATCAGTTGCTCCCCTGTCACCCCTTGAGATAAATTAAGTTCAGTTATTGCAAGATCATTTAGTGAGATCCACAACAACGCAGCAAACTCACTAAGTAACAGTGCCATGCTCTGCCCAACACACCAAACTGCTTTTCTAATGTGTTTTTATAGGGGGTTAGTTGTGGATGTATAGCTGTTAGGAATACAATTCTTTTACAGATTGGTCAGAGGTTAAGAAGCGAAAAATGAAGGCAGGACTAAACTGCAGTTTTAAGATGGAAGAAGTTAGGAAATAAGTATGGAAAATCCTTTCTGAGCCTATTTTGCTTATTGTACCATATGAGTGCTACTGAGTTAGGAATCCTTTCTCTTTAGCTGGGAAAACAGTGAATTCTGTTTACTTTGCATGGTTTAACATGTTCTGTTTGTAAAATCTATACACAAGTTAATATTAATATAATAGATTGCCATTAAGACAATTCTCACTTATGTTGGTCCTTTTCTAGGGGTTTCTAAGTTAAGCATACTCAGAAGTTGTTTACTATTCCCTTCTTCTGGGGGCAGGCCGGGACTGTACAACTTGTTCACAGAGACATCACTTTGTCAACTAAGATCAGGATAGTCAAAGCTATGGTTTTTCCAGTAGCGATGTATGGAAGTGAAAGCTGGACTATAAAGAAGGCTGATTGCCTCAGAATTGATGCTTTTGAGCTGTGGTGCTGGAGGAGAGTCTTGAGAGTCCCCTGGACTGCAAGGAGATCGAACCTATCCATCCTGAAAGAAATCAACCCTGAATGTTCACTGGAAGGACAGATTTTGAAGCTGAGGCTCCAGTACTTTGGCCACCTCATGGGGAGAGAGGAGTCGTTGGAAAAGTCCCTTATGTTGGGAAAGATTGAAGGCAAAAGGAAAAGAGGACGGCAGAGAATGAGATGGTTGGACGGTGTCATCAATGCAACCAATATGGATTTGACAAAACTCCGGGAGGCACTGGAAGATAGGAAGGCCTGGCGAGCTCTGGTCCATGGGGTCACAAAGAGTTGGACATGACTGAACAACTGAACAACAACAAGTGAATTTTGGCACTTTTTTCCAATTTTGAAAATGCAGTATCTCAGAAACGGGTGGACCAAATAATCTGAAAAAATATATTTTAAACATCTTATGGTATGGTACAGATGTACCAAACATGAACCAAATCCATGACATCAAGTTTCAAAATGGATTTTTCATTGGTTGATTTGACATAGAATGACCCCAAACCCTTCTCAGAAATCTCATATTTAAATATACTGCTACCTGAGAATCCATCATTTCACAGAAACAAATGAAATAGCATGCTGCCGTATTGAGCCCAACTTGTAATTTCTTATGAAGTCTTTACTTTAGTCACATCTAACTGCCATTTTTTATATATCATTAGAGAAGTATTCAACAATATGTACAAGGTAGGAAATATGATCAGTTTGATGGACCATTAATATCCTTAAGGCCTTTGTAATAATTGCACAGCTACCTTTGTGATCCCGAATTTTAGGTTAATCAGTGCCTTAAGCATACATTTATAAGTTTTATAATTAAGGTTGCTTTAAGTCAGTCTTTGGAGGCTTATTCTTTTTATATCTGTGCAGCTTATCACTTACCTTAAGGAAATGGTTTAAATCCTCCATATAGCCTTTGTTTCTTGAAATTGCTTTTAAAGTAAAGGAGAGAATTGAAACTTATGAATTTTTGTTTCCAAGTTTTGATTTGGTATTATTTCTTAATAAAAATTGAAGTACTGGATATAAAATTAAAATGTTATATTTTCTTTTTGCAGCCATTTGCTAAAACAAATTAGTGTTATCTATTATATTGTGTTGATAATAGTCATTTGCCTACTAAGAGAAAAAAGTTATTATTTATTTATAATGGTCTGCTGTTTTCTGAAGTAAATATTGGGAGGACAAAAGAGTTAGATGGAGCTGTCTAGCTTTTGAAAAGAAAATATACACTATGGAGCATCTGTAACTTGTAGACACAATTTGTTTCACAGTCTTACGTTATCATTCTGGATATGACTACAGATTTAGCTCATTAAATTCCTTTTAAAAATCACCTGCTGCTGGGAGTTGAAAATAGGGGGAAATCCCCAAGCAGTCTTTGAAAAATTACTGTTTGCAAAAAGATTACAAAGGAAGGAAAAAGTATGAGAAGTAATTATATAAAAGTGGCATCTTAAGGTTTGAGTACCCATATAAAAATACAATTTGTATGACGGAATAGTTTGTGATGGTTTGAACATTTAGAGATAGTTGACAACACAGAGCTGACTTCACAGCTGGGCACAGAGCAGGCCATCTGAATTTCCAGTGTAGGATTGGATTTCTGTAAAACAAAAAACTACATTCATATGAATAGTGTTTCTATAATGTGGCAATGCAGTGTTAGAGATCAAAAGGCAAGGGTGCATCTTACAATTATCAGACCTCTAAAATTTGTACACAGAAGCTAGCTTTTTACTCATAGAGGCCTTAATGAAGCTGGGCCTTTGGATGGTGCAGAGAAAAATACCAATATTGCAAAATTTGGGATTGAGAGTATTACCCTAGTTTTATTTGCTTAGATCACATTTCAAGATGGGTTCTGCAATCTCAGTTAGTAAGCTCAGGTTTCAGGTTCCACCATTGGTCGTATGACATGGAATATCTGTTCTAGTCCTCTTACGCAAAAAGACTGCCAGATTTTTGGAACATTTATGTTTTTTCAACATTGTCCTTCAACCGCTAGATGCTGCATTTCTATGTAACAGAATGGATCTGATTTAAATCCTGGTTTTCTATATGAAGACTCATTCTTGCTTGTATAATCTTAATATTTCCAACCAAACTGCTTCATTTCCAGAATAACAACTTTTTAGTGGCACCTCTACTTAAGAGTGGTTTTACTTTTGAGCAATCCGACTTAAGAGTGAAAAACCTTTGGCATTTTAACTGCTGCCTGACAAATTTTAGATGCAGCCTGCTCTACTTACAATTGTTTAAATGTTTGTGATTGATTGATTGATTGATTTTTTAGATACGGCTGCTCTACTTACAAGTTGTTCAACTTATGAGCATGCATTCGGAACAGATTAAACTCGTAAGTAGAGGCACCACTGTAGTTTTTTCTATTACGGTGCTACCTCAGATCACAAATTTAATTCATTCTCCAAGGCAATTTGTTTTCTGAAAAAATTCGTTATCTGAAACACAGTTTCCCGTAGGAATGAATGGGAAACCAATTAATCCATTCCAGAGCCTAGGAAAATGACACAGACACCTGTTTTTTTGCTCAAAACTCTTTATAAAGTGCACTTTAAAGGTACAGATGCAATGCAGCCAGGGATGACTTTTTTTTACCAACACATGCTGGAAATTCGTTATCCGAGGCAGCCAGTAGGGAAAATTCATTATCCGAGGCAGCCCATAAGAAAATTAATTATCCGAGGCAACCCATAGAGAAAATTCATTATCCAAGGCAGAAATTGTGATTCGTTATCCGAGGCAGCCCATAGGGAAAATACGTTATCCATGGCAGCCCTATACCTGGAAATTGCAATTTGTTATCGAAAAAAATTCATTATCAGGGACATTCGTTATCCAAGGTATTACTGTATATAAAAATGACTAAGGGGCTCCCCATAGATGATGCACCCTGGCCCCACCCACCTGATGTGAGAAGTGGGCAAACGTTACTGGTTCAAGAATAGGATCAGTTAAAGAAGCTAGTTCAAAGGATACTGAAACCACTGTGAATCATTGCACTCAGCATCGGAGTATTCACTGGAAGAGGTCATAACGTGGACAAAGTTCTGAAATGTCGCTATATTGACATAGCATGCCTTCAAGAGACAAGATGGAACAGCCAGAAATCCAAGAACATTGGAGAGAGTTACAGGCTGATTTATTAGGGCATGGCCAACAACAACAGTGTTGACATTGTTGTGAGCAAGGACCTACAACCCACATGCCTGAGGTCCAGAGGCACACTGACCACCTCATGTCTGTCACCATTATTGGCACCCTCACCCACTGACTCCAGGTGTTTTCTGCTTATGTTCCACATAGAGGACTAGATAAAGGAACCAAGGATCAATTCTGGAACAAACTACAGGCCAGAATCTCTGCCTCTCCTTAAGAGGACCTGCATCTGGTGACTTGAACAGGAACCTGGGAAGCACCTGGGAGAGATAACAGTGCCACAGGAACCAAGGTCATGGAAACCACAATGAAGATGGATTACAAATCCTTGACTTCACAGAACCAAATGATCTCATCTGCAACACATTTTTCAAGAAGCATATAAATCATCTATCTCATAACCTGCACCACTGGTGGAAATGGTTGTCCGATTGATTTTATCCTTCTGAGAATGTGTGATTTTCCTATCATATCCTGCACAAAAGTTATCCCCTTTGACCTTCTTGCCCACAGCACAGCCACTAGTTCATTACAATGCTCAACAAGTGAATGGGCATTACCACGGGTCCAGGGAAGACCAAATGGTGGAAGCTATACAACCGCAACGAAGCAATGATCTGAAAATTCCTATTCCAACCAATTAATACTTCCTCAAGTGATACCACTTAGACAACATTTTGTGACTCTTTGGCCAGCACTTCCAGGGAAATCCTCAGCCTCACGAAATTGGGGTGCTGTTATATTGATAAGCAGGAATGGACGTGGAAAGTGCAAGAGAAGAAGAGAGCCTTTTAAAAATAGCAAGCAGATAAGACTGAGGAAACTCAACAGAACTATGTTGCTGCTGAAGGTGGAACACTCCCAAGCTTTATATAGTCACCTGGAAGCACTAGAAGGGGGAAAGAACATTTATATTTTAGTCGGGGGTACCATCACAGAAAACCTACAGCAGAAGGCTCCCTGGGCCATGACTTATGTTAACAATGTTATGCTTTCTGTTGCCAATAGGTGCAAACTGTAGTGGGAAGTTTAGACATGTTATGACTGTCTCAACCACTTTGAACTTTGCTTGAACATCAAGAATACTAGAGACTGTTACCACTCATGGAAGGCTCAAATAAATGGAGAAAACTTAAAGAAGATGGATATCTTCCAGTATCTTGGCTCCCATCTCCAAGACGATGGTGGAATCTGTGGCGGTGTGTGAGCAAGGGTGAATGAGGCCTAGTTACATTGGCGGGAACCACCTAGAGTGGCCTTGTTGCTAGATGGCACAGTATATAAATCTAATGAATAAATAAAATAAATAAACTCACCGGTGTGCTTTGCCAGAGACAAATATCAATCCATATCAATTCTAAGATTTACAAGACAATCTTCCTTTTGCACTGTATGGCAGCTCTAAGCAGCAAAAATAGGCATACAGGGTCAACCCAATACCATGGAAATGTCTGTACTCTGTTGCATATTGGGTATCTCCATACTTGACCGTGGCACAAATTACACTGTCTGATACTATTTAGGTGTGGTATCAATTGCAGAGAAGATGAGAGAAGGCCAGCTTCACCGATATGATCATGTCCTCAGAGCAGCACCTACCACTGTTACCAAAACTGCTTACCACCTGAAAATGAATGGCCGGCAGCCATGTGGGTGTCCAAAACAGAGATGGCAGGACGCTATCAATAAGACCATGCAAACTATCAGCCTTTGCCCAGAAGATGTTGCGATCGGTAAAAGTGGCATTTCAGCACCTGTGGGGAAATGTTTGGAAGAAGATGATTTAAAAAATAATAATGATTTGGTTATGCTATTAGAAATACATCATAGATAATTATGATTTTTTGTGAAGTGAACTATCTCTTGTTTAATTGGTTAAACATTCATATTTGGATAACCTTTCTGCTGTATTTTATTGGAAGGAGAAAAATAACCATTACCTTAATAATAAGGTAAGTGATTATAGTTAACTAAGAGTATCATTATAGTATATATATTTGTATTCATTTAAACACCCATGTTTGTTAACTGATGTGGTTAGGCAAAAAGTTTTAAAAAGCAAACAGACACGCCTTAAAGTATCAGCCCAGTCTATACATGAAAACGTGAAATACTCTGTAGCTCATTCATTTTCATGTAATTCTTTAAGTATGTAGTTCTGTTTTTAAGTGTTTACTCATTTGCTTGCAAATTTCCTCAGCATCGTCAGTAAAACAGCTCCTTTTCCATCTTTTGTTAAAAGCTTCAGAAACGGCTTTCTGGATGCTCAGCATTTGTGCAATATTTCTCTCAAGCCCAGCGTTGAGGATTTTGGCCATAACAGTGCCATCTATTTTCTCTTGATTTTGATCATAAACTGTTACCAGAATAGGCCAGTTCTTGATATATTCCTCAGAATGGTCTACTAAAGAGTTCCATCTAACATCTTGTAGGAGCAATAGCGAAGTTCCACCCATTCTTTTCAGAGCTGCTACTGTAAAATGTTATTTTATATCATACTTGATGACTTTCTTATAAAAGTTTTTGAAGAGATTGTCAGGGATATGTCTTATATTGCATAATGACTTGTTTTTTAAAAAAAATAAAAAATAAAGAATTAAAGGAATTTCCCTCCTAAACAATTATTACAGGTGGCTTTCTATATTTGAATATATATGTGTGAGTTTCAGATGTGTGAAGGAAAAGTTTGTGAAATCGTGTTAAGCTTGCTATGTTATTATTTACTGATACTGCCTGAAGCGTTACTATTTCAGAATCAGAATCAGAATACTTTTATTGGCCAAGTGTGGTTGGATACACCCAGAATTTGTTTTGGTAAAATATGCTCTCCATATAAAAGGAAATATAAGAATCAGATAGTCAACAATAAAAACACAGTACAATACAATATAACCTATTATTTAAAGGGAAGAAGAGAAGTAAAAATTAATTATTCAACAGTTTGATAGCATTTGGAAAGAAACTATCTTTATATCTAGTTGTCCGAGGGTGCAATGCCCTAAAACGTCGCCCTGTGGGTAACAATTGAAACAGGTTATGTCCAGGATGTGTGGAATCTGTATATATTTTCATCGCCCTCTTTTTAGCTCGTGTGGTATACAATTCCACAATAGATGGCAGATTAGTAGCAATAATTTTTTCTGCAGTTCCAATTATCCTTTGAAGTCTATATCTGTCACGCTTAGTCGCAGAAATAAACCAGACAGTTATAGAGGAACAGATAATAGATTCAATAGCACCTCTATAGAATTGAATAAACAGTTCTTTTGGCAGTCTGAATTTCCTAAGTTGACGCAGATAAAACATTCTTTGTTGTGCTTTCTTAATAATACTTTCAATATTAGATGGTCATTTTAAATCTTGAGATATAATAGTACCTAAAAATTTAAAGGACTCCACTATTGACACTAAGTTATTTGATATCATAAGAATTGGCTGTATAGAATGAGTCTTCCTAAAATCCCCCACCATTTCAACAGTTTTGCATGTGTTTAATTCAAGATTATTTTGAGTACACCATAAAACTAGTTATTCAATCTCTTGCCTATAGGCAGATTCATCATTGTCTCGAATGAGGCCAATCACTGTAGTGTCATCTGCAAACTTCACTATTTTAACAGAGGAATCCTTTGAGGTACAATCATTAGTATATAAGGAAAAAAGAAATGGAGAAAGCACACAGCCCTGAGGGGCTCCTATGCTAACCTTGCTATTTTTAGGCATTTATAATGTGCCATATTTTTTAAATCACTGGGAATTGTTCTTATGTTTATTGAGACATGAAGCCCTACTCCACACGTAATACCTGCTCATAGGTGTCAAGTTTTCCCCAGCGCTGGCCAGGACAGGAGGAGAGAGAGATAATGCGTGCATGCACTAGCACATGCGCACACCCAAATCCAAACCCACACACATGCACACACTGCTCAAGGCTGGAAGACAAGGCAGAGGGAGGAGTGTGAAGCCCACTTACTTGCTCCTGTGCCCCCAGGGGGGGTGGCGCTGGCAGAGGGGGTCTCCACAGCTACAAGTGAGTCCTTCTCCCGCTGCCAGGCTCTCGCCCTCAGGCTCACCCACCCACTGACTGGATTGCTGGCTTTTCCCTCCAACTTTGCCACTTTTTCCTCTTTGGGGCATGGAGGGGCCAGCTGTCCGTGTCCCCCCCGCGCCCATCGCTGCCCACCCCCGTGCCCGTCGCCATCCGCCCCCTATGCCCGTCCCCCATCATTCGCCGCCCCCTGCCGCCCCGCCCCCCCGGCGGCCCCCCCACCCCTCACCTAGGGCGCAGAAAACCTAGCACTGGCCCTAGATGGAGGGATTGATTTTCGTAAGAGGGAAGATGGAGAAGGGAAACGTAGAATGGCTATTAAAATAATGCAGCGTAGGGAGAGGTATGAAAGAGGGAAATAATTTACAGAACAATATAAGAGACAATGAGGTATGGGTTCCTGCAAAGCTGTCCATCCATTTAAGTTCAGGTAGCTTAGAGAGTTATTGTATCAAGCTTCTGGGTTGAGATATTGATGCTTATTGTCAAGTTACATCCACAGGACCTGTGTCAACTGCAGCATCTAAGTCACAGCATATCTGAGAACTTTTTTTTCTCTCCTTGAGGACAGCAATGTAACAGGCTGCTCATCACTGAAGACAGCAGCACTGGACAACACTGTGCAGATGTCCTCTTCCTGGCTTATAAAAGCATCTGGGTGGTAGACTGATGGGTAGTGGGGGAGTAGTGAATACTTTTAAAGACTGAGGCAGTATTCTAGCCTGCCTAAAAGGAGACATTATACCTTTGTTGAATTATAAGGATTATCAAGCTCCATTTCATTCTTATTCAGTGGGCCTACTCTAGATGCAACTTACTACTTGTTTTCAGCCAGTGAATACACATAAAATAATAAGGCCAGGATCCTATTGTGCTGTACTGACAGTGCAGTGTTCTGTTGCCTACTCTTGGCCTCCCTGCACAAACAGTGTAGTGCTTCTTACTTGTCCAGTGCTTCGGCTTTCGGGGTCACACAATTGGAAAGCAGTATGTAAAGAAGAAGAAGCCATGTGGAGAAAATAGGAGGAAATGCAGTTTGGTGCTTTCTTTTGCCAGCAAAAAGATGACTGACTTTGCCCCCCTTTTCCTCACTAGGCTTTTACCACTGTCCGGCTTGCTTGTTTTCCTGCAATGTGTCCTCCTCCATTATTAATCATATAAAGCATTCAGCCAGAGCTTAAAAAAACACCAAAAACAACAACAACAACCAGAGATAGGCACTGCTCTGTGGATAGAACTCAGTGATCTGCCTGCAGTGAACAGGATATCAACTGCTATTAATATTTATTTTGAATATTTATAGTTAATATATTGCATTATTTATAATGAATAATGTGCAGTACGCGTGGGGGGAGGATCAAGTCAGAAGATGTAACTGAGGAGCCAAATGAAGTGAGTGACTTAAGATACAGTACTTGCAAATTAGGAGTGGTTTAAACATAAACAGAATGTAGAAACTGTTAAACACAGCAAATCCATAGTTGGTTTTAAAGTTCCTTATAGCCGGGATTGACAACAATTTACAGATTTGCAAACTGCAGCATGAAGTACTAAAAGCACTAAAAAAATTGTTAGTTTCATGTTGCCTACTCTATTTTATTATATTAGAGAGTCAATAAGGTAGCCCTGGGTTTTAATAGTATATCATGCACTTGTTTGCACTTATGTGTTATTTCTGTCTATCAAAGCAATGTGTAAGTTAAGGTTTTAGTTAGGCTGATATCACCAGTTAATTACAGATTTTCAAATTATATAATGTTGATTTCAGAAAGATGTTCATTATTTTCCCAGCATGTTTATAAATTTTGCTGTTTTGAGAATCATTGACATGGTCTTAGAATCAGAAGTATGTGCATAAGTCTATTTATTGTACAGACAGAAATATTTCTCTAACATTCATAATCCAAAATTAAAACCTCATGTCTGTTTCATTAATAAAAGAAAGTGATGCATGGTTTCACTTCTAAATGGAATATTTCTTTTCATTCTGTAATGTTTATATGTCATCAAACATAGTTTCCATTTGCCTTAATAATCTGCCCTTAGGTCTGATGGCTCTGCTCTTGAAATCCAGGTCAATCTATTTTATAGTCATGGGAGAGTTGACTTGATTTCTGTTACTGAGACTTGCGCGGGCATGGTGGGTGGAGTAACTCTGTTTTAATGTGTGCTTCCAGAATGTAGGTTCAGCACTGGATAGAATTGAGGGCATGTTAGGTGCAGAAGATGCCAAGGAGATGTTTGATTACAAGCTTCCAGTCCATTTGCATGATGATTTTGAGGTTTTGCATCTTCTGTTGAGTTTATGCTTGAGAGCATCTGAAAACATTATATCTGCTCTACTGCCAGTCTCTGGTTTCTTCCCTTACACTCTTATGTCCATTTATATAACATATTACTAATACAAACATAAGTTATTTAGCAATCTTGCATTCTAAATATTTGTAGTTGGCAGGACTGAATTTTATTAATTCTTTCAGGTCCTAAGTATGTTAGTAATGAGAACAACCAGTTGAAATGATCTCGATCAATTTTGCCTTCTTCTTTGACTTTTATATCCAGGAGTGTTACCTGCTTAGGGAAATCTTGACAGGATAGCCCGTGTGGTGTAGAAGATAGAATCTCAAACCAGATTCAGGAGACATGGACTCAAATCTCTGATAGGCCATTGAAACTCAATAAGGTGTGGCAATGGAGAACCTTTAATACAGTTTTGGATTGCCATAAATTGGAAGCGATATGACAGCATATAATAAAATAATCTTAACTGAAGGGTTAAGTTTACTGACAGGTTAGTTTTACCTAAAGTTGTAAAAATCCTAATATAAAAATGACATCACAAAATAGATTATGCATGGAAGTAGAACTGAATTGCTAGTTATTTCAAACATTTTAATGTGTTCTTAGTATTGATTTTATTTACTGTTTTAATATAACACTTGTTTAATTCTTTTTAAATATTTGCATACTTATTATTTCCAACTTTTAAATATTCTCTGTTTAAGTATATAAGCTGTCTTAGGCCCTTTTAAAGAGAGAGGTAGTATTAAAATGTTTAAGTAAATAAATAAGTAATAAATAATTTTAAAAGCCATGTATCATGGTATACAGTTTATATCTCCCCGAATAAGGAAGAAAGCTATTACTGTGATTTTCACTCACTGCAGTCTGATCTTCCCTTTATTATTTTATTTCATCCTTTACCTCACACTGTAGGCAGGCAAGATTGCAAAGGTTTAGATGTTTTTTAAAATTGTTTGCTTAGAAAGTAGTGAAGCAGGAACTTTAACAAGAAGTAGCTAAAATTGTACACATCATTCTTTTTGATGGAATAAAGGGATTTTAAAAATTAGCATTACTACTTTACAGTAGTTGAAAAATTAATGTTGTTATTCTAACGCCATTACACTACATTTTTGCTGTTGTCAAATCTTAATTATTGATTAGAGTTCAAAATGCACTCAATATTTTCTGCAAAGATTCTGCAAAGATTCTGCAAAGATTCTAAGTGAAGGATAAAATCCACAGCCAGTTGTTGGTAATTAGATACCATTGAAATGGATGTGGCATAAATTATAGTGTGACTACATTTTCACATTGATTTCAGCACATCTTTAGTGCCAGTGCAATGTTACACTTAATTATTCTTTTTGGCAGTTTCTATAATGATCCATTTTCTTGGGGTTTTTTTTCTTCATATATTGTCTGTGTACACTATTTAATAGTTTTCAGTCAGTAGTTGACCAATTTTAGTAGTTAATACTGTATTTAAAAAGTCTCCCAGATCTGTTTTTCGCTAAGTATACTAAAGTTATTTTTTTCACATCTTATAGTGAAAAGTGGGGATAATCTTCCCCCCCCCTTACTGAAGACTTATATAAAGAAAAAAAGTGGGTTAACTGAATACTGACTTTGCAGCTCAATTTTTAGGAATGTTTTCTCCTTCCAGTAGTTAACAGTAACAAAATTTTAAGAACAGAAGTACTCAATTTAGTTGAAACGCTGCATTATTTAAATGAGTGGAATTAGCTACACCCTGCCAGGAGACAAAGTCTGCATATAAAACACTTTTTCATGTTTTCCTTGAACTCCTTTGATTGAGCCTAACATTCAGCTGATGTGAATGAGCTCTGTCTCAACCTTGGCAGGATCTGAAGAATATTGGTATCTGTTGTAATGAATAGTGGAACAGCAAAAAACTTAAGTGAGCTGGGACAAGTACTGTCCCAGTATGATGAACTAAACACAAGGATTGTTCAGTGAGCAGCCTCTGTGTCATTTTGGAAATTAAATCTTGGCTGGCTAACATTCGGTCTGTGTACACACATTGAATTTCTTTGTTTGCTGTGGTATCCATTCATAATTAAATGTTTCAAAGTACTAAAGAGGTCCTTGAATGCCTCCGCCTTTAAATATGCCTTGAAACAAGTATTTGATGCAAGGATGACATACTCTCTCTCCCTTGTGTTTGGTAACATTTCTCTGCTCACATAAAAATGCCCCAGAACAAATTCTTAGGCTGTACTTACAGAAAGGAAGTAGTTTATGGCTATTTGCAGTTAGAATCATAGCTTTAAAGGAGGGTTTTACAACAGTATTCATGTTTTTTGACAGATTCGTGTCTCTAATGCATCCTCAGTTTTCACTGATGCTTCTGTTTCAGAATAAATCAGAAAGCAATCTACTCTTTGAAATGACTGTTCTGGACTGCTGAAATTTCCTCTTGAACTCAATAAATTGTTCTGAAAACATTAATTAATTCATTGGAGTGTACAATGTTTTCCACAATCTTTTACTGTGGCTGAAAAATTAATTTCTGAATGTATAAAGGAAAAAAAGCAGGACCAGAGGCTCAAGAGAGTTTCAAGTCAATAAACAATGCCTAGTGGTCCCACAGTCATGTTTCACCTCTCTTTCAGTCTAAAGAAAGAATAATAAAAAGAATGGTAAACTTAAATGGTAGAAGCCTTATTTCTGCAAAGACATTGCAGTCCAATAGCCATGATGAAATATTGGGAAAGGAGCAGATTAGGCAGAATTCTGTTTGCACAAAACCTAGGTAATCTCTCTTTTCCATAAGCAGGACTTGTTACATTAGCCTCACAATCTCTTTTAAATTTTAAGTTTATTAATCAGCCGCAGAGTGGTAACTAGGAAGGAATGTCCAAGGTTTTGACCTACTTAGGAGCCTATTCAGGCCAGGTTGAAGTGATATCAAGGTGAACTATAAATTGGAGGACTCACCACTAACTATCCTCAGACTGACGAAGCTGCTTGGATGAGTAGCAAAATGTTTCAGTCTTTCAAGAAAAGAAGTCCAGTTGCCATAACTCAAATTCCAGATGCACACAACATGTCCCTAAAGCTTTTGGTCCGATATAGATTTTCCAAGGAAAACATTTGGAAGCGTTCCAGTCTGCATTTGGTAGAGCAGACATGACAACATTAGGTTACATGACATGTTAAAGGGTGTGTATGTTTCTCCATTATATATGTTGGAATCATTCACACTTTTTTTCATCATTTCACTGAATTCCCAAATGGCCCTTCAAAATACAGGGGTACCTCTGATAACGAATTTAATTCGTTCTCAGAGGCAATTTGTTATCCGAAAAATTTCTTATCTGAAATGTGGTTTCCTATTGAAATGAATGGGAAACCGATTAATCTGTTCCGGAGGTCAGAAAAAAGGCAAAAAAGTTCGTAAAGTCCAAATTCCTCTGCAAAACATGTCCAGAATGGCTCCAAAACACCATGAAAAAAAATGCTCTAACTCCTTCCACCCCTCCGCAAACTATGCATCCTGCAATGCATGCAGGGTACATATTTTTTTGCAAGGCATTATGAAACATTTGTTATCCGAGGCAGCCCATAGGGAACATTTGCTATCCGAGGCAGCCCTATACCTGGAAATTTCCATTGGTTATCCGAAAAATTTGTTATCCGAGGCATTCTTTATCCGAGGTATTACTGTAATTTAACACGGCAGGACTACAGCCACATTCCAGCAGTTCTTGCTTCTGCTTTTTTCCAGCAGCCGTACTACTGACTATATGCTCATCTTCTGGGGGTTTTTTTATCACTAGCTGCACGAGGAAAGTTTGTGTTGGAATTTTTGTGGTGTATGTATTCTTAAATTTCTATATTAAAAAAACAGGATTTTCAATTCTAAAAAAAAAAAAACCCACAACCCATATAAATGTGACTGCATTTTCAGACTGAAAAAGGACATTACAAAGGTCACTCTGAATGTTTACCCCACCCATGTCAGCAGTACAGATGGTTACAGGATACCCTCTCCATCTTACTAGCATTCAGACTTGTTGAAAAATAGCCACAGCAATTTATTTATGTTTGGGTTAGAAGTGGTTAAACTGATGAAAATAGCAGCCCACATATGAGATGTCCCCTTGCTTGGTTTCACTTTGTGAATAGTAGTACTGAGATAAAACTTTTCCATTTATTTTATTACAAATGCTAATTTGATTTATGATTATGAGAGCAAGCAAACTTCGGACTGGTTCACAGTAGCATATTTCCTCATGGCACGTTAACCGTAACTCTACATGTGGGTCTCTCTAGAAGCAATCTGAAGTGAAAGTGAAAGTGAGAACTCCAACCTCATGTCCATTATGGAAAAGGAGTAAAGATGGAAGTACGACGGTGCCTAAGAGGTGATCTGATTGAAGTTTATAAAATCACACACGGTGTGGACAAAGTAGATAAGGAAAAACTGTTTTTTCTATCGCACAACACTAGAACTAGGGGGCACTCCATGAAACTTTTGGGTGCTAGATCTCAAACAAATAAGAGAAAGTACTTTTTCACCCAGACGATCACTGGTCTGTGGTAATTATTATTATTATTATTATTACGACCATTGGTGCCTCCAATTTTATTTGTCAGGACTTACGTCTTTGACGTGCTGGGATGCACTTGGAGGCCTTAGGATTTTATGATTTTAGGATCCTGGGAGGATATATGCTTTAACTTATTATACTAGTAATTTGTGTTCTGTTGTATCGTGATACTTGTTGTTAGCCGCTTAGAGTCCTATGTTGGAGATAAGCGGGATACAAATATAACAATAAATAAATAAATAAATAAACTTCCTGCCAGAAGAAGTGGTGACAGCTGTCAGCCTTGACAGCTTTATGAAAGGATTGGAGAATAAGGGTACACTGGCTATCATTATGGATGCCTAAGGACAACCTCCGGGTTGGAGAGATAAGCAGGATATCTCTCAATACTATTTGGAGGGAATCATAAGCAGGTAAAGACATCTGCTTGGGAATACCCTGAAGCAAATGGTGAGCCACTGTGTGAGACAGAATGCTGGACTGGATGGGCTGTGGCCTGTTCCAGCAAGGCTGTTCTTATGTTCTTATGCAGATTTGAAAATTTATTCAAATAACAATTAATGGTTTATTATATGTCTTAATCATGCCAATCTGCAGAAGGCAGCATCAGAGGACCCCATTATAAAATTCTTACAAGATATCACCCATCAGTTTCATTCTCATGAAGGAATTCGGAGAATATGAGAGGAGTCTTGAATGTTAAGAGTTTAACCATTATTTTCTACCATGAACAAATGATTTTTTTCTTTATTTTATGTGATTTGATTTTCACTCAGAGCTTATTTATGTTCTCATTTAATTATAGAGTACTTTTCTTCCTACTTATAAGAATTTTCTAATTTTCTTATAGTGACAATTCTTAGTCCAATGCATGTATGCCTTTGTTTTGTACTCTGATATCAGTATATAAAACCTTTCATGTACAAAAGAACATTTCTACTCTTGAGTTAAAATAATAATTGCTGTTGATAATCATCTGTGGAGTTTAACAGTAAAGAGCACCAAATATTGTTCTATGTATTCATGTGAACAATAGCACATTAGCTACCATCCTCTATTTCCTTGTCAAATAGATTTGATCAGCAATTACTTCATGTTTCCTGGTCAGTAACTGAATCTCAGGCAAGTTCTAAGAATGAGATGCCAATTTATTGTATAGAATTTTGAAGGCTACCTATAAAGTGATTAAAAACAGATTAAATCTTTTATGATGTCTTGGCTGGACTACTGTAATTCTCTCAATGAAGGGCTTCTGATGAAGAGTTTCAGGAAACTTCAGCAGGTCCAAAACGCAGCAGCCAGATTGCAAATTGGGGCAGATTATAGGGATCACATAACACCCTTATTACAACAGTTTTATTAGCTGCCAATCATTTTTGGGCACAATTCAAAATATTGATTTTAACCTACAAACCACTAAATGGTCTGGGTCCAAACTACCTCAAAGATTGAATCTCGCAGTATGAGCCAGCTCAGGTGCTAAGGTCGTCAGGAGAGGCCTTTCTCTCCATCCTGCCACCTTTACATTGCATCTGATAAGAACACATGAAAGGGCCTTCTCTGTTGCTGCTCCCAGACTTGGGAATTCCCTCCCACTGGAGGCCAGGACTGCCTCGTCTTTGCTGTCTTTTCACAAGCAGGCAAATACTTTTTTCTTCATGCAAGCTTTCCCTGAATGATGGACTACCTATTATGTAATTTAGATTGATTACCATGCATAATTGTTTAGTCTGAATTAACATTAATATCCGTGTTTTCCATTTTTTAGTTTCCATCTCTCATAATAGATTTTTTCTTGAATTGTTTGCCTACTGTTATTAGCTTTGATACTGCCTTTTTAATGTTGTAAGATGCCTCTTCAAATTCATTGCTTTAATCTTGAATATGTCTTAAATAAAAACATTCAAAATAAAAAATAAAAAAATAAGAAAAGGTGAAAACTTTTAAAAGATGAATTTAACACACAATATAGAATTTGTACTTTCACTAAGCTTAATTACTCTTTAGATATTTTCAGAACTTTCTAGGGTACTGTGATCCATGGGATGTAAGTTTTGCCTTCTTTTTTTATTTATATTATGTGGGATGCCACAAATCTGCTCTGCAATGGTGATGATGGTTAACAGAAATAAATTCCATAATAGAAATATTCATACATGTTTTCTGAATAACAGTCAGACATAGGAACAACTGCAACTGCTTTAGCACTATGTGTATAGCAGACAAAATTCATGTATCTTCTGTGAAGTTTTTGTAAGCCTATGAATCATATAAATATTTTCCTCCCATATCTGTCTTAGATTAACTTTAGGTGAACTTGGTGTACAGAGACCCATAATTGTTGCCATATCTTCCATTATATCATCTTTTACCACCTGTTCAAGGATTAGTTGTAGTCCAAAAACATCAGGGCCCCAAATGTGGAACAGGTTGAAGGATCCCTCTTTGAAACATCTGCATGGCAGATAGGCTGTGTGGCCTTGGCCAAACTACAGTTTCAGAGCGACCCCAGAAGGGAGTGGTGAACCACTTCTGAGTGCTTCATGGCTAGAAAACTTGAGGAGTATTGCCATAAGTCAGATTCAACTTGACTGCACACAGTTATTATTAATACTAATGAAGCTTTTATTTCTCCAAGCCTACATAAGATTTATAAAAACTGTGTTTATATACATGTATACATTATGAATGAGAGTTTTCTTCAGAACTGTAGCATATAAATGATTGAATATTATATAACAGTCAATTGATTGTATGAACATAAGTGCTTTTTGTTGTTTTCAAACACTTGTGAATTCCATAGATTTAAAGAGGGCTGTTTCTTTAACAAGTTTATCTCAGTGAAAGCAAATTGTAAAACGTCTGCTGCTTCAGAAAAAGCAATAACAGGCATTCTCCTAAAGGATTCCTAGCATCAAGTTAGCATAGCAAACAACAGATAGAAAATATAGTTGTTGTTTGTTATGTATGTTGAAAAATCATGGGTTTCATATATGATTTCAGTGTTAAAAATTACGTGAATGTGATCATGGACTTTCTCATTTGTATTAATTATACTAGATTTTTTTTTCATTTTAATTAGAGCAGGTCTTCTGAGAATAAACTTTTTTATCATTAAGCATTTTGAAATCTGGGAGATAAAAAGAATGTGTTATTTGAGAGCATTAGTTACATGATTTTAATTAATGATTGTAATCTCCATGGTCACTTTTTGCAAAATAACATTTAATCTCCTAATCACTTTGCATTTTGCACAAACACTTGGGCCTTGCAATGTTATCTCCCCACCCCCATTTTGTTAAAAATTGTAATTTTATGTTGTTACCTCTTCAAACCTCATTTCCTACCACAACACCTGTTTTTCATGCAGACTAGACTGATAGGTAGAATAGTTTGCTTCTTTTTGCCATGATAGAACATAGCTCCTGGCAAGGTTATGTTTGAAAACAGTTTTTCATGCAGCGATCGTATTCAAGCAGCATCGTTTTTGCCAAGATCCTTTGACTAATGAAGGGCTTGAACGATAGTATATTCTTCTTTGCTTGCGGCATGAACATGTACCATTTCTTCTGAGAAAAGGCACTCTGGTATATCAAACAAAGCAGGAAGTTTAACCTTTTTGGAGGAAGGTCAGTGTTTTCACTGGTAATAAAAAATAGCAACTTTATAAACAGTTTAAGAAATAAATTTTCTGTTTGGCAGTAATCAACACAATGCATTTCCAGAATTTTTTCATGGAGGATCAACATGAAAAACACTATGTTTACTATCTTCTTTGGCTCTTAGTACCACATTCTGTTTAAAGACTTCTGTATCACTGACTTCAAGAACCTCCTGCTGGCTGGACACTTGCAATTTGAGTTATGAAGTACAAAGACTTTAAAACCCTTTAAAGTTTTATTTTAATTCCTCTCTCACTCTCACTCTCTTTCTCTGTGAAGAGTGCAGAAGGACAGCACATTTGCAGTTCTTCTCAAGCTTGCCCACTAAAATATCTATCTTAAAGAAGTGTATTGAGAACTGCATGCTTGACTGTGGTTCTAGTAAATATTCTGAAAATGTGGGAGGTATGTTGTAAAAACCCCCACAAAGAACTGTGTGAATGTTTTAGGAAAGTAAATAATTGGTGGGAGTCTGTTTAGTTTTACCTGATCAATAAGTTAAAAGGAAATGTGTGAGTCAAGTTTTATTCTTTAATAGTATTTTGAGGTTAGAGGAAACTATTTGCTTTTGATGAGACATTTCTTCATGAGTGCAAGGGGAATTACAATGGAAGTGTACATATAAATATTAACTATGGCCAAGATGAAGCTTTGGCATCTACAAAGCACACAAAGGGAAATATTTTCCTTTGAGGGTTAAATTCAATATTTGGGTGCTTCAGCTGATGCTTTGTTGTATTCAAAGTCTTCTATCCATGTTGATTTTGTACAAACCACTCTGCAAGTTTATGATGTGTAGGTATTTCAGACAATGAGTTTCAAGATTGAAAGAACTTTGGTGAATCCAATGTCCTCTCCCAGTCATCTAAGTTGTAAGCACTAACATTCGTCTCATAGAATAGATCAGGCATGTCCAAACTTTGGCCCTCCTGATGTTTTGTACTACAACTCCCAGAATTCTAAGCTTAGATTGCCAGTGACAAAGGACTGTGGGAGTTGTGGTTGAAAACATTTGGAGGGCCAAAGTTTGGACATGCCTGGAATAGATATTGACGTTATCACAATGTTCTTTCATATTATATGTTCCTGTTTCAAGAGATCATCTCATTCCTCCAAGCTATTTTTCACTCTCATTTTCCATGCTGAAAAATAGGTTGAATGTGAATGTGATTATAGTACAAAACTAGGATGCATTTCTGTTTATCTTAGCTCACCATCATTTCAACAATGTCTCTAATTTGAAAGAAGCATTTCTCTCTCACACACATGGACACAGAATTTTTTTAAAAAAAATCTGTATAAATTAGTAGGTACAGAGGAACTCTGACTAATTAATCTGTTCTGAGCACATGTTCTTAAGTCAACTCGTAAATCAGAGAGTGCTTTCCCATAGGAATGCATTGAAAGTCAATCCATTCCGGAGGAATGGATTTCAGCGCATTCCTATGGGAAACCACTTTAAACAACCCACGGCTCCCCGCCCACTGAGTGCATTGGGGGAGAAGCAGTGGGCCAATCAGCTGGCATGTGGGGCTTGGGGGGAGTTTAAAGAGCCCTGGGCTTTTAAAACTTTTCCTCCTCCCCCAAGCCCCACGCAGATCAGCTGGTGCATGGGGCTTGGGGAGGGAAAAAGTTTTAAAAGCTCTGGACTTTTCAAACTTTTTCCCCTCCCCCAAGCCCTGCACTTTACCCCCACCCCAGCTCTGATCAGTTGGCGCTGGACTTGGGGGAGGGGAAAAAAGACCCGTACCTCCCTCCCAACGCACCCCATTGGGAGGGAAAGATGTGCCCTCCAATACCCTCCCCAAGCCATCCAAGCACCTAATTTTACCCCCCAAAACTGGGAAACGTATTGACTTGAGTATAAGCTGAGAGCATTTTTTTTTAGCCAAAAATAAGGGCTGAATAACCCGGGTTATACTCAAATATATATGGCACCCATATTTTTCCTTCTATACAATATTCCCAGGTAGAAGACAACTGTTTGCAGAGGCAAGGTATGGACAGTTTAGCAGTCACACAGTTTTCTCCTCAGCTTACTTCCATGTGTAAGACAATCTTCAGTTTTTAGTTATAATGATTTTAGACATAATATTGTCTTATGCAGGGAAAAATACGGTAGTTAATTCTCAAACTTTTCTCAGATACCATTAATATTTGATTTTTAATTTTTCTTATGATTGGCTGAGTAAAAAGCAGTATACCAAATTTTAGCATTCACCCTTGTACTGTTTATGTGACTGTACAGGAGGGGAAAATAAAGGGTTAATGCTTATGCCCAAATATGGAATGTGAAGACGGAGCCCTAGTGCTTACATAGCTCCACCTGAGATAGTTAGCATCAGATAGGGCTAAGATAGGGAAACTGCACGCTTAAGATAGAACTATGATAGGGAAACTGACAGGCACTGAAGAAGAGAGGACAGTTAGAGGGAACTGTCAAGTTTGAGTGAGGGAATTAGAACAGTATTTGAGTGAACTGCTTTTCGAAACTTTAACTGAACACAAGCGATCTATATTTAACATCTTATTGTATTCAATAAACATTCATTTTATTTTTCTTTCTTGTCTGGGACTCAGTGAATGAACTCGGGTGCCCTGACTGGTGGCAGCAATACCCAAGACTAAATTGATACAGGTCAGTAGTCCATGAGATGACTGGGGGCCTGTGCTAGAGTGAGGTTGTGCCTTTACTACTCTGTAGTGAGGGGAGTGAGGTAACCCGGCTGTACCCAAAAGGCTGACCTCCATGCCAATATATAGTGATGTATATGTACTGTATATGCGTAAAATGTGTAAAATATAAAAAATAAATAAAAGTATAGTAGGTTTCCATATTAGAGATCAGAAATGACAAAACAGTAATACTGTAATATCAGAATTATTGTTGTATGTTAATAAAAGTTTATATCCCTATTATAAACTGTGACGTTCCCCTTTCCCAGACTGTGGTTTTCAGAGGCACAACCGGGTTTATTTCGACATCCCACTGCTGTGCCACTAAATTGTGACGACACCTCCCTTTTACACACTGAATTCTGTGATGGAAATGGTACCGCTGCCACCTTTTATTCACTTAAGAATGCTGCCACCTTTTACACTCGTCGCCTCATGAATTGGGACTGACTCAGAGATATATAATATAAAAATAATGACGAAGTTTATTGAGAAGATAATAACTATAACAATATCTGAGGATGGTATGCGTTGCCTTTAACATATACTGTAACAGATTTAATCAGCTCCACAAGCCTCCCTGTCTTAAATAGCTAGTAAACAGTATAGCCCTCACTGCCTGACAGAACTCTCAGAGAACAGTGCTCTCTCCCAGCACTCACTCTCAACTTAACTTAACTCACTGAACTGCCTCAACTGCCTAGGCTCCACCCTTTTTATATCATACCATTCCCCACCCTCCTGCTGGGATTGGCTGATGATTTGTATATTCATCACTCCTGTCTGCCGGGTTTGTCACATAAACATGTCCAGATATTGGAGTGAATTGCTGGAGTTGTGTTTTGTGCTGGAGTTGTGAAACAAAATTTAAGTGTCCAGATATGAAAGTTCAGAAAAAGAAGTAAATCATATGGTATTGTTAATGTTCCATTGTCATTCGAGAAAAGTTGTTAGCAGATCTGGATATTTGACTTGATTGTGGAAAAATGAGAAGCAGTGTAACATTACCATATTAGATACACAAAATCCTGATGGCACAAAACAAGATAACTGCTCTCCTATCAACTGCAAAGAGTAGTGGCGAATATCTGAAGTATAGGAGGGATTAAACTCATAAAATATATAAAATTTTAAAATAAAGAAAATAAAATAATGTCATGATGAAAATTGCTTTGCCTTTTTTATTACTGTGAAACTAGGAGGCTAGCAGCTTTATGGCTGACTGATATATTAAATTGTAATAGTCAGAATGAATCTATTACATATATACTCTGGTGTAAGTCAAACAACTGTGACAAACTATCACTAGTTAAGAAGTGGAGACATATATTCCTTGTTGGGCACCAAAGATCCAACATGGCATACAATGAGATATGCAAGTTCTTAACTGTTCGAAATTTGATGTCCTCTTTTATGATGTTTGGCTTATGATTGGTATACATAAGTAATAGGTTAGGTTAC
Source organism: Phrynocephalus guinanensis (assembly GCA_037367245.1). Classification (NCBI taxonomy): domain Eukaryota; kingdom Metazoa; phylum Chordata; class Lepidosauria; order Squamata; family Agamidae; genus Phrynocephalus; species Phrynocephalus guinanensis. The sequence continues at coordinate 64,731,102 of CM074738.1, forward strand.
ATCTATGACAAATATAATTAAAACTTTTTTTAAAAAAACCTGTGTAATAGGATTTCAACCATTTTTATACTGTCATGTTATTTATCTGTATTTTATGTCTTTTTCTTCAAGTGCCATGTCCTTGTAGAACGATGGTTATCAGTAGCCTGAACTGGATTCTATGTAAAGCAATTCTAAATAGAGTAGCTTTGCTCATTGCAGACCATTGGCTTAAGTTCTTAAGCCAAAATGTTCTTCTACTCCCCGGGCCACGCTTCCCATCTATTTTTTCTTGGAGGATAACCTGCAGAAGATGGTATTTCTCATTGTGCATTTTATGTCGCAAAAGGGTTGATATCTTGAAATGAAGACTTGTTGTGGGTTACGTATCTGACTAAAGAGAGTAACCTAATTAGAAACAATTGCAGCTTAGCTGACAGATTTTTTTTTTGGCTCAGGATGCCATGGGAAAAATACATGGAAGAATTCCAATCTCAAGAGATACATTTATAAATCAACCAGAAAAGTGCAAAACATGTTTATTTTTAAATTTTTGATTACATAAATGGAACCTAGACTAATATGTAGAGACATCTGTAAAATGTTCAGGTTTATTTTACTGTCTTCATTGTGTGTAACTGATAAGATGTTCACAGTGTTGTTTGCCTAATATATTGCTTTCTGGAGTATGCAGTTATTTTTTTTAAGGTTAATGAATAATTTTAATTTCATTAAATATGTAACTTTATCCAGTGCCTTGAGTAAAAGTTTTGTTACAAAGACTGTCAGTTGGGGGATGTATCAAGAAATGTTGGGGGCGGATTCTGGGGACAAATGAGATGCTTATTAAACTAGTATGAAGCATTGTGTTCTTGTACAAGTAAAGACAGAAGAACTTCTATTAAAATGTATAAATAACCCAATTCTCCAAATTTAATATATAGGGGCCTCTGCTCCAGTTGAGTTCAGATCTATCTAGAGTAAGACAACGTTATGCATTTTTCACATTAGGATCTGGATGGATGCTGAAGTTTGGGGCTATGTAGGGAAATTTGCATAAAGGCTGACTTGATTTCTTAATGTTTATTAGTGTATTAGGACCTCAAAAGTCTGTATATATATGACTGCAAATGATTTTAATAAAAGTAATTTTCACATTCTGCAGTGCTTTAATTGCAGCAATTGATAGAGAACTTGAACAGGTTGCAGAAATATTGTAAGAGAAATCAATGCTGTAATTTTTGTTTGTGTCCCTGGAAATTTACGTTGCCATAGCTTTGTCTGTAGTGATAAACTATTGACTGGAACACCTCACTGCTACTCTCCAAGGATTAGGTAAATTATTACCATTGTGCCTTGTTACAATAACTTCTTGGTCTTTTCTTTAATTGTACCTCTGGGTTAGGCCAACTACAGGTCCTTCTGTCTTATTTACTCTGGGAATATTATTTCTAAATCTATTAGGTAGTGATACATTTCAAATTGTATATAAATGACCCAATTAGTTGGAAGCCTAACAACAGCATAACTAAGATCCAGGGAATACTTCAGGCAAGTACAAAGGCTTGGGCATATCCAGTGAATTTTTCTGCTTTTCACCTATGGATTGTGGATCTCCATGTTTATATCACAATTAGTTTAGAAATATCAGCTGAGTTGATATTGAGAAGGCACATCCTAAAGCTCCATTAAAGTCTATGCATTCTGATATAGACTTCAAAAGTCTCTCTCTCTCTCTCTCTCTCTCTCTCTCTCTCTGTGTGTGTGTGTTTCCCTCTCTCTGTTGGTGGGTCGGTGCTGGGGTGGATGGATGGAGAGAGAAAGAGAAAGAGAGATTTTATGTTGGTTATTAATAATAAAACAGGGCAGATTTAAAACTTTCAGTGTATTTTTAAAAGGTTGACAGTAAAATGATACTCACATAACCTAAGAGCAATATTTTGGAGTGAAATGATCAAAAGGATCAGTTTTGTTGTAATCCACTTATGGTCCAATAAAATGTCCCCTTGCAAAAGACTACCAGGATGACAGCCACTGCCATAAGAAGAAAGCAGAAAAAACACAGTAAACTGCTGATTTCTAAAGGTATACAACCAAAACTATTTATGACCTACAACTATCTTATAACTTCCACCACAAGGCAATAACCCACTTACTCTAGGAGGAGGAACATCATCCTAGAAAGCATTTAGGATGATTCAGGGAGAATCTAATCATTAAGGTCTGAATATCAATGTGTTACACAGCCAAAAAAAAAAAAGGGGGGGGGGACAGAATTTTGCACAGAGGGAGCTTTAACAGCAGGGAGAGCCTTTTTGAAATCTTAGTTAGATATCTTGTGATAAGCAGTCCATTTACAAAGACACTTTCCCCATGATTTTTTTTATCACGAAGTGCTTCTGATCTCCAAATGAGGATATGTTTTCATTAAATTGCTTCCACCCACCCACCCCAAGAGCATTGTATCATTATGGCTCACTGACACCAACTGCAGCTGACAGCTGTTTTGCAATCATTTTACCTGTAATTTGTATGTGTTAAAGTAGTAAACTGATTTCTTAAAGTCTTCCATTTCTTAAACATTATGCTTGTTTAAACAACTTCCTGTAATTAAATGTGTTGTCTTGTTGCTTCTGACTTGGTGCAGCTTTAAGAGGGTTTTCATTTCAGTTCTATTTCTTTTAATAATAAGTCTTGCAGTGTCAGTTTTGATATTAAAATTCTAATGTTTTGCTTTCAGTTATTTTACTTTCATTTACTGCCCTGGTAAAAGTGGTAAAATATTATTTTGCTTATCATTTTAATTGATTTTCATTTGGATTTGTACACTTTGGTTCTCCACTATGGAAGTAGCAGATATTTAGCACATCTGTGGGTCATTAGTTCTTAATGTTTCCCCCCTGTCCTTGTTGATGTTTAACAATTCATCTCAGTCAAATGTAAATACAGGAATCAGGCCTCATTTTCCAATAATGTTGAAAGAAATAGCTGTGTAATTTGGGTATCTGGATGGAAGTCAGGTCAGGAGTTTCATTGCTCACTGTGCTTCTGTGAGAAGAGCCCAGCCTTTGCAACCTTGGGCAAAGTAGATGGTCTGAGAGTCCTTCTAGAAGAAGGGAATGGGAAATCTTAGTGCTGTGTACCTAAGAAAATAATGGAAGAAATTGCATGTGTTGGATTCAGATTGATAGCACGGAAGTACATGTATTATTGCTCATGTGGGAACAATTTGCTTCAAAGAAGCTTCAATTACCTGATTGTAGTCCTTGCAAAAAGCTGCTTTTCCTAAATGCAGAAAATTTTGCTGAATTGTTTTGAATAACTGAGCAATGAGAATTGCTGAATATTTGAAATTGACACTCATAGATGGATAAGGTTGCTGTAGTTAATGAATAAAACAGTTTTTCCAAATGCAAATAAATATTTCTAATAGCAGAATTGGGTTCTCGAAACCCTTATTTCAAAAAATTCAGTTGACATTCTGGACTCTGCCTTGTGGATAGAATATTTGATCACAGTAATATTGTGTAATGAAATTTCACTGCAGAAATTCCATCAAAAATTAACTTTCTCATAAATATGTACATAACTTTGATAATGCAACTCATACCACCTGCATATGTTTGTAATGCCACATAATATCTATCAAGGATCTGTGGTAGCAGAATCTATACATGGATAATATAACAACTAATTATAATTAGATCTGTTGTGACGACACCTCCCTTTTTATACGTGTGATTGTGACGAAAATATAAAGTGTAGGGAACCAACTTATTAATCCTCACAAGATCCACTTGGTAATGCTGCCATCTTTTAAATCGTGAACTGGGACAGATTCAGATGTATAATATAAAAATAATGATTATGTTTATTGAGAAAATAAATAAATACAGTAATATCTGAAGTTGGTATGCATTGCCTTAAACATAAAATATATTAAATAAACTCTTCCAGCCTCCCTGTCTTTAATAACCAGTAAACAGTAAAGCCCTCACTGCCTGACTGAACTCTAACAGAGCTGTGCTCTCTCAGCACTCACTCTCAACAACCCTCAACTCTCTACAACTGACTCACACAGACCAGGCTCTACCCTTTTTATACCATACAATCCCCCACCCTCCTGCTGGGATTGGCTGATGATTTACATATGTATCTCTCCTGATTCCAGGGTGTTGTCACATCTGTACATGGATATAGGAATTAATAGAATGCTACCTTCTACTCTGAAGTTACATTATGCAAGAAACTTAATGGACAGGGAAGTGAGAAGAGTTGAGAGTTGGTGATAAATACTATGTAAGTCAAAAAGCAGAGGAAGGGAAGCGTGGAAGGGAAGAGAAAAGTTGACAATTTAAGAAGCAACGTACATTGAAAGGATTATTTTGAAAGATTAGTACATTTTTTTAAAAGGTCATTTTTTCAGTTCACAAGGATAGTGAGAAAATACCAGTAAGGTAAAATATTAAAAATGGTGGTTACTGGAAAGATGACAGTGGATGGAAAGATTATAATATAATCATAGGTTAACAAGAAAGTTAGAAACAGCAAGGTAAGAGAAGTAGGAAAAGTAAAAAGACAAACCAATGAAGATGCTGAGAGAAAAACAGAGGTGATCACAATAGGGAGAAGCCACAAACTGATCGACAGATTTAATTGGGTTGTGTCTTCCACCATTAAACTGTCATTTTATCATTCTCCAGTTGTTCTGTATCAGCAATGAGGAATCTTTATTCCTCTAGATGTTTTAGACTTCAAGAACATGCAGCTGGATAGATCAGCAGTAAGGGATAGTGGGAGTTACAGTCTAAAACATCAAGAGGAACAAAGATCCCCCAGCCTTCTCTTGTGTGACTCATTCAGCATATTTATCCTCTTCCTGGCGCATGCACGTCAGTGTCCGTATTTATGTTCACCCATTAATTTTCACATGTATTCACATTTTAAGAGACCATACAAATTGTTTTCTTTTAGAAAAATGCTTAATGTTATTCAGATGCAACAGTGAATTGGCCTAGGAAATCTGATATTCAATTCAGTGCTCATCAGACTTCGTCTCTAATGGCGCCATTTCCTTTCATATCTCTGAGGTGATTGAAATGCCATTCTTTAAAGTGAAATGTCCTAAACCAGTAACTGGCAGTCCCTATTAGCTGAAGTGCATCGCAAACAGTAACAAGGTCTCCAAGGACCAGTTTTCTTGCAAGCTACGTAGTCATATTTTCTCATTAGTTCATTTCAGTTGTCACTAATGTCATGTTCTGGGCTTTTGCAAAATAGACCAAAACATAAAAAGTGTGTGTGCATGTAGAACAGACAATTATTTTTCATAATTCAAGGTCCCTTTGAATCCATTTGACACCTTGTACTTTACGCAGTTTAATTAATTAACCTTTATATCAGTTCAACATAGAATGTTAGAAAGATTGCTCCTAGGAAGAGTGTACAAATTGCAGTGTACCAGAAAAACGTCTTCTAAACTAGAGTTTAAATTACTTGCTTTGTAGCCACTGTATAAATAAATGCAGAAAGCCACAAAATATTTAAATGTATTGATTTCAAAATATTTTACTAGCATATGTTGGCAGAGGAAGAATGAGTTGTGATCATCCCTCTATGTTTCAATATATTGCTGTAGTTTTCTCGTAACAATATACTCTGGCAATGAAAACAGAGACTTTTAGGTGGATTGTTGTGTCTTACCTTGTGGTTACAATGGGTGAATATTTATGTACCGTACTATATGTTTATTGCTGGGATCCTGCTGTTCTTTTCTATGTATTGGCCAGCTTGAATATGCAGTTAACAAATTGTCTGTTGCACAAGGGATGTCCAGTACCACTTTTTAGTAGTGTCACTGCCAGCTGGAAATTGCTTGAGACTGAAAAATGTTATGAAGAGTTTGAAATAGTGTTTGAGTTTTGTTTTGTACTGAATGATGCATATTTAGTAAACAAACATAATTTGACCATAATTATAGCCGGAGTCTTCATGTATGTTTTTACACATATAGCAGTTAACGTATGAGGGAGGGCAAAAACTTCTCCACCTACTTTGTTTTGTTTTCACGATAAAACAGTGACAACTTGGTAGAGAAACCACAGTATGGTGCAAGAAGTAGTTACTAGAACACGTAGCTAGTGATCAGTTGCAGGCTAAGTGCTTGGCAGTAAAATAATGATTTTTCTCCTGAAAAAAGCTTGCCGATCTGAATTTACTAAAATGTATGCAACAAAAGAATTTGTGTAATTAAATGCATAATGAAAAAAAAGGTAGCATAGGTAAATAGTAAAACCCAGAAGACAAAATGAAATTATTTTGTTTATTTATTTCTGGATATTTGGTTTGATTTTCATATATTTAGAGGAACTATGTAAAATAGAAAAAATACAATTTTATTAGAGAAGCCAACAAAGGCTTTGAAATTTAAATCTCCAATCTCCATTCTAATGATTGTGTTTCTGTAGCTAAATACCTGTGCTTATCTTGTAGATTGTAATTTCATGTTCTGATGTTCATTGACATCTGTAATTATTGTGAATATGCAGGAATGAATCAAGGTTATTGTTTATATTTAAATCAGTTATGTCACATATTGGCCAAAAGGTTTGTTTTTTTCTTCACATCCAGCTCATTGTATGTTAGTTGTCTTTTCTTTGTAGTTGCATATGGGGTGTTCGCTAACCCATTGTAAATACATCACTCTGTTGTTGTTCTTTCATTATTAATGTATATCCAATGTATCTGATGCCTGGGGGTCACTGTTTTTGTCTGGGGTGTTGGTGATTGGTTTTATAATAAATTTTAAAATAAAAAAATAACTCTGTTGTTTTTAATGTAGTGATCATCAGCATGTGTAACTACAAATTAGAGATCTATGGAGTACAGTGGAACCTTGACTTACATGCTGCTTGATTTGCAGCATATTTGACTTGCAGCAAGAAGGGGCTTATTTGACTTGTGCCACAGGCTTTGACTTACAGCTTGGAGCCCCGGCGCAAGGCCCCGGAATTGGGTGGCAGCCACGACCCAGCATCGCGGCTGCCACCTCCAAACTGCTCCTGCCTTCTTCCTCTCCTCCGGAAGCGGTGGCTTCGGCGAGGCCAGCTCCAAGCACCTGGAGCTGGTCCTCGGCCTCGCTGAAGCCGCCGCCGCTGCTGGAGGAGAAGAAGGGCCAGGAGCTCGGGGCTGGCCTCGCTGGTTAGACAGTCAGCTCAGTCTTGTAAAAAATCTGGCTGCAGAATTCTGGTCCACAGTGGAAGCATTTTAGTTGGGGAGCTGTACAGTTGTGTGACTCTAATGGTAAGCATAGAGTTGTTCAGAACTTGGAACGTCAGGTTAAAAATCAGTAAAACTTAAATGTTAGACATTGTTGCTATGAACATTAAAAAGTGGAGACGTATAACTTGTGGACTATAATTCCACTGCCTCCTCCTCTCTTTGAAGAGACATTTCATTTACATCCCCGGAAGGAATCTCCTATCCCAGTCAAATTTGTGTTAAATTGCTGTTTTCGGGGGTCTTTTTCATCATCTGGAATGGATTAATCCACTTTCCCATTACTTTCTATGGGAAAAGTTCATTTGACTTAAGGCATGTTTGACTTATGTCTAGACCTCTGGAACGGATTAATGACGTAAGTGAAGGTTCCACTGTATTGACATAGCATTTTGCTCATGGAGCAATTACACTTCAGGATTGCAAAAAGGATTCTGGCTGTTGTTTTAATATTTGGCATTTTTTCCTCATAAATAATTTTGTAATATCTTGAATAAGGATATACTCAGACAAAATACATTAATGCAAATTGTTCATCAGTAAAATAGTTATTTTACAAGTAATTCAGTTTGAAAAGTCAAGATGTAATGGCTGAAGTCCTGTTGTGTAGTTACACAAATAGTGCAAGTAGAGTTAAGTCACCATAAGTTAAGAAATCTCCATAAATATTATCTTTTGCATGCAGTGTTGTATGACTCAGCATCCTACCATTGGAAACAGTTCATTATATAGAGACATGGGGTAATACTTTCTCTTTTATAGATCCCACTGGAAGCTATTTATACTGATGTTGGCATCATTTTGATGCCAAGCGAATACATATTTATTTCAGCCTTTCAGGGCTGAGAATCATGACCTGTGCAGGTTTTAATGCAATGGTTTCAATGTTTTAATTTTGTGTTTTAAACTTTGGTTTAAAATTGTTTTAAACATACAGTATCATGTTTTAAAATGTTTGAAAATCATTTTATACAGTTCTATAACCCACCATGAGACTAGGTTATATAAGGCAGGTTATAAATGTTTTGGAATAAATAAATAATGTTTATGGAGATTTCTCAAATTTATGACATTTTGCTTCCACAATAACTGCACAACATTTCAGCTAGTATATTTGAAATCTTTCAATATATTTACTAAAGATCACAATTTTAATTTTATCAATTAACTAGTGGTATTCTAAAATTCCAGTAGCAATTAATTTCTCAGTAAGGTAACATATGTATAAGCCATTTTTAATTCAAATTCCAGATGTGTTGAGGTCATTGCTAAAGAAGGACAGAACCTGAAAGAACTTTATTTGGTGTCATGTAAAATCACAGACTATGGTAAGTAATACTGCTTTGTTCTTTTCCTTTAAAACTTCTTTAAAATGTTTATGATTCAGTCTTTCAGATTTCTTCTTTTTGACAGTGTAGATTAAGTGAAAAATTACAAAGCTTCAAAACTGGTTTGAATCCAGTTGCTATATGAAAACAATTAAACTGATAATGATTTTAAAAGACCACATAATGCTAGATAAAAAGTTTCTATCCTGTTTAACAAATAGTTAATGTTGAATGTTAAATATTGCAACCTTTCCTAAAGTTCATATGCTACATTGTTTGTACATGCCAAAATAAAATGCTTTTCAAAAGGAAATTACGAAAGTGACATATTTCTCATTTCAGTTATCATGCCAGTTGTTTCTTTTGAGATTCCATATGTACAGGGAAACAATTTTATTGTGCATATCTTCTGTTTCTAATGAACACATCTCTGAAAATGGAGCAATCGTTTGAATTGATTTGTCAGTTTGGATATTACCGTATTTATCGGGGTATAACACGCACAGGCGTATAACACGCACCCTCATTTTAAGAGGGAAATTGTTCTAAAAAATTCCAATTAAAAACAAAGAACTTTGAATTACAAAATAAGGGTATGCATTGAAACTGGATTTAATCCGTTCCAATGCGGTGCTAGGTTTTTTTGGGCGAGGGGGGGCGGGCGGTGGACCCCCATGCAGGTGCCAGGCAAGGGTGCCCCTCCCCGGCTCACCCCCCCGTGTCTGCCGCCCCTCGTCTCCCCTCCCTCCTTCCCTCTTTCCCCGGGCGGCTGCAGGTGGTCGGGCGGAGGTGGCCGCGGGGAGGTGGCCGCGGGGGTCTTGGGAAGGGAGTGGGGTGCGCTGCTTGGCCTGGGGTGGGGGGCTTGGCCAGGACTGCGCCGGGAATTTTATTTTGGCTCACCTCTTGCCGGAGCACCGGAGGCGCAGACGGCGGGGCTGTGGCCGAGGCGGAAGTGACGGCCGCTTCACCATGGGCTCCAAGGAGGAGGAGGAGGGGGGTGACACGCAGGGAGGAGGAGGAGGAGGAGGACAGAGGGCAGCCAGTCAGTCAGTGTCCGTTGGGAAATTCACCCGGGGAGGAGTCGCGCAACCCCCCCTCGCCGGCTGGCTGCTGTCTCCCTCTCCTCCGCCGGCCGTGATTGCCATACCCCGCCATGGAGTTTTCCGGCAGCGCCCACACTTGCTGTGGAGTCTTCTCCTCCTGACGGCAGGGATAAAGCGAAGCCTGGCAGCGGCCCCGGGAAAGGGAGCGGAGGGAGACCCCGCCATCCTCCACCCCCCCACCCCGTCAGAAGCAGCTCCGTCCGCCCCCTTGTTTCTTTCTCTCTCTCTCTCTCTCTCTCTCTCTCTCTCTCTCTAAATATTCCCCCCGTCAGCGCTCGTCCTTTTCTTCCCTCCCCGCTCACTCCGGTGGCCGGGCGAACAAAGAGCCCGTCGGGGCTGCTGCTGCTGTTATTTTTCCCGGGCGTCGTTGAGCGACTGAGTCTTGGCGGGCGGGGATTTTTTTTTGGGGGGGGGTCTCCCTCAGAAGTAGAAAGCCTTTATCTCTCTCTCTCAAAGTGTGTGTAATGCGGACCTCTTTTGTTGTTGTTTCTGAAAGTGCGGTCTCGGCGTTGGGAAGGGGAAAGGAGGGTTTGACCCACGGAAAGTCCGTGCCTGGCACCACCAAGGAACGCTTCGGGTGGCGGTTCCTCACGACGCCTCGGTGCTTCGTGGGGGGTGTTATTTTTTTATTTATTTAAAGTGAATACTTTCTCCTCGTCCGTTTTCTCATCGTTTGCCCCTCCCCGGCTCACCCCCCCTCCGTGCCTGCCGCCCCTCCCCTCCCCTCCCCTCTTCCCGGGCGGCCGCAGGTGCTGGGCGGAGATGGCGGGGGGGAGAGGGAGGGCGGATTTTTTGCTTCTTAACATTATATCGGCGTATAACGCGCATACATGATTTGCCCCCTATTTTCAGGGGGGGAAAGTGCGTGTTATACGCCAATAAATACGGTATGCTTATTTTTAGCTGAACTTCTATAAGGTGGTATATTTTCTGATTCAAATGGTTGTTCTAACAATTCCAGCTAAATACATGCAGTGGTACCTCTAATTACGAGTTTAATCCATTCCGAATATATGCTCTTACGTCGAACAGTTCTTAAGTAGAGCAACCCTATCTAAAAAAAAAATACAAAAAATTTGCAAGTAGAGCAGACCACATCTAAAATTTGTAAGGCAGCAGTTAAAACGCCAATAGTTTTTTCACTCTTAAGTTGAATTGCTCTTAAGTCGAGCCTCTTGTAAGTAGAGGCACCACTTTATACCCATAGAGCGTTTGAATTTGTGAATTTTTATTTTGCATCCATGGTAAGCTTGCAGGACACACAAAAAGGAGGCTGTTGTCCAGCCAACTCATCATTTCTACTAATTGGTTTCCTAGTTCAAATTGATTTGTTATGGTTCAGTATGTGGGGGAAATGGGAGAGGAACAACCTGCATTTTTAACATTACTGATTGAATACACAATTTTTGTCAGTAAAACTTTGGTGGTAAAATACCACACGGTTAGTTGTACGGATCCAAGGGATATTTAAATTTATGTCTCACTGATGGTAATCCTGTTGTTCCTCATGTTGAAAACTACTTTGAGGTGTTTTAAATAATAGATTGTAATATTATTGTGATCTGTTTTACTTTTTAAAAAGTAAATATTCCCAGTAAATGAAGTTATGTAAAAGAAAGTCATGTACAATAAATATCATTTGACAGAATGTGATATAAAATGGTACAGATGAAATATACTTAACATAAGGTTTGTGAGTATAGGCCTGTACCTTCTCAGCCAAAGTATTCAAATTACTACAAATACATATCATTTTTATAATCTTGTCAAGAATGTCACATTTTGTTTGAGCTGAATTCTGGTATTATGCATCTAGTTCTGGATGCCTGGAGATAGATCTCTCCCATGTCAATTTTTTTTGAAATTGTTGAGATTGTCAATTTGTGACCTGCCACAATATTCTGTTCAATTTCTTAGTCTATTCTGTTTAAATTATCTGATAACTATTTAATGGTTTAATGTGAGCATTAAACCTTATTATTGTTATAGCACAATATGATATTACTTCAGCATTTTGATGGGTTTGATTTGTATTAAATGCCTTGATAAATATTGCTTGTAGACAGAATTGTTTGTAAAATTGCTTGCAGTGGATGTGAATACATTTCTAATTATCCTTGTTGTTTATACATATACAACATGTTTATTATTAAATGATTTAAGAGAGTCATGAAATAAAAACAAGTGTTTCTATTGATTTTTCAGTTTTATATTTCATACCTGCTAATTTGTGCCATCAGTTTAACATAATGAAACAAAGACAGTGTTTGTATCCTTACAAAGGATGGAAATGTGGGTTGTTTTGGTTTGGAGAGGCTCTATGTCATACAAATTACATTTATGGGGAGATTGTACAGCAGCAAGTTTCGTGGCACAGTGGTTAAATGCCTGTACTGCAGCTAAAACTGTGCATCTCAGACAAGGGTTTCAAAAGCCAGGGGGCAGGCTCATGGTTGACTCAGCCTTCCATCCTTCCGAGGACAGTAAAATGAGTACCCAGCTTGCTGTGGGTGGGGTGGGGGGCAATGTGTAGCCTGTATCATTAAATTGTAAACCATCCAGAGAGTGCTTGAAGCACTATGGGGTGGTATATAAGCAGAACACATCCTTTCTTATTTTTCATACCATTTCTAGTCATGGGGCAGCTAGTCAAGTATGTAGATGGCGGCAAATTGCACTTTATTATTGTCAAGTTAAACACACAGAGTAAAATCCATTTGTTAGTCCGAAGCAGAGCAGATTCTGCATCTAGGTACCTAACCATGTATGGATGTGGACTTCTAGCCAATGTGTTTTGTGAGTTTTGGCATTTTCTATGTACAGTATGTGGACTATGGGATCCCAGAGTGAATAATCAGAATTTCCATTATTACGTATGGGAAAAATTGCTTTGATATAATAGTGTTTTGGTTTTCAAGCATGTTTCCGGAACGGACTATGCTCATAAACCAAGGTATTACTGTAATACCTAAATATGTTCTTGGCAGTCAGAATTCTTTTTTTCCCATATGTTACCTTTCTTTGATACCAAGTGCTTGTTGTGAAATGCTCTTTTAATAATAATAAGAAATATCTTAATTAGCAAAAAGTATTCAACTGCAGTCATTTGGTAAGACATGTTTTCTAAGTTTCTGAATTTTGTACACACCTGTTCCCAATGAACAATACAGTTCTTCCATTTTACACTCACTACAGTTTCTAAGACCCAGTGCAGTGTCGTGGATAGGATAATGGACTAAGTCTCTGGAGAAGAGGGTTTGAATCCCAGCATGGCCATGTACTGTATTTTTGCCCCATAAGAAGCACCCCCCCCCAACAGTAAGGAGAAATGTCTGTGTGTCTTATGGGGCAAATGCACCCCTGTCGGTATCCTCCAAATTAGCTGCAACGGAGAGCTCTGGATCTTGTGAAGGTCACAGCTGCAGTGGAGGCTTGCACATCCAGCTGTAATAAATTACCTTGCATTATTGATTTGTTCTGTAGAATAGGAGACGGAGATCATTCTGCCAAATTGAAGACCATAGAGATAAGAAACGGGCTAGAGAGTAACCACACACCATAATGACCATAGAGCTGCATCTCTATGGTCATCATGGTGGGTGGTTATTTTCTAGTCCATTTCTTATCTCTATGGTCTTCAATTGGGCAGAATGATCTCTGTCTCCTATTCTGCAAAACAAATCAATAATGCAAGGTAATTTTTAAAAAACAGTTGGGTGGGGAAGACTCAGTTGCGGCTGCAGTTGGTGCTGGGGACCTGCACTGGGTTTGGAGGCCTCCGCAAGGGCCAGAGGCTTCCCAGCATGGAGACCTGGTCGGGGGGCAGGGGCTTGTTTTTCCATTTTACTCTCCAGCCATGCTGCTCCGGACCTCCCAAGAGCAGCATGGCTGGAGAATAAACTGGGGCTGGAGCTGTATCGGGACTGCAGTATCTATGTGTGAATTAATTTTTCACACATACATACCTCTAAAAACTAGGTGCATCCTATGGCCCAGTACGTCTTATGGGGCAAAATATGTGATAATCCCACTAGGGGAGTAGAACTGGTAAAACCACTCTTGAGATATCTCACTTACCGTGAAATACCTGTTAGGGTAACTATAATTTAGTTCCAACCTGAGGATACATAAGTATCTTTCTGTACACAGTCATATGCATGCTGTATTCTTGATGCTTCATAAATACCTTCAGCTCATTAGTAAAAGATATGTGTTCTGTCATACAGATCTTCTCCAGTACTTGTAAGTACAGGGAAACAAATAGAAAATATATTTGTAAATAAAATGTTCTGCTGATTGTGCAAACCCTTCAAAATGTTTCTTAGCAAAATCTATTTTTGGGGAAATAGTTCAATAATTCAGCTTCAAGCTTTTGGAAGCTTTTCCAATGCTTTTTGAAAATGTACCATTGGTCTTACTTTTGGATATATGTTAGATGTTAGGTGCTACCTTGCATATTAGATACATGTTAGATGCTACCTTGCTAACACCAGCTGTGTTAAACAGATACTTTCAATAACACTTTATGAATTAATGTGTTAAAACTGAACATATGTATGGCTAAATTTAGACTCACTATGTCATTTGGAATTGTGATTAACAGGTCCTGTTCATTTTCATTGGGTTAGTTCTATAAAAGACGAGTTCTGGATTTTGCCCATGATTTAAGCAGAAAACCCTGTCGCAGGCCTAACATTTTGTTGGTTGCCATGTATTTGGGCATACTCATCCCTATAGAGAAGGTCTCTCCAATCTCACCCTTTGTTCTTCCATCACCCTGAACATGTGAAATACAATGAGGAGGATTGAGTAAGAACCTTTGCAATGGTTCCAAGTTATATGGAGAGCCTTCATGGGTAGTGATGGCTCTCCTCTTGAGACTCATCCTCTTCCACATATTAAAAGCAATGAAAGTGACAACAGAATGGATTAGGACCCTTCCTTCTACACATAATGTATTCACAAAGCCAGAGTTTATTTTCCATATTAAATAGAATTCTATGCACTCAGTCCTTCCATGTATACAAGAAGCTTTTGCCTATTTGTTATATACCCTGTTTCCCCGAAAATAAGACATCCCCTGAAAATAATACGTACTTACAGTTTTGCCCCACACTGAAATATAAGGCATCCCCCAAAAATAAGGCCTCCCCATAATAAGATAACAATAAATGTGTACCGTATTTTTCTTCATGGAAAAATAAGACATCCCCTGAAAATAAGACCTAGCGCATCTTTGGGAGCAAAAATTAATATAAGACACTGTCTTATTTTCGGGGAAACACGGTATATATATGTAGCAATATGCCAAGGCTCGGACAGCTTGAAGAGACATGGGAAAGAGAAAATGCTCCTGTGATTATTGCTGAGAAGTGGGGGAGGAATTTAGTAGTGTTAATTTCATATTGATTGTTAATCTTTTTCTTTCACTTAAGGCATCTGATTAGACCCTCGTGAGTGTAATATCCCCTTATCCTAGAGCGGTGATGGCAAATGTTTTAGAGTCAGAGTGCCCAAACTGTGATTCAGAACCCACTAATTTTTGTTGCAAATTGCCAATACAGCAATTTATCCTGAATACAAGTGGCAGTGAAGGGGCGATGTCTGGTGCCCACAGAAAGGGCTCCGAGTGCCACCTTTGGCACCCATGCCATAGGTTCGCCAACCCTGTCCTAGAGCTCTCAAAACAGGCAAAATAAAATAAAATAAAATAAAATAAAATACATTTTTCAGTGATGATTGGTCAAGAGAAAAATACCACTCTTTTTTTAATATGCTAGAGTGCTCACAATAAGAATTAGCAGGCATTACTTGTAGCAATAATTTGTCATTTTAGCTATAGTGTTTTTAATATAATTTACAAATTAAGGTATGATTGTATTAGGAATACATTGTCAATAAATGCTCTTACCTGATTTCCCTCACAGGGAATAAGCAAGTATTAATGAGCATAACAGATCAAACAGCATCAAGAGACATTAATTTAATCTTGTATCACAATGATTTTTCATTAGAGCCCTTTTAGATACTCAGTTGTGAATTATCAGCTGATATATATATATATATATAATATACTTATGTGAACTGACTAACATGCAGAGTACAAGCATAGATTTAGAGACAGACTGCCTACTGGCACTTTTATTGAAATGTAAGAATATCTGTTAATCTCTGCTTATAGTCCTGGGTGGTGTTAATAAAGATAACCCCTATGGACAGTGAAAATATAAAGTATATCCTAGAAACTGGTCACCTAAGTCAGAGTGTAAATCACATAAATTATCCCTTGAAAAATAAAGTTTTATTCAAACTTTGTTGACCATATTCTTTAAATCACTCATGCAAAAAAGGACATTTTCTACATTATCTGGAAGCACTGTAGTTCATAACCATCAGAAATCAGTTTTCTCTAAATAACTTTTAAAACTACTCCTGATGTCAAGAATATCCCAGATCATTTTCTTTTAAGTAAGTTTAGAATTCACATTTCAGAGCCCCATATAGTGAGGTAAATTACAGCAATAACATATTCTGTAAAGCTGCAGATTTGGGGCTCCATAGTACATAAGAAGTGGCTTTCTGTTTGAGCAAAGAAGCAAAGTAAACTTCATTTTGTTCTGTCAGATTGACATACTGCTCACTGTCACCATCTTTTTTCCTACAAGGTGGACTTAACTACAAAATAGCATGTCAGAAGGAACTTTTAAAAGTACAATGGTACCTCGACTTACAACATTAATCCATTTCGAATGCATCTTCAGAAGCTGAATTATACGTAAGTCGAATAGCAGTTTCCCATAGGAATGTATTGAAAATCCAGAGGGAATGGATTAATAGATTTTCAATGTATTCCTATGGGAAGGCTGTCCCAACCCCTCAATCAAGGGCAGGTGAAGGCTGCTGTCTGCAGCCCTGCCAGACAGCTGACTTTGACAGGTCCAACCTGCCAGGACCCTGCCTGTCATAGAACCTGAATGTGAAGGGTTAAATGCTGAAGAACAGCAGGAGGAGCCTTGCAGTTCAACTCAGCAGGCAGCTGAGTCTGAGGACGCAGCTGAGGGCACATCTCCTCCTCCTATGAGGGCTAGGAACAGGATCCTGCAAAGAAGAACTAACAGGAGAGCCAGGGAAAGGATCTTTAATGATAGGCGTAGAATTAGATCTGAAAGCCCTGAGTTCTAGCAGGAGCCTTGCCAGAGATATGGGTGTGTTCCCTGGTTTAGGATAAAGCTAGCAAGTTTACCCTGAAACCTCTGTGGGAGCAACGCGTCACTTACCTTGTCACCACATTCATGTGTGTATCCAGACTCTGTCTCCTGACCTTGGACCGGCTTTCTGACTACGACGTTTCTCTGTACCCTTGAACTTGGTATTTGGCTCTGTAAGGCATTTTGGCTTTGATTCGGACTGTACTTTGTTCGTTATCTGGATTACAACTAAAGTTCCTGGCAAAGAACTGAACTTGGCTTGCTGTGTATTCTGTGTGTGGGGCTTGACACAACCTGTCAAAGTCAGCTCTCTGGCGGAGTTGTGGAGAGCAGCCTTTGGCTGCCCTTGATTGACAGAGATTACCCATTGATCTTCGGCCAGCCCGGGCACCTTGCAAGGGAAATGCTTACCTCTGGGTAAGCGCTTACCTCCAGGCTGGCCAGATCAACCCAGAGGCAGGCGCTTCCCTTAAAGGAGCCCAGTGTGGTCAAAGATTGCAGGGACCAATGGATCTTCAGCCAGCCCAGGTGGTTTAGAAGGCAAGCAGCGGCGGTGGATCCACCACCGCATCCCTTGCAAGCCTCCTGGGGTGGGAGAAGATCAATGGGTCCGTGCTCAGCCCACCAATTTGCTGAGCAGAGCATAGACCCATTGATCTTCACACTGCCCAGATGGTGTGGAAGGGAAGCGGGGGTGGTGATGCACTGCTGCTACTTCCCTTCCAAACTGCCCAGGCTGCACGAAGATGCATCAGTACCAGAAGATCCCTGGGATGGATACATCTTCAACCAGCCCAAGCGGTTTGGAAGGCAAGTGGTGGCGGTGTATTGCCACCGTCACTTCCCTTGCAAGCCTCCTGGGCTGGGCGAAGATCAGTGGGTCCATGCTCTTCCCACCTGTTCCTCCCTTCCAAACTGCCTGGGCTGCACGAAGACGCATCCATCCCAGACGATCCCTGGGACCGATGCATCTTCACGCAGCCCAGGCGGTTTGGAAGGGAGACATGCCTATTGATGAGCAGTTAGTGTCCATGTTTTTTACTCTAGCATCCTGACTTTACTGTTCTTCTGGGGGATAGCTGGTCTACCATAGTTTCATTGCTCTTGAGAGAAACTGAATCCTGCTTGGCAGGAGTGGCTTCTTCTTCAGTCCTCTATCCCTCTGGCAGTGTACTGCCGGATGGTTCCCTCCTCTGTCCATGTTTTCCCATGCTGAAGTGGGTTTAGTCGAGGTTGAATGGGCTTGCAGATATGCTGAGAAACCTGTTTATGCTCTGTTGGGAGTTTCCTTTTGCTGTTCTAGCTTTGATGTTAGAAATATTACCAAGAGTCCTGTTGGTGTTCAGATAGGGTTTCCATAACTTGCTCCAGCTAATTGCAGCTAATTAACAAAGTGCCAGTGTACCTCTCTTTTATGCAATTTTGCATACAACCAGACACACATCCTAGCAGCTTGACAGATAGCTGCAGTTAACTACATCAAGTTACGTGAACCTTATGTCAACACCAGGAGGATCCTGGACAGTAAATAAATGCATAACACCCCCACCCCCGAACAGTGCATGAGCAAATGTTTGATATATCAACAGAACATTTTTTTTTCTTTTAGTACCCCATAATTCCTGTGCATTTTGGCCCAAATCTGCCTTATTCTGTCTACCAACTTTGAGTTTGCTATGGGCTGATCTTGTTTAATGCATAGTTCAGAAACTGCAAAATTTAATTTCATCATCATCATCCTTCAATCTTGAGAGTTTACAAATAGTTCACAAATCAAAAAGTATAGTCTTCCTGCATACATATTACAGTATGTGAGGCACGAGGACAAATATATTTGCATATTTTCTTTTTACTCTTCCTTGCAAACGTTTAGGGCCTCCTGAGGCTACTAGTTTTTATCATCCAAAAATCTTACCTTTCAGCTCTTAGCTCCTGTCATTGAACTGGCATTTCTCCTGGCTCAGCTGAAGGCATAAAAAATCACCTTAAAGTTTTAAAAACATTGTTTCCAGTGCAATTTAAATGTATGAATTATAGTTCTTCCATAAGTCAAGTGGAATGATTCTAGTTTTGAAATGTCAGGGATCTTTCTGACCTAGCTAAATTAATGGCCTACTTTATTTGCAATTCTCTTTCATCCAGTGCCCCATTCTTGGTTATTTATTAACTATACATACTGAACACATTGCATCTAATTATAAAATGCCAAAAGCTCATATGAAATGTTTCTATAAATATGTAACCACTTGGGCTTTAATACACAAAAAGAATAATAATAACTCAAGCAGAAGATGGGTGCAAATTCCAGTAATAAAGGAAATGTGATTCAGCAGTGTTTGAGCTAAGAAAAAAACCTGAAAGCTATAAAATTGTGAAAGAAGAAAACTGTCCTATTTCCTGGGTGGTTTCCCCTTCTGCACGCTAATTTTGTATCTGCCTGTGAATACTTGAGTGATTGATGGGTAAAAGAAAAGTTAATGTGCTGTAGTAGAGAAAACATTAACAAAAAAACTGGCTTCTAGCTGTGGTCAGTCATGAAGTGGGTGGAGTAATGTTACCACAACCTAACCACCCCAATTTTTTAGAGAATAATTGAACATGGAAAATTGAAAATGATACAAAGATACAGTGGTACCTCAGTTAAAAAAATTAATTAGTTTTGTGGGCCATTTCACTGTGCAAAAATTTTGTTAACCAAAATGCGGTTTTTCCATTGAAATGAATGGCAAATGAATTAATCCGTTCTGGGGATCCAAAAAAAGGGAAAAAGCCATCCCCCCCGACCTCTTTATAAGGTGCACTTTAAAGGCATGCAGAGCTGGAACACACACCTGGCACACACACACCCTAGTTCAATGCAAACATGGACAAAAGAAAGTAGCAAGACAAACCCCAGCCTGTTCCTGCCAAAAGTGCAATGGAAAAAAAATGCAAACATGGACAAAAGCAAGCAGAAAGACAAACCCAGCCCATTCCTGCCTGTAGAGCAATGGGGGGAAATGCAAAGAAAGATTGACAAAAGAAAGCAAGGAAACCTCAGCTTCCTACCTTTCCAAGTTTGAAAGGTCCAAAACCCTCTGCACAAAAATATCCAGAATGGCTTCAAGACATCATCATCATCATCATCATCATCATCATCATCATCATCATCATCATCATCATCATCATCATCATCAAACCTGCAGGAGGACAAATTAAAGAATGGTAAGATCAAGAAATATTTGACTAAAAAATACTGGCTAAGTACAAGGAAAATTGGAGAAGCATTGGAAATAGTGAAACAGCAAATAACAGCAACAGCTAGAAAAATTGAAAGCAATGTTGCTGGATTTACTCAGTATAAAGACAACCAGTTGTTTCAATCAGATCAAAGAAAATTCTATCAGAGTTTAAATCAGAAGATAGGTATAAAAGATGAAAAGCCTGAAAAAATGGTAACCAACCAGTTTTGGAAAGACATATGGGGGACTGAGAAAGATTATAACAGAAATGCTGGATGGCTCCAAGATTTTGAGAAGAAATTCTCCAAGTGCACAATGGACCAACTAGAAATAACAGCTGATATGATCACCAAAAGAGTACAAAGAGTCAAAACTGGACATCACCTAGCAAAGTATTTGTGCCCTAATTGAAAATGTGATGAAGAACTGGAAAACAGAATTGTTTGTCAGGGATGAAAGCTACGGATTGGTTAGCATTTAATGAGGGATTTTTCAAGGTGACTTTTTGTCACATTTGCTATTTACTATTGCCCTAATTCCTCTCTCAATAATTTTGCAGAAGACAAATTTAGGGTACCAAACTGCTAAAATTCAGGAAAATGTTCTCATCTATTGTATATAGGTGATTTAAAGTTGTATGGAAAATCAGAAACTGAAATACACTCGCTGACCAACACAGCCCGAATTTTCAGTACTGATGTTAGTATTGAGTTTGGACTAAAAAAATGTGCCACGGTGGCACTGAGAAAAGGAAATATCACTGAGAGTGAAGGAATTGAAATGCCAAATGGACAAGCCATTAAGTATCATCAATCTGAAGTCTATAGATATCTGGGCAAACTGCAGTTAGATAATATCAAGCATGGTCAAGTGAAAAATGTGGTCAGTAAAGAATATATCCAAAGGGTCAGAAAAGTATTAAAAAGTAAGCTGAATGGTGGTAACACCATCAAGTCCATTAATAGCTGGGCCATACTGGTCACCAGGTATACCACTGGCATTATAAACTGGATTCAGATGGAGCTAGATAGTATGGATAGGAAAACAAGAAAACTTATGACCATTCACTGTGCATTACATCCACAAAGTGATGTTGACAGGATGTATTTATCTAGAAAATTAGGTGATAGAGGTCTTTTGCAAGCTGAAGCAGACAGTTGAAGAAGAGAAGCATGAGTTGGCAGATTATGTAAAAAATAGTACAGAGCCAGCCAGCATTATTGGAGGTTAAGAACAGGGAGGTGTTTAAAGTAAAGCAAACAAAGGGTCAATACAGAAAAATAGCAATGCAAATACGAGCTGATAGCTGGCATAATAAAGCACTGCATGGGCGGTTCCTCAAAAAAAAAAAAAAAGATCAAAGGAAAAGTAGATGAGGAAAAAACTTGGTTATGGCTCACCAATGAAACACTGAAAAAAGATACAGAAGCCCTGATTTTTGCAGCTCAAGAACAAGCTATCAGAAAAAATGCAGTTAAAGCTAGAATAGAAAAATCATCTGAGTACCCCACATGTAGACTCTGCAAAGAGGCAGATGAAACTATCACCCATATATTGAGTTGTTGCAAGAAAATTGCTCAGGCTGATTACAAACAACATCATAATGTAGTTGCTCAAATGATTCACTGGAATTTGTGTCAGAACTATCATCTGCCCGTAGCAAAGGACTGGTGGGATCATAAGCCTGAAAAAGTGATTGAAAATGAGTATGCAAAATTACTTTGGGACTTCCGAATACAGACAGACAGGATTTTGGAGCATAATACCCTGCATATTGTGATTGTGGAGAAGAAAAAAGTGTGGATCATTGATGTTGCTATACCAGGTGATAGTAGAGACACCGAGAAACGAAAAAATTACCTGATATCAGAATCTGAAAATTGAACTTCAGAGACTCTGGCATAAACCGATACAGGTGGCCCCAGTGGTAATCGGCATGCTAGGTGCGGTGCCTAAAGAGCTAAGCAAATATTTAGAAGAAATTGGAGTTGACAGCTGCAGAAAGCCACCTTACTGGGATCTGCTTGCATAATTTGCCAATACATCACATAGTCCTAAACGCTTGGGAAGCATTCAACTAGTGATTTGTAATACAAAATCCAGCGTAGTTATCTTGACTGCTGTGTGATAATTTAGTAAGAATGGATGATGGTGGTGGTGGTGGTGGTGGTGGTGGTGGTGGTGATACCTTTAATGTCAAAGTACAACAGGTGTACAATGAAATTGGCTGAGCTTTCCTTCCCCCACCTCCAACACCATCCCAATAACGACCATGTAGTCTTATTATACCTTGCGTACTTGTCACACAACATGTCTTAAAATAACTTTCCATTCAATAGTCTGACAGCCCATGGGTAAAAACGATTCTTTAGCCTATTGGTATGGCTGGCTATACTCCTATATCTCCTGCCCAATGGGAGGAAAGTAAAGAAATGCTGACCGGGATGTGAATCAACTCTGAGAATTTTTCTCATTTTCCTGAGGTGATGATCCCCAGCTATGTTGTTCAGTGCACTCAGGGGACCGCCTGTGATGTTTTGTGCTGTCCTTACCACCCTCTGTAGTCTTTCTGTCTGTGGTTGTCAAGCCAGCATACCAAGCTGTATTATGAGAGGACACTTTCTATTGTGGACTAGTAAAAGGAGGTCATCAATTGTTGTTCCACTTTTTTTCTTTTGCAAGACCCTAAGGAAATGGAGTCTTTGCTGGGCCTTCATGGCCACTTGGGTTGTGTTGATTTTCCAGGTGAGCTCTTCACTAAGGTAAA
This sequence comes from Phrynocephalus guinanensis, assembly GCA_037367245.1. Taxonomy (NCBI): domain Eukaryota; kingdom Metazoa; phylum Chordata; class Lepidosauria; order Squamata; family Agamidae; genus Phrynocephalus; species Phrynocephalus guinanensis. The sequence continues at coordinate 64,753,986 of CM074738.1, forward strand.
CTCCCAGGAATTTAAAGGAATAAACTCTCCACACAGCCCCCCTTGATGTACAGTGGAGAAACTCTGGCCAAAAAGGGCCTCACCTTGGAGGTCAGTGGACCCCAACCGAGGGGACAACCAAAACAGCACTGGTTAAACACTCTTGACAACATTGCATTGTCCTGGGTTCACCTGAACCTAGCCCATGACCATACTAAGTGGAACGCAAAAACCAGAATAGTGGATCACATCAATTGGGACAGATGTTATGAAGAAGAAGAATCTAGCCAAAGGCCACTCTGAAGGGTTCACAACATTAAAAACTTAACAATAAGGAGACATCAGAAAACCTTATACAATAAGCCATAAATATCAGCAATAATATAAAATAAAGATACTTGCATAATAAAGCATAATAGAATAAAATGTCAGTATTGTGGCATTTGATAGGCTGGAGTAAAGGGCTTGTTGGAATAGTCAGGTTTTTAAGAGTTTATTGAAAGTCACCAGTGAAGGGACCAGGCAGATAGCAGGGGAAAGTTTCAAAAGTCGAAACACAACTACCAAGAAGTCCTGGTTTCTAGTTTTCTCCCACCAGGCCACTTTGAGGGTCAATATCCTCAGACATCCAACCTGAGATGTGCAAATAGGATGGGGAATTCTTGTTGGAAGGAGGCATTCTTAAAAAATCCCAAGGTAACAGTGGAGGAATGAGGGAAGAAGATTATTTTAATCCCTTAACCTCTCAGTTTACAGTAGATAACTCCCCATCCCCTAGAGTAACTTTCTAGAACACGTTTGGAGATGATGCCAGAACGTTGTGGAAATGAGGTCCTTTTTTTTAACCCCACTGGGTAGGAGGGCATAACCATACATGATAGTAGTCCACTTGAGTTGTAACTATAATTAATAGAAAACTTTAATACAGAAGACAAAAAAAGAATGTTCTTTGTTAATCTTTGTTAGGGATGAAATATTCTTAAGAAGAAAATGAGCAACATTTTATGAAGAAAATGATCATAGTAACAGAATCAAACCCATAGTTCTATACGAGAATTTTCCCATGCAAAGCAGACTATAATCCTATTATTACCCAAGCCATTTGAACAATATAATCCCAAACAAGTTAGAGAACGGTTGAAGAGCATTGAGGCCAATATACAACCCTGTCTAACTCCATTGAATGCCCAAATGAATTAATTAACCCTTTGAATGAAATCTATACCATACAAAGTCAAGTCAAGGAACAATTGCTTGAAGATCTAGCACCATCTTAAACTCCCTTCAGCCCAGCCCAGACTCCTAAAGCAGGTCTAAAGGTTCCAATTATATGGTAGCAAAGCTGTCAAATCAAAATATGATTACACAGAAATTGAAGCATTATATCTACCTAATCTAATGTAGAGGTGTGAAGAGCTTGATCCTGTAAGTATAGACAGCTGAGATCAGCCAAGCCTCCTCCTATATCCCAGATGGGGGACCCTGGAGAGGCTCAGTGGAGAGGTTAGTTAGGAGAGGGAAGAGTTAGAGAGATCAAAAGCCCTACTCCCTTTTCAAGGGCATGGATATCAAGAACCAAGATTTTAGAGTAGAGATTGAGGGGAGGAAGAAGTCTCTTTTCATGTGTTCTGATTGGTTTATTTACCTTCTTCCCCAGTTGCTGACTACAAGATGGTTCTTCATTGCTGATTAACATAATGGAGCTGAAACCCGAAGAAACAGTTTTCTATTGTTTTCAGGGGGTGACATAACTCCAGGCTCCATATATCTGCATAAGGAGGATCCAAGGCTCATGGGGTAGCAACTTTTCCAGGGGTCTACGCATTATGTATCCATCTCCATAGTGGTCCATTGGTTCAGGCTCAAAGTTGTTCCTAGCACCCAATTTTCCAGGCAGCTAGCATTTTCCCCACCCTATGTGAGAATCAGGCCTGTATCTCAATCATCTTCTTGCCCCTTCCTGATTGTTCCCATTTTTATCCCCCTGTTCCTGACATACACTTGTAAGTGTCTTCAGGATACTACCTAAAGTAACAAGCTCTAGAAGGTGAATAAGAAATTGTTGAATTGCAGCCCTCCCATTTCCATTAAATGAGAATTCACAGTGGAACTGTGTTCAGAGGATGTTGTCTCTTTATCTAAGTCAGTGTTCCCCAACCCCCGGGCCGCGGACCGGTGCCGGTCCGTGGATCAATCGACACCGGGCCGCCTGAGGAAACCAGGGGAAGCCTCGCCGCCGCGGGGAAAGTGACCCCGCCCCCGCCGAGGGAGGGAGGGAAGGAGGTGGCGGGGCTTCCAAAGCCGGAAAGGGAACCTCTTTGCACCGTTAAGGTTTCCTCGGGGAAGAAGGAACGCCCGGAAGCCGGCCGGGTTTCCGTTTCCGGCCTCAAGCTTCCCCCAAAGGTCCCCCTGAAGGAGGGTCGTGGAGGATCTCCCGTGCGGGTGAGCGCCATTTCCACTGTGTGTGTTTTCTCCCCCTCACACACACACACACACCGAGCGCATGTTTGGTTTCTCTGAGGTGTTTTTGTCCCCCCCCCCATGAAGGCCACTAATTCCCGCCCACCGCCCCCACTCTCCGGCCTCATGTCAAGGAAGGGCGAAGGGTCCCAAGACTTCACGGCGGCTCAGTAGCTTTTAAAAAAGTCAGGCAACAGCGTGGAAGGGGAACTCCCCCCGCCAAGAGCGGCTCCTGTCTTCCAAAGTGGTTGCGAATAAACTCTGGAATTGGAATGATCTCCTTGCGTTTATATGCTTCCAAACCTAGCCGTTTGAAAGCATGTGAAATGCAAGTCAGATAAAGAGACGCCCCCGGGGGGGAAAACGCGAGGAAGTAAAAACAGTGTTTCCTTGCAGTGATGCCAAGGACACGCACAACACTGGCTCTTCAGCTTGAGTACGGAGATGAGCACCGCCCAATAGAGTGGGAAACGACTAGCACGCATGTGCGTCAGCGGCCTGGGGGGGCATTTTAATTAAATTAAAATTATTAAATCAAAACAAACGGGCCAGGGAAAAATTATCAAACATTTACCGGTCCGCGGCGATAAAAAGGTTGGGGAGCACTGATCTAAATACACAGCAGGGCAAATATATCCAGAGATACAGTAATTTCAGAAATGAAATACCATCTCGTAGAGGAAGAAGCCTATCAAGGCATCTTGATGCTTTTCAAAAGAAAGAAGACTAAGATTCCCTTTCTCTCCCAATTTAATAGAAAGTAAAAACTACAATAACCTGTTTCGCAGATGCTGGATATAAGTAATGATTGTGTCATCCTTTTATTTATCTGGATATTTCAGCCTGCCAGATCCCCTGGAGGGTTTTGATTAAACCATTAGTGCTGCCATTTTTATGTTATTATCTTTGCAAATGTTTCATGAACAGCACAATATTAATTTGTTCAGCTTACATTAAGCTGCAGCAAGGATTAAATATTGTATTTTTCAAATATAGGTGAGATCTGTTTGAACAATGAGGTTTCAACATTATGGTTAGGTTTTGTCATATTCAGAATCCATTGGAACTTCATTTTTTCAGATTGTTTTACTATATAGGCATATGTCTGTTATCATAACCAACCTGATATAGGACAATAAAACAGACACTTTTAACCAATTCTACCTATTTTGTACAGCCTTTTCTTCCCCTTCAAATACTTGTTTTGGAGAATACATGGATTTTTGTTGAAGGGTTTATTCCACGATTTAATAGGAAATCATATGTTTCTGCAGGTATGATGTAAGGTTACACCTTTGTAAACATGTTGGGCATTACCAAATTGTTCAATTCAGTTGTGCAATCACTTGCTGGATTCCCACTGCAGCCATTGTGCATCAGCAGATGTTCTTCATGGATAGCACTTTGGCCTTAATGGTATTGTCGCCACCATATGCATTGCAGGTTGCACTTGCGTTGTGCAATAGGATTTTGCCCATTATTTCTATCTGTTAAGGATTTCAAAATTGAAAATGATATATAGAATATAATTTCAGATATGGAGAAGAAATAGAAAGGAAAAGAATTTCAGAAATTTGTCTCTTCATTAGGGCAATACAGTTTTCTGTATTTTTTCTGGGGGGGAAATAAAAAACTAAATAATGATAAAGATAATAATATGTATGGCATGCCTTTTAAGGATATAAATCCTAAAAGCCTTATAGCACATAAACATAGCGGTTCCTCTTCAATAATGCTGTGTTGACTTATATATTACTAGGCAGCTCTATGAGTTGAGTATCTGGCTGAGGAGCCAAAGGTTTGATATCTCACTCTGCATCCTTGCAGAAAATCCAGACTGTGCAGCCTTGGCCAATTTGCACAGTCTCGGACTGCCCTCAGGAGAAGGGAATGGTAAGCCCTAATGGTAAACATACTTGATTAACTATGGAAAGATCACTATCAGTGACAGTATGCAATTACAGTAGTCCCCGTTTATAGCAGGGGTTAGTTTCTCTGACCACCCGCAATAAAGGAAAATCCACAATGTGCAGAAACCTCCCATTGCCTCCTTTCCAAAGAGGATTCCTCCATGGAGCCTCCCCTTCTGCAGCCAGGATTCCCCACCCAATCACCTTGTTTGCAAAGAGGCTTCCTCCCTGGAGCCTCTCCCCACCCCTCCTCCGTGGAGGAGACCTCTGTAAATGAAGTGATTGATACTGGGGAATTCTGGCTGCAGAAAGGGAGTGGAGAGGCTCTGGAGACCTCTGCAAACAAGGTGATTGGGACTGGGGAATTGTGGGTGCAGAAGGGGAGTGGAGAGGCTCTGTGGAAGAGACCTCTGCAAATGAGGGAATTGGGACTGAGGACTCCAGGCTGCATCTGGGAGCACACGAGATTAGATATCTGTCTCCTGATATCACTCCCCTGCATCTGGCCCTTGAAGTACCCTGGTTTTAAACCTGGATATTACACATCTCCATCATGGTTTGTAACCTGTGATGGACTTTTCCTCCAGGAATCTGTCTAATCCCCTTTTGAAGGCATCCAGGCCAGATGCCATCACCACATCCTGTGGCAGGGAGTTCCACAGACTAACAACACACTGGGTAAAAAAAATTTTTTTGTCTCTTTTCACTCTTCCAATCCTCTGTTTGAATGGATGTTCCCTAGTTCTGGTATTTTGAGTGGATGTTTCCTAGTTCTGGTAGGGGACATAGATGTAGGTATGTATATAACCTATACATTAAGTTTTTAGAGCTACCAAATGATGTAAACCAGAAAAATACAACACACTGTAATATTCTGTGCCGACTGCTTGAGAAATATTTAGCTTTCTTGGTCACAGTTCTTAATCTTTGGGGGGGAAACCTCCCCCACCTACTGAAAATAGATAAGAATATTGAACATTGCTTTCAATTAATAGAATGAATTGATAGAATCTTTAGTTTATCAGAAGTAATATTTTATCAACAAAGATATTCTCCTGGAACTGGGGTTGTCTATGCTTTGTTCCTATCACAAATATATTTTGCCATAGTGATAAAGGTATCCTGTATATGTAAAATTCCTCTGTTCAAAACTCCAGCACTTTTAAACAGTTAAGCACAATGCATCACTTTACAGCCATCAGCTGGGAAAGTAAGAATTCTCATATGGTCTAACACAGTCAGAATTGGTAGCAAAACATCCTGTTTCTACAACACTGATAAGAAAAAGAGAGCAAATATTGTGTATATAATACAGCGTCTTGACAGAGGCTTGTCAAGACATAAAAGTCAGATGTTTTATCACTGCATGAGAGTGCTGCAATATTATTGTGCTGTCTGAGCAAATCAGCATTCTTCAAGGCAATTCTGAAAATGAGAGCAGCCCCTCCAAAACACAATAACTTTGTAATTGTACTACAGATCAGCATATGTGGTACAGATGTAACAGTCACACAGTTTTGGCTCTGTGCCAAATTTGGAGATGTTTGGTCAGCAGGTTTTTGAGTGATGATTTTTTGAAAGTCAAACTTTAAAAACTCAAGCACAAACAAGTGACCTTAAATATTGCCAGATTTAAAGCAGAACAAATAATTGAAAAATGCATTCTTGCTTATCTTGAAAGAGAATGATTGGCCCAACTGCTTTCCCCCCTAATTTGGAATGAATCCAGGCTGCAGTAGTTAAAATACTGATTCTCAAAAAGGCCTTTCAAAAGGGTAAACCAGTGACTTTATTATAAACTGAGTATACATGGAACAGCCTTACCTCCAAGACCATTCCAAAGTAGATGCACTGTTGCAGCACCATGGTCCAGGAAGGGAGATGTTTGGATGGCAATGAATGTATACAGAAATGGCCAAAAGACAGGTTTTCTTTGAACTTGGCTTGCTTTAAATAAAACAATGAAGGCAAAAGTGCTTCAGAACGCATCGTTTTCTTATATATCTCCTGGGAATTAGCATACAATTTTGTAAAGCATATTTTGATTCTACATATCTTTTCTTCCTTAGGTTACCAAGGAAAGGAAATTGCAATATAATTTTCTAGTGGTTCTGGAGAATAGGTACATGCCAACATTAGTTCACCTAAGAGGTTAAGAGTTGTATGCATTTTTCCATTGTATGTGTTGCACTGACACTTTTGCTTCAAAAGTCCAAAACAGCCCTTCAACTAATGGCATGGGGACAGGGGAGTGTAGCAACATCCCAACTGTTCTTGTTTCAGTTCTCTCTCAGCAACCATAGTACAGCAACTACGTTCTCACCTTCTGCAATCCTTTAGCACTGGGAAGTTCTCCATGAGGAAAAGTTTGCGGTGGAATTTGTGTCTAGTGTTTGTACACACAACCTTCGGTTTAAAAAGCTGGGAAAATCATTGCCATACACACTTGTAAAAAAAAAAGCCCTGATAATTGTTTTGTGTTTGGGTTAGAAGTGATTATCTGATGAAAATAGGATTCAGCCTCTGGGATTTTCCCTTGCTTGGTGTCACTTTGTGAGTGATAGTGAGAACAAGTGGTTATCTTATACACCAGTATTGGTAAACCTATGGCACGGGTGTCAAAGGTGGCACTCAGAGCCCTTTCTGTGGGCATCTGACATCGCCCTTTCACAGCCACCTGTATTCAGGTTAAATTGCTGTATTAGCACTTTGCGATAAAATAGTGGGTTTTGAATTGCAGTTTGGGCACTCGGTCTCTAAAAGATTCGCCATCACTGCTGTAGACCAGTGCTCCCCAACCTTTTTGTCCCCACGGACCGGTAAATGTTTGATGATTTTTCCGTGGCCCGGGGCTGGGGCTGGGGGTGGGGAGGGGGGCGGAGATGGGGGTGCGGGGGGTCAGGTGGGGGTGCAGGGGAGGGTGTGGGGGGGGTGCGGGGGGTGGGGGGTGGGGGGAGGGAGGAGGGGGAGCGGGGGGGGTTGGCGTGTGTGCCTTGCGGGGGGGCACGGGAGCGGCGGCGGCGGCGGCGCTCGCCGGTTGGGGGGGCTCGGGGGGTCCGGCCCCTCTCTCTCTGTGTGTGTGTGGGGGGGACGGGAGCGGCCGCTCCTTCCTTCCTTCTCCCTCTCCCAGCGGAGCGGTGGTGGTGGCGGCGGTGTTCCGGCTCCCGGCCCCCCACCCGGCCTCTCCTCTCCTCTCCTCTCCTCTCCTCCAGCGGGGCCTGGCGGGGGCTTCCCTTGTCCCTCCCCCGTTCCTCGCGCCTCCCCGCGTGCCCCCTCCTCCCTGCAGGCCCCCACGCGCCCGGCCCCCAGGGCAGGGGGGAGGGGCCGGGAGAAGGCGAGGAGGGGCAAGCGGGCCAAATGGGGTTCCCCGCCGCTTCTTCCTACCCTTTGAGGGCATCGTGCCCAGCGGCGGCGACTCCTCCTCCGGCTTGCCCTCGGCGCCCAGCGCGGCCGGCGCGGCTGCCGGCCTCCTTGGCGGGCGAGCCCGTCCCAGGCCCCGATGACGACGACAACGCATCCAGCGTTCCCACTGGCGGCAGCAGCAGCACCGACCTCGACGGGGACGACGGGGACGAGGAGGAGGCGGCGGCGCTGAGCAGCACCGTCTCAGGGCCAGGGCGAAGCGCATCGGTGGGGGCGGGGGCGAAGGCGAAGGCGGCGGAGGCGCCCGGGGCAGCAGCCGCATGACCGCACTCTCTGTCCCTCGGGCGGCGGGCGGCTCCTCCTGCGTTCCTCCAGCCTTCTTCTTCCATTGGCTGCCCGTGGGAGAGAAGAGGAGGAGGAGGAGGGCGGAGGAGGAGGAGGAGGACGCCGCCGCCGCCGTGGCTGCTGCTGCTGCTGCTGGTGGTGGTGGAGGGCGAGGAGGAGGAGGAGGGTGGCGAAGGAGGAGGATGTGCTGCCGCCGCCGCCGGCGGGCAGAGGAGGGAGGCAAAGGCAAAGGCAAAGGCGGCGGCTCCTCGTGCACTCCTCCAGCCTTCCTCCTCCACCGGCCGCCTGCGGGAGAGAAGAGGAGGAGGAGGAGGGCGGCGGAGGAAAAGGGGAGGAGCCTCCCCGGCCTCCCCAGGCGGCCCGGTGCCGACCGGTCCACGGACCGGCACCGGTCCGCGGACCGGGGGTTGGGGACCACCGCTGTAGACCATCTGGGCTGCTGCCATGGGCCTAGTCAGCACTCAGGCTCTTCTTTGCCATGTACAGCTTAGCATCCTTTCTCCTGCTGGGAACTTGAACATGATACTTTCTGACAATATTGGGCCATTTCCAGACATCCTGAATTGTGGATACAGAAGCATAATATCCCACATTCATAAACTGGAGATTTTTTAAAATAAATTAATTAATATAAAGTTTTTCTACCATCTCTTCTCTCCCAAGAGCTGTTCTCTGTGGAAAGCCTCATTCATTTGATGTACAACCTGTTTCCAAATTGACACTAGCCCAGATTCAGTTTCCATAAGTATGTATCTGGCCCTAATCAGTACAATGAGCAGTATATAAAAGCAGTGGAGTTTATTTCATGTACGTCAGAATTAGTTTAAAAATATATAATTTCTAATTTTTCAAAATATGGTACATGTATTTTCTATGAGCCATTATGTTTATATTGCATCAGCACTGATGCAGCTAAAAGATGTGCTGGATTCATTCCAGTTCAAACGGAATAACTGTTGTATTAAAAGGATACTCCTAAAATATTATTATTGTCAAGTCATGTCAAATATATTAGTGCCTAAAAGGTAATGAATACGATCTTTGTGAGTCATTCCATTAAATTTTATAAAGACTGATGGTGAGTAAAATTATGTTTTAATGGCCTACTATTTTCTACACTGAAGTTGATGGCAAAACTCCCATTGACGTCAGCTGCTATAGGATTGGGCCTTAATTGATTTGCCTTCAGGAGAAAACAACAGCACTAGCTTTCTGCTAAGCTAGCTGGTTCTGGGGTTTGTCAGTGCATTTATCTTCTGCATTTGAAAACCTGATGTCTGTAAATGTAAGCTTCAAATACAGTTTTGTCAGTTGATTAGGGTAGTATTTAATATTTTTAAATCTTGCATTGCATTTATTTCTAGGTTAAGTAAGGTGAATATCCTACTTAACCTAATGGCAATTTATGATGCAAGGTTAAAAACAGAAATAAAAATGATATCAATAATGTTTTCCTAACTCATTATATCTTATACTCTAAATGTTTTTTAGCCTTAAATTGGGCTATCAGTTCAAATTGGTGATAGAGAACACTGTAGACCAGTGTTGGTGAATCTATGGCATGGGTGCCAAAGATGGCACTCGGAGCCCTTTTTGTGGGCACCTGACATTGCCTTTTTACAGCCATCTGTGTTCAAGTTATATTGCTATATTGGCACCTCGCAAAAATGAGTGGTTTTTGAATCGAAGTTTGGGCACTTGGTCTCTAAAACGTTTGCCATCACTGCTGTGGACTGAGATAAATAAATGAACAAACAATCTAATTTGCTCATTTGCTGTACTACGGAGATATTGCACATTTCAGTGTGATAAAATGGAAACTTTCAGCAAAAGCTGGCTGCTTTCTTTATCTTGGTACTACTTAACAGATGTAGAAATATAACAAATGTCTGTGCAAATTAGCAATAAAATGTTATATTTTCCTTGAAATAGGGTTCCTACTTATAGCTATTCTAACTATTAAAAGGGATTTGGGGTGCCATAGTGGGCAGCCTTAGTATTTACTCTGCTCTCATCATATTTTGGTCCCCTATCACATACCCCATGATTTTTTCCTACTTCCCCCAAGCGAGCAGTTAAAGAAAATTGCCCTCTTGCCTGTGGCTGTATGCAACGGGTATATTTTACAAAATAGCTTAAGGTTCTTTTTTGCCTGCCTCATGACCCTCAGTTCTACTGCAAGGTGCCAGCTACAAATGCCTGTGTTTGGCCACTTTTGTTGTGATGGGCTAGGGAAGAAGAAGAATGAGACAAAAATGGAAGAATCAAGAAAGTTTTGCCTCTAGGATGCTCTGTCTATCTTAGATGTATGTAAGAATGGAATTCTAAATGTGTCCAGTTTGGAGCAGAGCCCAGAGCCACAAAGCAAACAACATATCAAGATGTACTAAAGAGTGCAAGGTAATTTAAAGCAAACTAGGTGCTGAGTTGCAGGTTATAAAAGTGACAAGTAGCTGCCATCACACATGATTCTGGATTCCTTTGATTCCATTCACAGGCTTCTTCATTAGAAAAGCAAAGTGTTCTGCTTATATACCGCCCCATACTACTACAAGTGGATAGCTCAGTTGCTTAGGTATCTGACTGTGGAGCCTGAATGGCCAATGTGCCATCTTGACAGGGCCTGGATTTATTGATCCACAGGGTCCCTTCCACTTCTAAGATTGTTATAAAATGAGTAAAGACAGATAACCTTCCTAAAAGACAACTATCCTATAGACAGCAATCCCTCCTACATGGAGAGGCAGGATGATATGTAGGTTTGTTTGGAAATCTAAACACAATTTGTAACAGTCCCAGTAGGCTTGGAATGTAGATTGTTGTGGACTGTACACCACCAATGTTTTCCAGAACTTTTTGCATGATAAAAAAAATAGGGCAGGTCAGTGTGTAGGAAATGTTCTCTGAAAGTAAAAGTAAAAAAGAAAGAAAGATTCATTTGAAGGAATGAGTGATAATGTAAGGAAGCAATAAGGAGGAACACTTGAAAAGCAGATATTGCTGGGGATTATGTTTTGTGACTTATGGCCCCTTTTAAAAGACTGGAACTTCAACCACTTGGATTACAGAAACTCAGCTGGTGATTTGCATTGTTCTTCTAGGAGACCAAGATAGGGCAAACACAGATATTTACCCAAATTTTCTCTGCATTTGTTCAAATCCTAAATGTTATTTAAAATACCTATTCAAGGGAATAAATTCAGTTAAACAGCTTCCACCAGCTTTACTACCTTCTTTTGTGCTGTGCATTTTAATGATTAGCCCAATAGTTCAAGGTATATATAATAAGCAAGTACAATATAGACAAAATGGAACACTGATCTAAGGTCATTGTGTCAAATGCAGCAAAACACTCTGTTTGTAGCAGGTCAGGCTTGGGTGCACAATTAGCACTAATTATGGAAGGAGAAAAAGAAATAAAAAAGCAGCTTTAGAGAAGGACATTTTTCACTGCAGAGATCAAAGCCATATCTCCACAGAATAGCAAAGCCTCTTCCATTTAATTGCACAGAAGTGCTAATTGGATAGTGATGTGCTTTCATGTGTTCCCCCAATTAGCCAGTCATCCCTGACCAAATCCATATAAGAAGAGATTATGTGCTTTTTAAAAAGCTTTTTGTCTGCTTAATTTTGATTGGTGTACCTGAGTAAAGGCAGTGCTTCCTTCTTTTTATGTAAAATGAGGCCTTTAGGGGTTACAATTAGTTGTTTAGAGAAAGGAATATTGGAAAATGTTTTGAGTGTATAGTAAATAAGTTACAAAGTGAAGCAGGTGAAAGAAAATAATTATTAAAATGTATGACTGTTGTACATGTATAAGCAATGTATAAATATATAAAATATATAAATGTATAATAAATATTCAAATGTAACAATAGATTTTAAGACTTGTTGACAAACTGCAAACAAATGCAATGATTGTTATTATATATTTATTTGCTTTTATCTGTAGCCCATCTTGCTCCTGTTTATGCTGTTGTTATATATTATATATGTATTATTTACTAGTTATAGTGTTTTTATTTATATACTTGTGCTTATTTGTTATATTGTATTTTACTGCTTATGGTTTGATTTCTGTTCAGCTTGTAAACCACCCAGAGTAGCCATGTAGCTAGATGGAGCAGTATATAAATTAAATAAATAAATAAATAAATAAATAAATAAATAAATAAATAAATAAATAAATAAATTACTGGATGTACAGGAAAACTAGGAAAATTAGAATACCATACAAATGTTTATTTATTTCAGTAAGACAAGTCAACTCAAAAGGTGAAACTAATATATGAGATAGACTCATTATATGCAAAGCAAGATATGTCAATCATTACTCTGGTATAATTGTGATTATTATGGTGTACAGCTTATGAAAACCCCAAATTCGCAATCTTAGAAAATTATATTACTTGACATCAATAACACAAGGATTGGAAATAGAACAATATTGGACTTCTGAAAAGTATAAGCATGCATATGTACTCAGTACTTGGTTTGGGCCCCTTTTGCATCAATTACTGCCTCAATGCGCCGTGGCATGGATACTATCAGCCTGTGGCACTGCTGAGGTATTATGGAAGACCAGGATGCTTCAGTAGCAGCCTTCACCTCCGCTGCATTGTTTGGTCTCATGTCCCTCATCTTTTTCTTGGCAATGCCCCATGGATTCTCTATGGGGTTCAGATCAGGCGAGTTTGCTGGCCAATCAAGCACAGTAATCCCATGGTCACTGAACCAGGTTTTGGTACTTTTGGCAGTGTCAGCAGGTGCCAAATCCTGCTGGAAAATGAAGTCAGCATCCCCATAAAGGTATGTGGAAGGAAGCATGAAGTGCTCCAGAATCTCCTGGTAGACAGCTGTGCTGATCCTGGACTTAATGAAGCACAGTGGACCAACACCAGCAGATGGCAAATCAACACAGACTGTGGAAACTTCACACTGGACTTCAAGCATTGTGCATTGTGTTCCTCTCCATTCTTCCTCCAGACTCTGGGTCCTGGGTTCCCAAATGAGATGCAAAAGTTGCTCTCATCAGAAAAGAGGACTTTGAACCACTGAGCAAAGTGTTCAGGAGTGGCTTGAGAAGAGGAATATGACATTTGAAGCCCATGCCCAGGATCTGTCTCTGTGTGGTGGCTCTTGATGCATTGACTCCAGCCTCAGTTCTCTCCTTGTGAAAGTCCCCAACACTCTTGAATGGCCTTTTCCTGATTAGAGTGGGATACTTTGAGCCTAGAATATTGAACCTTTTCACTCTATTTTAATTTTGTGAGATTGTGAATTTGGGGTTTTCATCAGCTGTACACCATAATTATCAAAATTGTACCAAAGCAAATCCATTGTTGACATGGAGGTTATGAAGTCTTTGGATACCCAAAGACTTCATAAAAGTTATAAAAGATTCTTCCTATAGAGGGGCAAGAAAAGGCTTTCAGTCATAATTTAAATGCCTGTTTCCATGTTCTCACTTAAATAGAATGCTGGGCAAACCTTACCCGTAAAAGAAGGAAGGGAGAGGATGATCAAGTTTCCCTGAAACCCTAATTATCCACACTGATATCATATAAAATGACAGAAATACTTTTGCATTAAATGGTAATAACACTCTGGAACACAATGAATAATTTAATGTATAAGAGAATATTATGCAAATGTTAGCATTTAAAATATCAAAGAATTAATAATAATAATAATAATAATAATAATAATAATAATAATAATAATAATAATAATAATAATAATAATAATAATAATAATAATAATAATAATAATAATAATAAATAATTTAGATCACCACACTCCAAAAAAAGTCAGAGGGATGAGACTGAGAGAAAATGACTTATGAATTCATAATAGACATGACATTTGAACTAAATATTTCCTGATTCATAGTATAGTCCCTTTTTTGTGGAGAGAACTTGGAACCTATGCTAAAGAAAGGTGTGGGATATTTTTAAATTACATTGCGGGTCACTGCAGTGCTACATTTCACTGATTTTCCTGAAGTATACCACAGTTGTTCATTGTTAAAAACAAAAACACTTCATTCAATTATATAAAATTTGACTTGGACAAATTCTTTTATGTTTAGTCATGCTTCCGTCACTATAAATTGGGTCATTCCTTGTCAAACCAACCAATGAAAAATCCATTTTGGAACTTAATGTCATGGCTTTGGTTTATTTTTGGTACATTTGCAACTTACCATAAGATGTTTAATTTTTTTTTTTCAGAATTTTTGGTTCACCCGTTTCTGAGATATTGCATTTTCAAAACTGCAAAAAATGCCAAAATTCACTACCCACCATAATTTCAAATGTCATTTAATAAATACCTGTGATAGCTATAGACCTGGGACATGTGTCATTTTAAAGCCTATGAATAGGGCTTTCATTTGATGTACAACATGATGCAATTGTACATTTTCAAAAAAAAAGTTACACATTTAAATAAATATAAAATTAGAATTTTTGGAAAAATGGAATTTTTTAAAAAAAAAAATTAAAAAAATTCACACTTAAAGATACATATCTTATAGCCAATCACTCAAAATTTCAGGATGCTATCTCCATTGTATCATATTAATCTTAAATTTTCTTGTTGGCAGTGACAAGGAATTAAATTGATTTAGCCCAAAAATAGACATTTGGCAGAGTTTTGGCATTTTTCGTGTACAGTATGTGGTCTATTGGAACCAAGAACAAATCATCTGAGTTTCCATTATTTCTTATGGTGAAATTTGCTTTGATATCAGAGTGTTTTGGTTTATAAACATGTTTCTGGAACAGATTATGTTCATAAACCAAGGTATTACTGTATCATGCTTTTGGACATGAGTTCAACAACCATCTTTGTCTTTGATTGAAATATAATATTTCAGGAGTCTGAGTATTTCAACCCTGATGCATCTTTTAGCCACTTAAATGCCATTTTGACCTTCATTGGTGAGTCTCTCGTGTATAAGAAGGTATTAAAATAGTCTAAGACGTACTGCAAAGAAAAGATTGGGAAGATTAACCTACAAAGAGTTATGTTGAACTTCTGAAGATTATATAAATGACGAAGAAACTAACTGTTCTGATTCAGAAATTATTCAGCGAATAAAGGAATATTTTAATATTCTGAACAAAAGTTAAAAGCTCATGATTTTGACAGTTTTACCAGAAAGCTGGTCATGTAAAATCATAGAAAATGAATTCGTAGTTAGTAACTACATTGCAAGGAAAGCAAAGAAATTTATGAAAGAGAAATGAATTTTGTCCAAAAATGAACCAAATGCATGACATCAAGGTTCCATGCATTGGTTGATTTGATATGAAATAACCCTATTTGTTTATACATACAATACTTATAAGCAAGATTCTACAAAAACTAAAGTAGAAAACCCCATTAAAATAATTACAAGCTGACAAGTCAGTTCTAACGTGTGTGTATGTGTGTTTGCCCCATCAAGTCAATTCAGACTTATGGGGACCCTTTCCAGAATACACAGAAATGGTTTAGCTTTTTCTTCTACTGGGGGCATCCTAGGACTGTGCAGCTTGTCCATGACCATATAAGTTTAGCTGTTCAACCTCTGATCCTGCATTCAGATACCTAAACCACTGAGCTGTGATCTGTTCTGATTGCTGGCAGCTGTCTTACAAAACTCAGATAATTAGAAATACAAGGTTATCAAGGAAGGGTACATGGATCAATTTGCTCATAAACAGTGTTTTCTTCTAATGTATGTATAGCACATATCTTTTTTGTAATTAAGTGCATATTGCTGTCCCTTGTTAAAAGATAGGCACAAAATCTACACTGCATATCATATTACTGAGTTATTGGTATAATAATAAAGTGTAGTGAGTTGAGTAGCTATTGTATTTTAGTCTGTTCTGTTAACTTTTGCTTTCATTATTTGCTTTCTGCTAGGTTATGAAATTAGAGCCATATTCAGAACTTTGCCCAAACATAAAAACAATACAAGTGTTTTCAAAGGAAAATTCATTGGGGGAAAAACATAGGAAAATATGGCTGAAATCCTCTTCAAGCAATCAAGGAGTCAGTCAATTCTTATTATGGTCATATGACCCGTTCAGATAGAAAAGAAAAAATAGGGAACAACAATAACAGTACAGTGAGACGAGAATGCAAATATAAAAAACTATGCATTGGTCAACATTCTGCCAGTAATGCCGCCCTTCTGTGGATTACAACTAAGCAAAATTTGGCAACCTGAGTTGTTATGTAAGAGTTCTGGTCCGAGGGGCAGTATGCAACCAACCACTTATCTGAGTTACCTTGAAATCTCTGATTCAAGGGATAGATCAACTCTCCAGATTTTTTAAATAAAAGATGCAATGTAAAAGAATATGTGATAGAAATTCAGGGACCCCAGCTCCGCAAGGGCAAAGTCATTCTTGGCGGGGGATTCCCTGAAATCTGCCCTGAAGTAGGGCTGAAGGTAAAACACTGAATCTTGCCAGGTTGAATGCTCTGTGAGCTTGGGGAGTTCCAAGCATGGATAGATTTTATTAATTTATTTATTTATTTATTTATTTATTTATTTATGTACTATTGACCGCCCGATACAGATAAGTTGCAGGTGTCTGGTACCCTAGAAGGATGCTGTGTGCCTGAGGGGAACATGTTCTATTCGTTAATGAAAGCAGTTCTTGTTTTTCGATATCATAGAGTTGCTGACTGAGAGCTCGATATGCCTGTTGTTCAAATAATAGGATGGAGTTGAGGGCATTCCAATTTTGCATTCAATTACATGTATACACTTACTAGTTTATGAATCAGATAACATATAATGTATATAGCCCAGGTGTTAGGCCTGAAAGTGCAGCCTCAATCAAAATTTTAAGGTTTGAATCCATGCCCTCATCTCTATATGTTCAAAACCTGTTTCCAAATATAAGGCTGCCAGTCCTATACAGTTGGGGACACCTTGGATTCGGCGCAGTAAGGTAGACTGTACCTTTTCTATTAAGTTAAATGCGCTGATCCAAATAGGTATCCCGTAAAGCAAATTCTGTTGTTGTATATGTACCTGCCGAAGGCTGATGATGTCATCAGCAGAGGGTGATTTTCAGAAAGCACATCCTAGTTCTGTCCCGTAGTATACACATACCTGTGTAATCATGCATACATCATGTGGACTATTTGGTGGCCATGAATTCTATGTTGTAAACCGCCCAGAGTAGCCTTAGGGCTATATGAGCTATATAAAAGTTGAATGAATGAATGAATGAATGAATTAAAAGAGAGAGAAAAGTCTTTATTAACAGAAATTTGCCAACACTAGGATCACATTGCTCTCTTTTCCCTTGGTGTGAAATGCTGTATTTTATAAGATGAACAAACACTGTAATTAGCAAATACTATTCAAGTGCAGTCATTTAGTAAGATGTATTCTAAATTTGTGAATTCCACACACCCAGTCCAATGAATAATTAATGCAGTTTATGCACTTTATATTAACTTGCGTAAGTCTGGAGTATCTTATAAATGGGGCACATTTCTACTTTTGTGTCCCAGTTGATCAGTGAGGCTACAAAATAAAACAGGCTGAACTGTGTTTTCATCATTGTAAGGCTAATTACACTGATGACAATGAGGCCTGTAATAAGACTTCCTGGGGTAGGAACTGGCAAGCCACCCCAGTATCCCTGCTAAGAACATCCCATGGACAGAAACAAAAGGCTAAAAGATATGACACTGGAAGATAAGCCCCTCAGGTCGGAAGGCGTCCAACATGCTACTGAGGAAGAGCGGAGGGCAAGTACAAGTAGCTCCAGAGCTAATGAAGTGGCTGGGCCAAAGCCGAAAGGACGCTCAGCTGCAGACGTGCCTGGAAGAGAAAGGAAAGTCCAATGTTGCAAAGAAATATACTGCATAGGAACCTGGAATGTGAGATCTATGAACCAGGGTAAGCTGGATGTGGTCAAACGTGAGATGGAAAGAATAAACATTGATATCTTGGGCATCAGTGAACTTAAATGGACAGGAATGGGTGACTTCAGTTCAGATGACTATCACATCTACTACTGTGGGCAAGAATCCCATCGAAGAAATGGAGTAGCCCTCATAGTCAACAATAGAGTGAGAAAAGTAGTGCTGCGATACAACCTAAAAAATGATAGAATGATTTCGGTACGATTCCAAGGCAGTCCTTTCAACATCACAGTAATCCAAGTTTATGTACCAACTACTGGTGCTGAAGAGTCTGAGATTGACCAATTTTATGAAGACTTACAACAACTTCTAGAACTGACACCAAAGAAAGATGTTCCTCTCATCATAGGGGATTGGAATGCTAAAGTAGGGAGTCAAGTGATAAAAGGAATAACTGGCAAGTTTGGCCTTGGAGCTCCAAATGTAGCAGGGCAAAGGCTAATTGAGTTTTGTCAAGAGAACAAGCTGGCCATTGCAAACACTCTTTTCCAACAACACAAAAGGCGACTCTACACATGGACATCACCAGATGGACAATACCAGAATCAGATTGATTATGTTCTCTGCAGCCAAAGATGGAGGAGCTCTATACAGTCAGCAAAAACAAGACCTGGTGCTGACTGTGGCTCAGATCATCAGCTTCTTATTTCAAAATTCAAACTTAATCTGAAGAAAGTAGGGAAGACCACTGGGCCAGTCAGGTATAATCTAAGTCAAATCCCGTATGAATACACAGTGGAAGTGAAGAATAGATTTAAGGAACCAGATTTGGTGGGCAAAACACCTGTAGAACTATGGATGGAGGCTTGTAACATTGTACAGGAGGCTGCAATGAAAACTATTCCAAAGAAAAGAAAATGCAAGAAAGCAAAGTGGTTGTCCAACGAGGCCCTACAATTAGCGGAGGAGAGAAGGGACGCAAAATGCAAGGGAGAAAGGGAAAGATACAGAAAATTGAATGCAGACTTCCAAAGAATAGCAAGGAGAGACAGGGCGGCCTTCTTGAATGAACAGTGCAAAGAATTAGAGGAAAACAACAGAAAAGGAAAAACCAGAGAGCTATTCAAGAAAATTGGAGATATTAAAAGGGCATTTTGTGCAAAGATGGATATGATAAAGGACAAAAATGGTAGGGACCTAACTGAAGCAGAAGAGATCAAGAAGAGATGGCAAGAATATACAGAAGAATTATATCAGAAAGATCTGGATGTCCCTGATAACCAAGATTGCATAGTTGCTGACCTGGAGCCAGACATCATGGAAAGTGAAGTCAAGTGGGCCATAGAAAGCATTGCAAACAACAAGGCCAGTGGAGTTGACGGCATTCCAATTGAACTCTTTAAAATCTTAAAAGAGGATGCTGTAAAGGTGCTGCATACGATATGCCAGCAAATTTGGAAAACCCAGAAGTGGCCAGAGGACTGGAAAAGATCGGTCTACATTCCAATCCCAAAGAAAGGAAATGCCAAAGAATGCTCCAACTATCGCACAATTGCACTCATTTCACATGCTAGCAAGGTTATGCTCAAAATTCTACAAGGCAGGCTTCAGCAGTATGTGGAAAGAGAACTTCCAGAAGTGCAAGCTGGATTTCGAAGGGGCAGAGGAACTATAGATCAAATCGCCAACATGCGCTGGATTATGGAGAAAGCCAGAGAGTTCCAGAAAAACATCTACTTCTGCTTCATTGACTGCAAGTTTACTACTCATTATAGGAATTATTGCTTACTGAATTGCATGACTTGGTACAACAGATAATGTCTCAGGATATTTCATAACTTGAGGTAGTTGACTTCCAAATGTCCTATTTGTGTTATATTTCTTTGCATGATTAACAGCATTTGGCTCTTAATTTTTCTTCGTGCATTAATCACCTACAAGATTTTTATTATTTCAGCATAATCAATAACTGTTACTGGAATTATATTTCTGACATACTTACCTGTTGGGCATGAATGCAGTTCTGCTCCTATAGAAAAATGTTTTAAAAGAAAGAATTTCAGAATAATTTAAGGGCGGTAATTCCCAAGTTTCATGTTACAAAGAAATAGAATTAGAACTAGTTCTTATTAGAAGGTGAATGACAACACTGTAATTGGGAGAACAATTTTTATTTGAATTATACATTACAGTTTTCCTACAAGTCAAGATATTTTTCACAAAAAGCCTGTTGATGACACTTACTAAAATGCTCAGCATTTTGCTAATTTGAAAAAGTCTACAGCAGATCGATTGTGACCTTATCAATAGGATAGTCCCATTCATCTCTTAAGCAGCCTGTTGTCACATTGTACAATATAAGTGTTAAGCTGCTGGCTTTCCTGTTATGTTTTGCAGTGATTCTACCACAACATGACACATTACTAGAGAAAAAAATCTCAACATTTAACTGTACATTTTCATTCTGAAATTGAAGGTCCTTTTTCTCTAACAGAACATTTTTTGGGGAAACTGCTGTTTTACAAAGCCTTAACCTAAAGACCAAGACTGTACATAACATGTATGGGTTGCATATGAGGAAGTATAGTAAGAAATAACATGAATCATATTGAAGGAATAAAAATCCTTTAGGCAACCACACAAAAAGGGAAGGGAAAGGAGCATCTGTCTCCTAGAACACAAACTGCTGGCATTTTAATACCCTTTTTTGCCAGCTTGGCATTTCTGTATTACCTGATGTTCAAAATGGAAATAAGCTTCACTGCACATGTATATTGTGAAGCTGTATGCCTAAATTTTATATAGATGATATATAAATTGTATGGAATTGCGTCAGTTCCATATTTGTATAACCAGTTGCTTGGCCAAACAAAGCATCTATCAGAAATATTGCAACTACTGCTAGGTCTTCCTCTCAAAAGGCACAGCCCTGAATATAAATTATATATTTTTTTACAATTGAATAGTCCTTTTTCTTCCATGGCCACTGAAAATATAAGCATTTGGCTGTGAAACATAAGTTATACCTTGTAACGCTGAAAGGGGAAAGGCATTATCTTTTTGACATTTAAATGAGGATTTGAAGTAGCACTCCCATTTCCCATTTCAGTAATTGGCCTCTTAGGACCAGTTCTTATTAATTGTAGGCACCATAAGTTCCCCTTCCCCCCACCATGTCACTTGTCTGGATGGTCACATTTTCCATAGTAGGTGCAAGGAACATGAAAAAACCAGCTGTGTAAGTAACCCAGTAGTTATTCTGATAAACAAAAATCAAGGAAACCGAAACTACTTGATCTGCTGATATATCATGTGTCTGGATATCTTAGTATCATCTGTCCTGAAACTTGATACAGGATGAACTGGAGGAAATAAATGATTAGGAATAGAGGATTATAAGTACACAGGACTGCACTTTTTATATAACATGACCAGTCAAAGCAATGTTGCAAAAGGCAACACGTTTGACTCAGAGATCAGTTAAGACCATTGTGGTGTGGATCGATACTCCGTTCAACATCAAGATTCGCACATAGGGACTTTAGTGCCATATAGATAGCTGGTATCTTGTTGCTACCTTCACATGGATTTCTCCCATGATTATGCTGTAGAATTTAACACTGTTCCTCCAATGTTGGAAGGAGGGTCTAATACAAAACAGTCAGAAGTTTTCAGGGAGAGTTATAACACTCCTAGAGAAAGAAGTTATTCAGTTTGTAAATTCTTCAAATAAGTATGCAGATTTCTATTTGTGTTGTTTCACAGTTATAAGGAATTGAGGGCTTTGTCCCATTCTGCACCTTGGAGAGATGAAGAAAATGGTAAATTAAAAAAAATTGAATTCCTTTATGGAAAGATCTCATTGACATTTATTTCCGTTATGTCCATAAAAAGATATAAAATAACAATTTACAGATTAAAGCTATGGAAAAGCAAGACAAAGCAAATTCGGCTTAATGTTAGAACAGATTAAGAAAGCAACCCTAAAAACAATAAAGCTAACTAAGGATTCTAAGTAATCATTTTTCAAAAGACTACAAAAACCATTGCATCAAATCTACAAACTAATTCACATCAAAAAGCCCTCTCTGTCATTTACAAAAGCATGTTAAATAATTGCTAGCTCCAACCATTGTCTCTAAGTGGGTAGGAGGTAAAAATTGGGTACTCCAAGGCTCAGTCCTAGGTCCAGTCGTCTACAGCATTTTTGTTAATGACCTGTACAAGGGAGTGCAGGGAATGCTTGTTAAATTTGTGGATGATACCAAGTTGGGTGGAATAGCTAATATGCTGGGAGGCAGGAACAAAATTCAAAATGATTTTGATAGGCTGGAACAGGGATAAGTGCAAAGTACTGCACCTAGGAAGATGAAACAAAAGCACAGTTACAAGATGAGGGAACCTGGCTTAGCAATACTACAAGTGAGAAGCATCTTGGAATTGTCATAGAATAAATAGATCATGTCAAATACGAGCTAACAATGTGATGTGGCCGCAAAAAAGGCAAATGCTATGCATTAACAGAGGTATAATTTTCAAATCCTGTGTATTTTGCACTGGTTAGACCTTGCCTTGGGTATTGTGTCCAGTTATGGACACTGTACTTTAAGAAAAATGCTTACAAATTGGAACAGTTTCAATGGAGGGCGGCAAGAATGGTCACAGGGCTGGAAACGTAAGACAAATGTCCCTTAATATGAAAAACTCTTTAGATGAATGACATTTCCAGGAACAGGAAAACCTCACAAAAAGAATTTTTTCCTATGAGATGTCTCACAAGATGAATTCAATGCATTCCTATGGAAACCGTGTTAAACTGCGTTTCATAGGATGAATTTTTCAAAAAACGAATTGACCCGTAGAATGAATTACATTTGTCTTAAGAGACACCACTGTATATCTAATCAAATGGCCATTCTAGGTGGCTAACAACATTCATGACACAACAATAATAACACAAGGGATAAAACAATACATCAATATATATCATAAATTATCAATGTTGAAATCATAAAAGTAAAAAAAAAATACACTGATATCTTGGTTTACAAGTTTAAGAGCGTTTTGCAAGACAAGCAAACATTCTAAATTTTGTCTTGATCAACAAGCAATGTATTGCAATACAATTAGTGGAGCAGGTCACATGATCACAAGTGAGCTAATTCTCTCTCTCTCTCTCTCTCTCTCTCTCTCTCTCTCTCTCTCTCTCTCTCTCTCTCTCTCTCTCTCTCTCTCTCTCTCTCTCTGCTGGATTTTTGGGGATTGTCTGAATTGTTCATTCTCAGGCAAACCTCAAAAGCAGGGAGAAGAGAGAGGAAGGGAGGTCTCTCTTGCACCAGCCAGGAATGTTTTCAAGGGTGAGAGCAGGTTAGGGGTTTGTTTTATTTTTCTTTATATTTTTCTTTAATTTATCTTCAACATAGTTTCTTATTTCCAGACCACAACTAGTCATGGGGCAGCTAGTCAAATGTGTACATGGCTGCAAATTATGTTTTATTATTGTCAAATTAAAAACCACAGAGTAAAATTTAGTTGTTAGTCCCAAACAGAGCAGATTCTGCAGCCAGGTACCTAAACCATGGTGTGGATGTGAAATTCTAGCCAACTTCTTTGGTGACTTTTGGCATTTTGTGTGTACAGTATATGATCTAATCATCTGAGTTTATCTGGAAGTTGAGTCATGGCAACTAGACTTCTTTTCTTGAGGGACTGAAACATTTTGCTGCTCATCCAAAAAGCTTCATCAGTCTGAGGAAAGTTAGTTGCGAGTCCTCTTTGACCTCATGTCACCCTGGTTTGAAATAGTCTCATAAGATGAACAATGACCTGAATAGGCTTCACAGACATCTAAGTTTCCATTATTTCTTATGGGGAAATCTGCTCTGATATACATGTGCTTTGGTTTACAAGCATGTTTTGGGAACAGATTATGCTCGTAAACTGAAGTATTACTGTAAAATAGATATACATTATTAAGTTGACTTAACATTACAGTGGTACCTCAACTTATAATTTAATCGGTTCTGAATGCATGATCTTAAGTCAAACTACTCTTAAGTCGGGGTACCTATCTAAAATATTGGGAAAAATTGAAAAAATGAAAAGCATATTTCTAAGTCAAGCAGACCATATCTAAAATTTGTAAGGCAGCAGTTAAAATGCCAACAATTGTCCACACTTAAGTCGAATTGCTCTTAAGTCGGGGCACCACTGTATAATGAAATTAAGATTGCAGGATAGATGTTTTAGATATTTTAGACATCGTATCTGTAGCTTATGATGGTAATGGCTGCGGGCATGCCTGCTGAGGTTCAAGTTACTAAAACTCAGCTTTTGGCTGAATATCTGGAACCAGAAGCACTCAAGAGAAATTTGGACAACTATCTGGCAGATATCCTTTGATTTGTATTCCCTTATCAATCAGGGGCCTGGACTTGATGGCCCTGTAGGCCCTTCCAGTGCGATTATTCTGATTCTTAGTCACGTGCGCACCTATGACAACAATAGACCTTTAGTTGTTGATTTTTATGTTAAGCATTCTGGTTGCTGTCATTTTGCCTTAGAAAGAAAATGAATTATGTGCCTTTTGGCATGAGTCTCATGTTCTCAAGATCCACAAGGAGAAAGCGACATACCTCATTTTTTGCCCGATATGGTGTGTGAGATTCATTTAAACCAACTGATTGCCCTCCACCTTTTATTTTCACAGTTATTGGATTTGTAATTGTACAGTTCTCTCTAGCTTTTAATACAAGCAAGGAACAAATAATTTAGGACAAGTCTCTGGCTATTTCCAAGACCCCCATATGGGCTGCCCCATAGGTATACAGTGGTTTACAAAATGGATAATAACTCCTATTGCCTTATTTTATGAATTAGTTAGGCTCCTGAGTGTATTTGTAGCCATTCCACCAGAGCTTTGTCAGTGGCAGCAGCATTTTTTAAACAAGTGCTATTACAAGGTATTTCTAAAGGAACAACATAGTCTTGTCCTCTAATGTTTGTCAGTCATGTTGTACGTGATGTCCATACACATTTGATTGCTTCCTTTCGCTGTGCTGTGTTTTCATCAGTTTTGGCTTGACATCCCATCAGCCTGTTAAATGAGCCCGTTGACTTACCCCATATATGTAAATCACAAAGACCTCAAACTGAAGGACAGGCTGCTTACCTGTAACTGTAATTCTTCAAATGGTCATCTGTGAATTACACAATTTATCCACTTCTCCACAATGTATCTCTCATACATATTACCCTACCCACTACAAAACAGTGAATGGCAGATGAGAGTGCAAACAAATTTTCTTTTCCTTTCCTTATTCTAATTATCTTCCAGTTAATAAATTATCTCCTGCCTGGCTTTCTGGAAGCAGGTCTTGTTTGGGGTAGACAGCTCATTTACAATTTAGTTATAATTTATGTTTAATACATTGAAGCCATTCAGACATCAGCTGCAGTGGTGCCCAATCTATTTTTCTATCTGATATAATGTTCAGATTGGCATCCTTCACTCTGCCAATGATGCCATATAAAAATTCTTGCTGCATCCTTCTGGCCTTTCCTGTTGATAGATGCATTCTTTTCCTTTCTTAAGACTGCCACTCTGTGCGTATCTCCTTGGGAGAAAATCTTGTTGAACTTTCTCAGTAGATCTGCATATAACTGGGCTGCATACTCACACATACTCTCACTGTTTGATCATGTCCACAGGCTTGTTTTGTGATGATAAAAGCCTAATGCTGCAAAGAAAAGCACATGCTGCGCTTCTGAAAAGTTCAGTCCAAGTATTTTAGCTCTGATGCCAGCTAGATGGGCAGGCTATGTTCAGATACTCATTTGAGTTAAATAGAATTCAACTGTCTAATGTGTATTTGGTTGTCTAGCCTTGTGGCCAGTTACATAAGACGTTTATTTTCATTTTATTTGGGTGTCCTTCGTTCACTGCATTTGAAATTTTAAAATATCCCCAATTTTTAGGAGATGTGACAAAATGTTAACTTTACTCCAGTTGCTTATATATAGGAGCCTTTCTAGCTCTGCTTTAATTGCTACTGCTCTTTTGTTCATGCCTCCTCTTTTTAGTGATGTTTTACCTTTCATTTTTCTATTTTCGACTCTAAGCTGCCAAGAGAGTTCTAAAACTGAAGGAGGAGCAGAAAATATTTTCAAATCTATTCACTGAAGAAATTCTGTTAGTCAATAATGTCATTATTTACATAAAAGAAGAAAAATGTCTGTGAAATTTTATATGAATTATTAGATCCTCGGGATTTGCCTTTCACTACCCCAAACCCTTCTTGAACACATAACTATATAACTGTACTTTTAACCTCTTCTGCATATTTTGCCTTGGTTTAAGGCTAGATTTGCATCACCAAAGGTGTGTGTGTGTGTGTGCTTTGTGTTTTGTGTATGTGTGTTTACCCTTATGAACTGTTCTCTACTTTCAATATCACAATTGCATTGCATTGAATTAAATTAATTTTAGATGAATGTAGATTTAAAAGTACATAGCGTCAAGAGTGGAACTGATTGCTACTGTATGTAATTTTCTTTCAAAGCTGGTCAAAGGGTTCCATTTCATTTCCCTTTTCAGCTTTAGTGAAAGGCAGCTCCATGGAATTCAATGTGCTCTACAGGTGCCCTATTTTTCCATTATGTACCTTTCCATGCATGTCTTCTACACCAGACTTGCTATACTACAGTTTCATGTTCCAGTGGTCAAAGAAACAATATTTTCGCACACTTCCTCTTCTTTAGAGTCTTCTTTGTTATGGGCAGATAGATGTCTGCAAGGGCTGGTCTTCCAAGAGAATGGTGACATCTCCTCCAATGGCCTCTGCAAGCAGTTGGACTTGAGGAACAGCGATGAATTCTTTTGTGCCTTATATTTGTACCCTTCAGGGTCAATACTATTTGATCAAAATAATTATTTGATGAAATCTACAATTCAAGTATTTGGTCTTAAACTAAAAAAAGCAAAAGTGCTTAGTGTGTTTTTAAGGCAGCATGTAAAGCAACAGTGAACTGAAGAGAAAGTTACAGCAGAAATTGGGATGCTGCTACATCATGAAAAAAAATGCATACTATGAAATATGATAATATGAACAGGGTTAGTGGAAATTATGTTCAATATATACCTATCAAATTTAAGAAAATCAGTATTGATTGTTGTGGTTTTTTAAAGCTGTTTGGCCATGTATTGGAGGGTTTTCTTCTTTCTAACAATGCCAGTCACAGAGACTGGCAAAACATAGGAAGACGGGAAAACTTCCAGAAAATGGCCAAACAGCCAGAAAAAAACTACACCATCAGATCCTGGCCATGAAAGCCTTCAAGAATACAAAGTCGGTATTGTAAGATTCTACATAAAGCTATGAATGGGAACACCATTTCTTTATTTGATTTGCTTTCAGAGACTAAAGTGAAACATATTGCACATATTTAACAATGTTAGTTTGTATTTTATTTACATTATATTTTTTGCTGAACAATAGCATTTTTACCTTAAACAAATGTTTGTTCTAATTCTTTCTTCGGGAAGCATTTAAAATACTGAAGATTACATTATATTTTGTTTTGTGTCATCATTTGTAGACTTTAAAAGATGTGTTCTGTTCATAATCTATAGTGGACAACAAGAGTTTGACAAGAAACACTAGGAAGCCAACACACAGTAATTAATTCTAAGTAGGAAAGTGGGGGCATGACTTAATGTTATATGTTAGATATCACTTTGGAGTTAAATTCTTTGTACGCTGCAGAAGAAATAAGCTGTTCAAGGAATTTTGAAAATTATTCTGCTTTGCAGGACGACTGTGATTTAGTTATGAAAAGCATTGCAATTATTTATCTCACAGAAATAATTTCTAAATTGGTTCCAATGCTTAAGACACCAGTGAAGGCAAGTACAGTTCTTGTAAGACTTGACAACACCTTTCCCTCATATCTTACGACACCTAATATAAAATTGAAAATATGTTTTAGATAAGTAGTAATAGTGGCCATCCCAGTCATCCCAATTGCTGCTGCTGGCTCTGCTTTTTTAAACATCAGATCATTACAACTCAAGCCACATTTCTTGACATATTAAGCATATCATTTGAAGCTGGGTGACTGTTTAGAATTGCAAATAGCAGCTGACCTTAACCTACAAAGCACAAAATGTCCTGGCTCTGAGCTGCATCAAAGATTGAATCTCACAGTATGAACCAGCTCGGGTACAAAGGTCATCAGAAGAGGCCTTTTTTCCTGGTCATATACTGCCCCATAGTGCTTAAGCACTCTCTGGGCAGTTTACAATTTAATTATGCAGACTACACATTGCCCCCCTCAGCAAGCTGGGTACTCATTTTACCGACCTCAGAAGGATGGAAGTCTGAGTCAATCATGCACCAGGTACCTGGGATTGAACCCCAGGTCGTGAGCACAGTTTTAGTGGCAGTACAATAATTTAACCACTGCGCCATGAAGCCTTTCTCTGTATCCCGCCACCTTCACAGGTGTGTCTCATAATAACATATGAAAAGGCCTACTCTGTAGCTGCTCCCAGACTTTGGAACTCCCTCTCACTGGAGGCCAGGACTGCCCCATCTCTGCTGTCTTTCCAGAAGCAGGCAAAGATCTTCCTCTTCAGGCAAGCTTTCCGTGAATGAGGGACTATCTACTATGTGACTTTTATATGGATTACCATGCATGATTACAATTACCGATTTCATAAGAACACCTGTGTTTTCCATGTTACTTTCCACCCCTCCTGATGGATTTTTTCTTTTTTTTCTTTTTGTTTTTGCATGCTCTTTGTAGCTTTAATGTTACCTTTTAATGTTCTAATTCCCTGTTCTTACTTGAACATGTCTTAAATGTTCTGGGCTGTATATTGTCCCTCATTACTGTAAGCCACCTTGGGGTGGAATATAAATATGCAAAATAAAATAAAATAAAATAATAAAATGGAAATGAACAGTGGAGGATTGGGACAATGACTATTAACCATTTATACCTCAAAATCCCCCCCCCCAGCTTTTTATATTAAGGGTAAAACCACATCTGGCACAAAATGTGTCAATGACAATTGCAGCTCTGGTTGGTTTGTTTTCCCCCTTTTCTTTCCAATTACTGGATAGATGATCACTAGAGAAGGAGCACATTTGAATAAATTTTAACCCCCTCTTCCCTCAGCGCTATCTAGAACAAAACCCTCCTTTCAACAGCATTTTAACTTCAGAGAGTGGCTCTTGTTGCCTTCTACCCTTGTACTGTATATCTGTGCAGACAAAAATATTACACTGTATGCTAATCGGTATCTCAGGGTTTCAATATTTAATCAGACTGGGTGCTTTAGCTTTTGTTTGTTTGTTTTTGTGGCATTTCCTATAGGCTTCTTCCTCTTCTCTGTTGTTAATTTTAATGATAGAAGATCCAAAGCAGCAGAAAAAAAATACTTCTGTACAGTTTCTTTCCTTCATGATTCCTAAACCATCTCCCACTTCCCTTGTCCTTAACTTATCTTTCGTGAATGACTGCTATGATTTATACAGGAGGGGACAGGCTTTCTGTATCTTCTCACAGGTTTCCATCACTCATCTGAAAAAAGTAAAAAGAAATCTTGATAAAAATTGCAAAGGATTATTGCATGTTTGTTTGGCCATGTTGAAATAGGTAAAATACTTTTTTCTAATTAATAGAAAAGATGGGATTACATTCTCAGTTACGGATTTGTCAAACAACCCAGCCTTGTCTGACGCCGCTTCAGAGTTAGTTTGCTTCTCAGACATGCAATGACTCGATCAGGATCACTTTTCGAGTATTCTCCCTTGAATGAGATACTTGGACCTTGTACTACTGTACAATATTAAATAGATACACAGATAACCTGATGATGTCTGTGTCTCTAAGTTAGAATAATGCTTTTCATATGAACATTGCAATGTAAACTATGATCTTCTGCTTGACTTTTAATAAATGCTAGTTGGAGTTGGTTTCAAGTTAGTTCTCTGCTAATTATAAGAAATGTACAGCACCTGATGACCACAAACAAGACAAATTATTTTATTTTGCTTATTATCTATTTATTACCATTTCTATACCACCATTAGTATTATCACTGTCTTGGTGGTTCACAGTATACAATAAAATAATGTAGTAAAAGGACCATGTAATAAATTTAAAAACTACACGAAAATAGAATAAATCCTGTCACTAGTTAAAACAATCTTTAAACAAAAATATTCAAATTAAATCCCATTTGAACATCTTAGGACAATATTCATACTAGTAGAAGGCAGCTTTACATATTCAGTCATAATTAGCTTCCTAGAAACAGAGGTGAACCTCTGTAGGAAGCTTATTACAGAGAAAAGGGATCGTGACCAAGAAATATTGGTTCTTTTGGCCTCGTTGGGTATTATAATTTTGAACTTCAAGAACTGTAAGAAGGGTATAAGACAGATACTTATTTTGTGGAAGAAACATTCCACCAAATATTGAGGTCTTAAACCATTAAGGGCTTTATAGATTATAACCAGCACCTTAAATTGAGTACGAAAACTAAGAGGAATAAGGTATCTTCCCTCTGAATTCTTCGTTTTGCAACCTGGGGGTAGTCTTGGACCCAGCTCTCCCTACAGAGGTGCAAACCATCTGCTGTAGCCAACACTGCATTTTATCAATTTCAGTTAATTGCTCAGTTGTACTCCTAACTGAATAAGAAATGCCTAACAACAGTTGTTCGTCTGTTTATAATACCTAAAATAG
Organism: Phrynocephalus guinanensis; assembly: GCA_037367245.1. Lineage (NCBI taxonomy): Eukaryota > Metazoa > Chordata > Lepidosauria > Squamata > Agamidae > Phrynocephalus > Phrynocephalus guinanensis. Next base: position 64,784,684 of record CM074738.1, read on the forward strand.
ACTGTTGTAATATCCTGTACATAGGGCTGTCTTTGAAATCAGTATGGAAACTTCAGTAGCTCCAAAATGCAGCAGACAGACTCAGGTACCAGAATAGTTAAAGGTAAAGCTTCCCCCAGCACATGTGTGCTAGTCGTGTCCGATTCTAGGGGCAGTGCTCATCTCCGTATTCAAGCCGAAGAGCCAGTGTTGTGCAAGTCCGTGGCCATGTGGCTGGCATGGCTGCAAAGAAACACTGTTTTACCTTCCCGCTTTTTACAGCAGTACCTATTTATCTACTTGCATTTGCATGCTTTCAAACTGCTATGAGGCAGGAGCTGGGGTTAACAGCAGGAGCTCACTCCACTGCGTGGCACCCGGGATTCAAACGCTGACTTGCCAACTTTGTAGCCAACAGTTTTTAGTGTTCTAGCCCGCTAAGCCTCCACAACCCTGGTGCAGGTGCCAGAATAGATGAACACATATCCACCGATCCTGGCAGGGAATGCAACTCCATGGAGACCAGATGAATTTTTTTGGTAACAAATCCAATTATCCCTCCAGCAGAATTTCCCAGTCAGTACTGTATTCATGTTTTCTTTTTGTAAGGCAACATCTCCTAACAACTGCAATCATGATGATGTGAATTAGTCTAACACCCCTGGAGGCTCCACGTTGGAGAGGCCTGGTATAAAGCATTGGAAAATCTGACCTGCTGTGTATCTTATATCTGCCATTGTTCTTTGGAAGGTTTGTCATGTGATGGAACTACATTCTCATTCATATCAAATTAAAATAAAATTAAGAAAAAAAATCATCTGAATTACTCCGATAACCCTCAGAAAACACTGTGCTCTTTGAAATAGTAACTATTAGAGCTAGGAATATAGCCAATCTATTTTTTAAATCCTATTTTCCACTGTCTGTAAGAAAATGAATAGACCCATTCAACGTATGTCAAGCCTTCCCATTTCTTCCACTGTAATTTCCCCCAAGAACCTGTACTTAGCTGAGTTCCAGCATCTGACTGAGAATTGTCCTTGGAGCTGACAAAGCTGCTTTCAAATGATCATGGCAAGCCTTACATAAAACCTGCCTATAAGCAGCTGCTACTTAGTGGCATGTAAAAATTTGTGTACTCATGGAGATAGGTTTGAGTTGTAGTGGCTGAGTGGGCAAGGCTTTTCTTTGAAATACTATTTCACTGCAAATAGGCACTTCACTTGTGCTTAGAAGGAGTACAGCCTAATGTTTAATTTTTCAAACCTATGCAGAAGCAAAACACTGTGAGTTAGGTTTGCTGTGAAGCAGCTTTTTCATTTAAAGTTTTTTTTAATTCACTTGAAAAATAACATGTAAAATGTATTTCATAGTTTAAGAATACAGAAAAAATGAATAGTAGTTTTGCAAAATACATAATGATTTACAATTTAAAATGATTCCATTTAGGATCACCTCTTTCTCACCACTCATCAGTTACTACCTACCCTTACTTTCGAGTAACACATGCAGGAATTGCTGATCTGTGGTGACATATAGTCTTAAACTAGCTTATATCACTTTGTGTCACCAGAGAACAATAATCCTGATAGGTGTTAGAGGAAAGCTAGGGAAGTTCTACCTAGCTTGTCTTGAAACAATGCTTGGAGCCCTTTAAACCAATCTGTCAATGGCTGGAGCCCTTTTAATCTGGCCCAATCGGTACCCCCTGGTACTGACTGGGCCAGGTTTAAAGGGCTGCAGCCATTTACAGCTCAGCAGGAGCCCTCAGAAAATGGTGGGGAGGTACCCCTGGTACTGACTGGGCCAGGTTTAAAGGGCTCCAGCCATTGACAGAGCAGCAGGAGCCCTCAGAAAATGCCCTCCGCACCATGCCCATCCCTATTTTCAACAGTTTTATGTTGTTGTTTTATTGCACTGTATGCTTCTTTTGTAATCTATTCAAGAAAGTATTGTCTGCAAACAATGCTTGGTACATATGCGCTGACACACACCTCCTCTCTTGGTCTTCCTGAACTATATCAGGGGACATTTGCTATTCTTCTCTCCCCAACTCCCAACATCCTGGCATATTCGGTATTGTCAGATACCAAACATAACAAAATTTAACCTGCCTTTATCTTGCTGTTCAGCTGAAAAGTTCTCCAAAATGGCTTAGAGAGGAAGTGGATTGCAGTCAATGTTCCCTTTATGCTGTGTGGCTGCATGGTCATGCACACCCCTGGTGCCCTCCCCATAGGGGTTTTCCACCCCCATTTTCTGGGGGGGGGGGTTGCTCTCACATGTCCATGGAAGACAGCCCCACTCAGCTGGGACAAAAATTAGAGGGGACATTATTTGTAGCCTGTGAAAATATATGCGAAATAAAATTTGTTGGTCTTGAAGTTTTTACAAAAAAGAAAAGAAAAGAAAAAGAAATAAAAAATACCATTCTACATCATACTGCATAAACTGTCGGAAATAGGCTTGTCTTGCTGACCTGACACATGTTCCCAGTAGCTGTCCTATAAGCATTTTATAATCACTAGTTATATATTTTTGCTGTCTCTCCTCTTGAAGAGGAACTTTTCCATGTTAAAGTGGTTTTCTGCATGTTCCCCTAGGATATGATTCTTATTAGTGAAGGTTCTGAAGACTGAAATTATGTTCATAAATCTGAAGACTGCTGAAAAATATATAAGAGGGAAGTGGCCTCTTTGAAGCCCCAAGGACTCTACATTTTTATTTGCATTTCCATCATGTTAATTACTATTTAAAGAGTTTTTGGGGTTAGTTCACTCAACTATTTTTGAGAGATTGTATTCCATTCTTTTTTACAGGACATCTAATTAATGTTGCAGGCTTTACTCTTCTGCAGTAGCTGCAGTTCAGGTGTAGCTATGTAGCTATACCTTGTCCTAGAATCTGTATCATAAATGTTATTACCTGAAAGCAGTGGTTGGGGAAGATAGGAAGGTGTTATTCTCCTTTACATGTCATAAGCAGCACTGTCTCTGTACATCTACTATATTAAAAATGAAAAATGAAAAGTTTAATAATGAGAACCTCTAGAAGGGTTGTCTGGAAGAAATTATTTCATTACTTCTAAGGTCTGCTTGGAATGATTCACAGTGTGAAGCCCTTCCTATTTTTCAGTTTTCCCATAGCTTCAATAAAGCGCAATCTAAGCATCCATTTATATTGATTTATATGAGCAAATGAGATCAACTCAGCTTTAGTTAATCATAATTAACTTAATGGCAATATACAATACCATGGTCACTGACTGCCCCTCAGTTTAGAGCCATATGTGTGTCACTGAACATTGGGTTATGAACAAACACAAAGCCTTGTTAAAACTAATTAATGTTGAATCTTGGAGTGATATTGTCAGAAGCAAGAAATCTTAAAATTAAGACTCATACTTAGTTGTCTTAGGTCTCCAGATATATTGTAAAGAATCCCCATATTATGTCTTCATTCTGTGACTTCTGAGGTAGGTATAAGGGAAACCCATTACAGTGAGCTATGCAGTGTCATTATCTTGAATTATCTGAAGAAATTACAGCTGGAATTACTGTGTTAGTTTCAATAGATATCTGGTCACTGAGCGTATATGTTTTACTACATTAGAATGTATAAGGTCTCTTTTATATCTTCTCAGACAAATGTAATTATGCCTACAGGATAATGCACCTATATTATTGTGCAGCAGAGCAAATTTAACATTCTGGAAGGCAATTCTAAAATGGGCCAGACCAAACGAAAAACATTTAACTCTGAAACTAGGCTTCAAATAAGTGTGAAATATGGCACAGGCAGGACTGTAGGGGCTGGGTGGTGAAGTAGCAGTTGTCTATCTTCACACCATCCCTCTTACCAGATGTCACATTCTCCAGTTCCCTGGGTGTATGTTTCTGAATGTAGGAGCCTGGGACAAAATAGTGATTTTCTTGGTGTACTCCCCCTTCCATGGCACTGTTGAATCCTTGGTATAACTCTGGAAAGAAAAAGAAAAAAGCAATGTGTGCTGCTTATATACCTCCCCATAGTGCTTTAAACACTCTCTGGGCAGTTTACAAGTAAATATGCTGGCTACACTTGCCCCCCCCCCAAACTGGGTACTCATTTTAATGACCTTGGAAGGCTGGAAGGCTGAGTGAACCTTGAGCCTGCCACATGGAATTGAACCAGACATTACAACTGTAGTACAACATGTTAACCACTGTGCCACGAGGGATGGGAAAGTTGCAAAAGCCATTGACATGATTACCCTTAAATATATCTTCCCTCAATGTAGAACCAAACTGGACACCTGGTTTACCCAGGGAGCTGTCAGAGATGAAATGGATGGGCCATAGAGCTGAGTGTCAATGGCAGAAAATTAATCATAAAACAGCTAGGACCCAATGGAAGGCCTGTTTCACAGCAGTGGGAGAGCAAAGAAATCATTCTTCTCGACCACAATTACCTCTGCATAGAAACGCCCAGCAGAGCTTTTGCAAATAGCCCCCAGGAGAATCATGCAGACCACACTGGGGCTGCTGTGAAGAATTTGCGCCACACTTTGCAGGCAGAATTGCTCAGACCCACTCTGATTGCTAGTCGATGTCTTGTAAATGAAATTGTGCCCCCTGCTTACCATGTGTTCATGGATGAGTTTCAGCTTCTCCAGCCTGATGATGTGGTAAGGTGAGGGCTACCACATGTTTGCTGGATCCTTCCTGTTACTGGTTCATTAAAGTTGCCAAAATGGACTGGTCAGTTGGGTAGGAGTAGTAGTTAATGCATCCTTGCAGCAGGGTAGGATTCTGTCATCATTAAAGGAAGTAATAGTAAGACCTCTATTTTAAAAAAAAATATCTTTGGAACTCACAATACTGAATAATTGTTCATTATCCAATATTCTATTCTTAGGGAATGTCTAGTGTTGGCTTCTCAGCTCGAGAAGCTTCTGGATGAGACATATTACCTGGATTCATTTCAATCTGGTTTCAAGCCTGAATATGGGACAGAGACAGCTTTGGTTGCCAATGCCATGGTAGATGATCTATGTCAGTAAATGGATCTGTTTCTCTATTGGTTTTACTGGACCTCTCAGCAGCTTTCAATACTATAGTATCCTCCTGATCTGTCTATCCAGAATGAGACTTAGGGACAATGTTTTTTGGTGACTCAAGTCCTTCCTGGAAGAGAGAACACAGAAGGTAGTGCTGGGAATTCATATTTTACATCATGGCTGCTGACTTATGGGGTCCCCCAGGGTTCTAGTTTATCTTCTATGTTATTTAACATGTGTATGAAGCTACTGGAAGAGATAATCCGAAGTTTGGGACTTCAGTGTCACCAGAATGTGGATAACATCCAACTCTGATGCTCCTTTCCACCTAAATGCAAGGAAGTTTCTTCATCTTTAAATCATTGTTTGGTGAATGTAATGGACTGGATGAAGGTGAACAAAATCAAATTGAGACTTTATCCAGACGTGAAAAAGGTGCTTCTGATCAGTAGAAAGGGAGACCAAGGAACAGAGATGCAGCCAGTACTGGATGGGATCACTCTAAAAGAAGTGCACAGCTTGGGGGTGCTCCTGATACTGGGTGGTAAAGTCTCAGCAGTGATCAGGAGTGCATTTGCATAGTTAAAATTAGAGCACAATCTACATCCGTTTCTCCAGATATCTGAGCTTGCCACTGTGATACTAGCACTAGTTACTTCCTGACTGGATTGCTATCTGCTGTTTCTGGGGCCTCTGTTAAAAAGTGTTAGGAAACATCAGCAGGTAAAAGATGCAACAGCCAGATTGCTGACGGGCTGGTTACAGGGATCACATAACATCCTTGTTCCAGCAGCAGCACTGGCTGCCAATCATTTATCAAGCACAATTCTTAGTGTTGGGTTTTACATATAAAGCCCTAAATGGCCAAGACCAAGCTACCTCAAAGACTGTATCCCCATTATGAGCCAACTCAAGTACTAAGATCAATTAGAGAGGCCTTTCTCTCAGTCACACCCCCTGCAAAAGTGCATCTGATGACTACACATGAGAGGGCCTTCTCTGTTACTGCTCTCAGAACATGGGTCAATCTCCCATATGAGCCCAACTTTTCCTATCTTGGCTGTCATTCTGCAAGCAGGCAAAGACCTTTCTCTTCAGAAATTAGCTAACTATTATGTCATGTATTGTCATGCATTACTCCTTGGACTGGATTAATAGTACTACTTGTGTTTTCCATTTATTGTATAACATCTTTAGAGCAGTTTTTGTTTCCTCTTTTTTTACTTATTGTTCTTAGTTTTAATGTTGCCGTTTAACGATGTAAGATGCTTCTTATGAGATGAAAGATACCTTTGCACTATCATTGCTTCTTAGCTTTAAATATTATATCCAATTTTGTTAACAACTGTTGTATTCTCATTGTCTCCAACCATATATATTGTCCTTCAGTGTTGTAAGCCACCTTGGGTCTTTTCCAAGGAGAAATTATATTTTAATTGTTTCGGCTTTGTTTATATTTCCTTGTTGTGAACCACCCGGAGTTCCTTCGGGAAGACGGGCGGTATACAAGCCTAATAAATAAATAAATAAATAAATAAATAAATAAATAAATAAATAAATAAATAAATAAAGGCAGGGTATGAAATTAAATTAAATTAATAGAATACCAGAAGTGAGGTGAATAAATATCTACCAATATGGTTGTATAATTACCAGTAATAATTAATAGCTTTAATTATTAAGAGTATTATCAATACGTATGTGTTCTGGTAATGCCATATTATCTGTACACAAATATAATTATGATCCAACCATTTCAGAGTGTGTTGCTCTACCCCTGACAAGTAGCAAAATGTAAAATCTCTCGAAATGGGGCCTATAAGAAGTGAGTGGCAGCACTTTAAAATCTCATTGACTTTTGCCTCACAATGACATGGGAATGACATCTTCCTGTAGTAGTTCATAATGTGCCCACTCATTGACTTAGACAGACAGGAAGGAAATGGCAGGTGGTGGAAACAAAAGGTCATATCAGTCTTCCCACCACCCAGTGTTTGGGTGTCTTGAATGAGGTATATTTGGAGAAGCTGACAGCATCACAGACCAGTGAGGCATGATGAGACTAAGGCCAAGCACATTTAGCATGTCTGCTTTACAATTTCCTCTTTGTCACAGAACAAAGAGGCAGCTGTAGAAGTAGCAGCACTGGACTTCACATCAGCGCCCCTGTAGGAAGAAACCAGTCAGACCAACACATAGAAAAGAGAAAACCTCATCCAAGGAAGATGCCCCATATCCTTCAGAATGGATTTTTCATTCTTGTATGCCCAGGTACACTGGGCTGTAGCTGTCATCAGCCTCCTGTCACTTGAAGTCAATGAAGACAGTCTGATGTGCATGGTGAAGAAAACAACAGGAGATAGGATATCTGGCACTAGCTTTGTCTTCCTTCGACTAGGTATATTGCATCCATGGCACTGCTATTCAACCAGAAAAGGTAGAACATCTGCTTGTGGGATTTGTTTAATAGGAAGCATATTGCTTTTGTTCTCTCTGCCATCCAGACTTTAGGAATAAGAAACCAGGCAGGCAGTGTACTCTCTCGTCACCATTTCTCTGAACTAAGAGAGTGTTGCCCTGAACACACCAAGTTGTACATAAGTGATACGTAAAGTTCTTAGAATTCATATTCTCAAAATTAAAAAAAAAGTATATTGTTAATTTTCGGTATTAAAGCAGAGGAAAGAACATTGATTTGTAATTAAGAGTATTCTCAGTGTGTTGGAAGCAGTTCAGAAATAGTTATTTTAACATCCAACAAAACATTGAAGTCTTCTGAAGTAGAGATTGTCAGTGTTAATCTCTTCCTTTGAGTACCTGCACTCTAGTACTTTCACTGCCACCATTATACTTGCATTGGCTTTTAGTCCCCTAGTGGTTGCTGACTGGACTGATTTTCTAGGAATTTGTTGTGCTTCATGCTGCACTCTGAAAAACTCAAACTGGCCTCTGGAAATATGTCCAACATATGTGTTCTATTTACATTTTGCTAAAATTCATGCACCTACCAGTAATTAGCAATGCAAATATAGTTAAGGGTCATATCGCCTCTCAATAGAGCCTGGATCATATTTTAAGTATGCTAAATGATGCTTGTTTCTTCTCATGTAGCCCTTAAACACAAAATTTTCCCTCTAAGAGTAAAATTACTAAGACCACAAGTTGCTTATGATGTGATGTTGTAAATTCTGAAATATATGGAACTAAAGTCAGCAGTTCAGGTTAGGAGCACCTACTGATCTAACAGAATGACCTAAGTCTATTCTGTCTCTTATTTCTTTTGACACAGGCCAACAAACACGGTCACATTTTTAAAAAATCTTATGAAACTATTGGTGATTTTAGATGGTGTTCTCATCAGGAGTGTTCACCTATATGTTCTTGAAATAATATAGAGTGTTACAATTAATTGCATGGCTTTATAAAACACAGTGCTGTATAAATGGTTTTCTAGATGGATTAACTTTGAGCCTGGGGACAATGTGTCCATAATAAAGAAGAAACATATATTTTCTCCATGGACATTGTAAAGAATTTCTCTTGCCATGAGACAATAACTGAGTTTTATCCTACATAATTGTTAAATTGGCTTTTAGACAGACTTTGGTAATTTTTCTTACTGATCAGAAAATGACAAAAGGTTTAACACTACAGTATAATCCATTGAACTATGACTGCAGACACTGTAATTTAAGTAAACCTCTGAACTTCTTCTCCACTGTTAATATTTATTTATGTTAGGGTGGGTGGGCATAATGTTGCTATGAAAATGTATTTTGTTTGGCTGAAAATCTTTATATTTTGCAGTTTCACATCTCTGAGGCTTAGCTTAGAGCAAAAAAAGTCTCTTGTTTTCCCAGAGGAAGACATATGCTCTTTCTCTCAAATGATTTTTAGCCTTACAGGCTTTAAAAAAAACTTGAGTGCTGAATAAAAATTAAAGATTGTATGGTAGCCATAGGAAACCTTAATAGCTTTAAGTCCCTTTACATTTAACACCTAGCTGAATGGAGCAAAAAGCTAACAGAGGACAAAGTTTTCTTTTCCAAATAAAGGAATGACTATATTAGGTTTTTAAATTTAAGAAAAATATGGGAGATGCAAGTTGTCACTAATGGGTGCTTTAGCATTAACCCAAAGCTAATGCTAAAGTATGGAAATTCTACAAGGATAGAAGGAGTTTTTCAGAATATTTTCTGCATATCAACAGTAGGTCTAGTATATCAAGATCCTGGAAATGTAAATGTTTCCGCTATTCAGCAGGATAGGAATAGAGGACAGTTTTACAAACCAGTGCCCTCCAGATGTTTTAGATTACATCTCCCATCATCGCTAGCTTGCATGACCATAGACGATGTTGTCTGGGACTGGTGGGGAGGGCTAAGGAAAAGCATTATAGGAACCCCTCTGTTTGCTTAGTGAATAGATTGCAGAAATGCATTTCTTGTGTATTACTTTGAAAACTTGGGAGGAGATCATCTTTGCTTTGCAGTTTATGCGTCTCATTTCTACTTATGTGGCATCATCATGTACATGATATTTTCATGATAAAAAGTTTCTTGAAAAAATATGCAGAATGAATTTGTACACCCAGTGTCTGTTGGAAAAAAAATTGCTTTTCTGTCCAAAAGATACAAAATTTTATTTATATGGCACAGCAGTAACCAAATGGTTATCAAGCCAAATGATACAAATGTACAAGCATAGATTTTTACCACTTATATTTTCTGTTGATTATTATGAAGATGAGAAAAGGCAAAACAATTTTCAAAAGAGAATTTTAAGCAAATGTTGTAATACAATGAGCCTCGTGGCGCAGTGGTTAAATGCCTGTACTGCAGGTAAAACTGTGCTCACGACCTGGGGTTCAATCCCAGGTAGCGGGCTCAAGGTTCACTCAGCCTTCCATCCTTTCGAGGTCGGTAAAATGAGTACCCAGCTTGCTGGGGGGGGGGAGCAATGTGTAGCCGACATACTGTAATGAAACTGTAAACCGCCCAGAGACTACTTGAAGTGGTATCGGGCGGTATACAAGCAGAACACTTTATTCAGATATCACAGTGTCATGGATTTCTATAACAAAATAATATGAAAGGAGCCTGAGGGGTTGAGACTTTAATTTCCCACTGTGCATCCCACAAGAGACAACCTGTGTGGCCTTGCACAAGCTACAAAGTTCCAGGATGCCTCGAGAACAAGGGAACTATAAGCCACTTCTGAGTACTTGCTACCAAGAAAGCCCTGAAAAGGGTTGCCATCAGTCAGAATGGACTTGAGGGCACACATTTATTTTATTACAGAAAGTATATATCTATTCTACCAGTTTAATAATCGAGATGTAAATGAAGCTTTCTATTTTGCTCCTGGTTTAAAGAAAAAATCCTCTGATACACATTTTTCCACACAATCTTGTTTTCTCTCCTGTTTTGCAGCACTAATAGCCATTGGGAAATATAGTATGACAATAGAGACTGTGGATGTGGGGTGGTGCAAAGAAATTACAGATCAAGGAGCCACCCAAATTGCTCAAAGCAGTAAGTCGCTCAGATACTTGGGACTGATGAGGTGTGATAAGGTAAGCAGCTTTTAATTAATAAAACAAAACATGTAATATTTCTGAGAATGACATGCCCATTTGTTCCATACTTATATTCATGCAAGTAATTATAGGCAAATGGCATGTGTTTGGTGTACTGTTGATATGCATACTTGATAGCAATGTCCTAATCCATGTCTCTTTTGCTGAGCCAGTTGCACTAACAATTTTGACCAGTAGCTGCTTTTTGAATGTCACAATTGTTGCAGTATCATGCAGGATATTAAAGTAGGCCAAAATCTTTTTGCATACTTTATGCCAATATTGGGCAAATGATGTCACCCCTAGCTGCAAGTTGGCTAGCTTTGATACCTCATTCTTTCAACTTTTCTCATTGTGTGTGACTTGTATAAAATTCACATTTTAATTAGGGCAATCTGCTGCTGACTGACATCATTGTCCATACGCTGGCATAAATTATGTGCTAGTTTGTGCATAATCATCTTAAAACACAAAATACACTAAATTTCTGCAGTGTAACTTCCAGAAGAAATGATTTTCTGCTAAGTTCCCTGATCACAAATCTTCTGAAAAATCACATCAGCCAAAAAGGTTCGTATAGCTTACTTGGTGTAGAAATACTGCAATTTAGGGACCTTTATTATTAAGTTTTCTACATAGGCATCATTCAGTCTTGAGAGACTATGGTAATGTGTTCTATATAAAAGCCATGTTGTTTCCACACTGCATGCAAAGCTGAAGCGGCCTCTTCAGAGCATGAGGCCTGGGTAGATTAATATGGAGGTTAAAACTGTTACCCAAGCAGCAACCCCCTCTTCGCGTCACAGGAATAATCTCATAGCATGTCTGAGCCAAAAAGTGTTGGCTGCAAAATCGGCAGGTTGGCGGCTCGAATCTGGGGTGTCGCACAGTGGAGCGAGCTCCCACTGATAACCCTAGCTCCTGCCAACCTAGCAGTTCAAAAGCATGTAAATGCAAGTAGATAAATAGGTACCACTGGAAAAAGCAGAAAGGTAAAACAGTATTTTCTTGCAGCCATGCCGACCACGTGGCCATGGGCTTGCACAACACTGGCTCTTCGGCTTGAATACGGGGATGATCACCACCCCTTGAGTCGGGCATGACTAGCACGCATGTGCGGGGAGAACGTTACCTTTATCTTTACTCCTTTCATGAACTGGACTAAGATTATGTGCTTAGACAAATTGACCCTGGATTTTTAAATGGACCCTGAATCTTCTGATCAAGAAAAACTTAAAAGCAGTTCATTTGGTGTGTCTTGAACTATTAAAGAAAATCAGCACCCTCGATGCTGAGAACAGATTTGAGTACAATATCAGTTAAACCAGCCATATTCTATAAGTCCCTTACTTCTTTAATTGCTGTCATGTTTTCCCAACTTCTGACAAAGGGACCTCATGCTGTGTAGGGAGAAACCTGAGCTTGCACAAATAAAAATGTGTGAGACGACTGCAGAGCAAATGAGAAACTTTTCCTGATTAATGGGGACTATATATGGGTATCTTGATGAGAATGCAGTAAAGTGTTGCATTAGAGATACCTCTGGGGTCATTTTAGTTGCTTGTTAAACCTTGTGTGCAGAGGAATAAGGAAGATAGTCATAAAAAGAACAAATTTTCAGGAGCTCCTTCCTGAATTTTAAATGTTTAATATGTGATGTTGGCAGTTCTAAGAGCTCCATCCCTCTTATGCATCCAGAGAATAAAGAAGTTAATGCTGAAAAATTTCCTTCAGTTTTCTAGCTTCGTGCAGATCTTTTTCCAGCTTCCAACATTCCACACATCTATACTGAAAAGTCTTGGCAAAGAAGATGTTGAGATTCTGCTGTGACAGAAAATGTTCTTCTGTAATGGCGGGGGAGGGGGGAGCTACACATGGACCCAGCTCCCCCACAACTTTAGCTGAAATGTTATCTGATGGCTGTGCCAGGTGGCTATTTTACTTCATATAATATTGCCAAACATGCAGTAAAAAAAGTTGACAAGCACAAAAGAAATACAAAGAGCATGAAGCAGTAGATTTCAACAGTCTCCTCCAGAATGTTCTCTGTGACATCATCTTTTTGGCATTTCTTTGATATGTTTGATATGTGCTTGACATAATTTCAGAATTATAAAAGCATCAAGTGCTTTGCCAAAAAAAGATCAGAGAAAATGCTGTGCTGGTTAAAGACAGGCTCTGTTTGATTCAATCGATTATATAACTGCCTCTAGGCTACAGATGTCACTAGTGGCTATGCTATTGATCCAGATCTTGAAAATGATCACATTAATTCATTTCTCATCAACTTTCCTTTACTGTGGTCTTTTTGATTTGTGTTCAGTGTGGAAGGGGCACATTCACTGCTTTATGGAATAAGATGATTTAATAATCTTAGTATCATGATAAGTTTGTGTTATCATGATAGCTTACATTTTTAAACCCAATTTTTGTAAAAAAAAAAAAACTATTTCCCTACTTTTCTAGTAAAAAGTAGAACAGGTGATACCTTTAGGCTACTAGAAAAGTAACAAAAATGTTGCTACTATTTCAAGGGCAAAACCATCTTCCTCAGAACTGTACCAAAAGGTTAAAACATGGCAAAAAATGAAGTTGCCTGGATATATTTCTTAGATGTACAGTGGAGCTTAGATGTTCTGAGGCTGCATCTGAAGTAAAGGGTGGTGTTTTTATTGTCCCAGTCCTTCAAACAACGTGTCATGGCTCACTTTCTGTGTACACCACCCTTTACTTCAGATGCAGCCTCAGAACATCTTAGCTCCAGGCCTCAACTATGAAACTACTTGGCACTTTTCCCATCTTGCCCAGGACTTTACATCTAAGAAATAACTCCTGGCAACTCCATCTCTTGCCATGCTTTAACCTTTTGGTACAGCTCTGAGGAGGAGGGTTTTGCCCTTGAAATATTAGCAACTTTTTGTTATTTTTCTAGTAGCCTAAAGGTATCTTCTGCTTCTGTATTTGGTTCTTGTGGTGGCTACATGGCTCCTCAACTTGTTTTTCTTTTCTAATCAAGTTAATGAAAGATCATTTCAAGGATTCTTGATGTAAATCTTTGCAAGTGGATATTTCATATAGTTCCACCAGGTTAGAGGAGGAATATCACTCACCACTGTTGCTGCTTTAAAATGGATCAGAATGTGTGACGGAATAGTGTAAAAAAAGTATATTTTATTCTGCTGGAGAAATGATCAGGAATTCCCAATTGTGGGAATTGCAGTGGGTTTATTTATGAGTATGGTAGTCTCTACTCCTTAGGTTCTGCACAGGAAGCATCTTAAAAAAACACCTGTCAGACCATAATCTCTTGTGACTCTCATGAAGCTTAGCCATGCCTACCATTTCCCCTATCTTTTCCACAAGATGAAAATGACTGTCAGAGATTTTAAAACGTGAACGCACCTGTCAAGAGTCTTATTTCTTGATTAAAGCCCTCAGAAGTCTTGCAGGAAAATTCCTACATTCTTCTGGGAGCTGTAGTTCACACATTCTGATAATGTCATGCCTGGAAGTGGGAAACCTAATACTTAAGTGGGTAACACTTGACTTGGCATACTTATCAAAAGTTGCACCAGAGGGAAATGGTTGGAAACCAAATCTCCCATAAACTTATGAGCTACTCTGTTTTTCAAGCCATTTCAAAATGAACCTGACATATACATGCACATCTCCTCAAACAGTTTATATCCCAGTTATATGTGCCTAGATTATCATTTTAAGAACCTGAATTTACATGTAGTTGCTTCAAAAGTTCTGTGAACTTTCATGGAGGCTTTCATGCATTTGACATATCTTAAAAACTGTTCTGAGCTCCATTTTTGTAGCATCTATCTACCATAACTGACACCAAGCAACATGTACCGTATTTCCCCCCCCCCCAAAAAAAAGACGCCTTTTGTTTCCCCTCAACAATAAGGAGAAATGTCTGTGCATCTTATGGGGCAAATGCATCCCCAATGGGAACCTCCAGAGTGGCTGCTGCAGAGTTCTCTGCCCCCGTGCAGGTCCCAGCCCCAGCTGCAACTCCCCCGGAGGGTTCCCACCCATCTGTTTTTTAAAACTTACTTTGCATGATTGATTTGTTACATATAATATGAGACAAAGAGCAATCAGCCTTACTGGAGACCATAGAGATAAGAAATGGGCTAGAAAGTAACCACCTACAATGATGACCATAGAGCTGCATCTCTATGTTCATCATGGCGGGTGGTTATGCTCTAGCTGCAGCTATCTACCTGCATGTTTATGGTCATCATGGTGGGTGGTTACTCTAGCTCAGTGGTTCTCAACCTTGGGTTCCCAAAGGTTCTTGGACTATAACTCCCAGAAATCCTGGCCAGTACATCTAGTGGAGAAAGCATATGGGAGTTTTAGTTCAATAACAATTGGAGACCCAAGTTGGGGACCAATGGTTTAGATCAGTAGTTCTCAACCTGTGGGTCTCCAGATGTTCCTGGACTGCAACTCCCAGAAACTCCTTCCAGCACAGTGAGTGGTGGAGGCTTCTGGGAGTTGCAGTCCATGAACATCTGGAAACCCACAGGTTGAGAACCACTGCTCTAGCTGCAGCTGTATGGTCATCATGGTGGGTGGTTACTCTAGCCTGTTTCTCATTTCTATGGTCTCCAATCAGGCTGCTTTCTCTCCATCTCCTATTATATGGAACAAATCAATCATGCAAGGTAATTTTTTTAAACAGCCTGGCCGGGAAGCCTCCGCAGGGGTTGCTTCTGGGGCTGGGACCAGGGCCCAAGGCTTCCCAGCATGGAGACCTGGGCAGGGGTTGGGGGGGGGAGGCATGTATTTGCATTTTACTTTCCAGCTATGCCTCTCCAGGCCTCCCAAGAGCACCATGGCTAGAGAGTAAACTGGGCTGAAGATGGACGAGGACCACAGTATATATGTGTGAATATTGTTTTCACACGTACATACTTCTAAAAACTAGGTGCGTCCTATGGTCCGGTGTGTCTTATGGGGCGAAAAATATGGTATTTCTGTTCATTTAAAAGTGTGCTTTTATTTAACAGAATGCATTAAACAGTGAACAGCTGGATAAAAAGGCACTAAAATCAATCATAAATATAGAAAACCATAAATAAATGCATAGGTAGCAACTCATGCCAGTAAACCCAGGAAAAGTCTTCATCTAAAAATAGGCAGTAGCCTTGAATTTCCCGGAAGGTATGTCAAGACAAAAAAAAAATAGACTTGAACATCTAATATTAGATCCACCATGATGGTGCTGTCTAAAAAGCATCATAAAAGAAGAGATTGTGTTTTGTGGAAATGAAATGCTAAGCAGTGCGAAATTTCCCTATTCATGCCAATATTTAAAACTGAAATTAACTCATTAAATTAGCTTCATTAATGAGTTTAATGTAAATGTTAGTTTACATTATGTGTGTAGAGAGCACATTTGGATCATATTTTACTTAATCCAAAAAAACCCTTCTAAATCTTCCTAGAACATCTATATCTCCCATAAGAAACTGAGTTTATAATGGATAACCTAACCATTCCTAAATGGAATGAGATACAATACCTAAACATCTTTGGTAGAATTTATTGATTGATTTGGTTTGATTAATTTAATTTGAATTGATTTTTATACCACCCATCCAGCAGCAAAGGCAACTCTGGGCAGTTTATACAATAAACAAAAGGTAGCACTACAAAGCCATATAACCACGAGTAGACAGATTAAATACCGTATATACTCAAGTATAAGACGACCCAAGTATAAGCCGAGGGCCTAAATTTACCCCAAAAAACTGGGAAATGTATTGACTCAAGGATAAGCTGTTAAAAAAAACATGCACTCAAAAATTACTTACCTTGGGGGCACCAAAGTAGCAGGGATACCTTCAGAAAGCGATTTTATGAAATCCCCTGAAATTTTGAAACATTTGGGGGTAAGAGGGCCGAGTTATGAAGCTCCAAAGGGAATGTCCCTAAACCTTCACATTGGAATCATATGGAAAGCGGAGGCACCACTATCGCTTGCCCCATGAGGACGCCCCTCGCTGCCCTCCCCAAGCCATACAAGCACCTAATTTTACCCCAAAAAACTGGGAAACTTATTGACTTGATCCAGGCCAGCTGGTTGGCACAAGATTAATAAAATGAAAAACAAAATAACAAAACAAATGAAAAATGAAATTTAAAAAAATCATTTTGTTCTAAACAAAATGAAACAATAAAAATACTAAACAAACTCTTTTGGAATCGTGCCCATCTCTAGTGATGACCATTTCACATACTTCTGCCATATTCCTGGCAAAGTGCAGGAGCTATTTAAAATAGTACGAATATCAGTATCAAGGTATCAGGACATTAATGGCAGTACAAAACTCTCTATCTCTGTCTCTCCCCACTATAAATTGCTGTAATTTGATAAAATCATATTGTTTCATATTTGATTCTTCAGTTTTTTTCCTAATACTAGGAATATCTGATTCTCTAATTTTAAAAATCCTATTAGGTATCAATTTTCTTCATTGCTTTCATCCAGTCCAACCCCATCCAACATGGTCTTATTTTAAATTTAGATTTGCAACATTAACTGTTTAAAAGGTAGAACAATATATGTTTTTAAGGAAAACTGAGAAGGTTTTAATTAAACTTAAGACTGAAAAGTGCTGCTGAATTACTCGGGAAGGCTTCAGATGGATTATTTTGCATATTTGTGGTAGCTAATTTATTCCTATGTTGTTTATCATTTTTAACAAACATTTCTTCATGTATTATCTGAATATGAAGGAAACAAGCTAGTGGATAATTTATGTTACTCATTTCCTTACTTCTGTTAACCCCTGTGAGGCATGTGAATCTCATCCAGAAGAAATTGGGACTTGTGTATTTCATCTCTATTGAGAACTTGATGTCATCTGAAAATTCCACAAATAAAATACACAAGTCTGAATGTAAGACTTAAAAATTGAGTGAGAAAAAGATGTTCAATGCTCTAGTACTGACAGATTCTAAAAGTGAAGTATGCATTGTTTCCACAGACTGCCTACTGCTTCAGGCAGCCTCCGTTAAAATATTTTCAGTATAAGCTGATGTTCAGAACTCGGTTACAATGTCCAAATACAGTAATGCACTATCTTGCTTTTATTTAATGATATAATTATTTCACTCTTTTAAAAATGTTATACATAAGCAAAAGAAACTTCAAAAGACAGCCTCTTCATAAGACAACCTAGCATCTTGCTGTTATTATGTGCCATCAAGTCATTTGCAAAATATGGACAGAGCTTATGTTTAAGCCTCATCAAGTATACAAAGCCTTAATAGACCATTACAAAATGAAATTTCCAATGTTTTAGCTGGTGAGTATTTTAGTATGTTGGATACCAAAATACAGATAATAATGTAATGCTTTCCAGGAATGACACCGACTCCCTGGCTTAGGTATGTGAATGACACCTGAACACATAAACAAAAAGGAACCCAAACATAAGCTCACCAGGGAAGATACCAAGGACAACCAGCTGGCTATTCTGGACTGCAAGTTGTCGTAGGACCCAAAAGTAGCTTTTGACAAGAATTTATAGGAAACCCCCACACAAATCAGTACCTGCTATTTGACTCTCACCACACAGTGCAACACCAACTAGGAGTTATCGGGACTCTAAACCTTAGAGCAGAAAACATTCCCAGCTCCAGAAAAAAGACCGGCATCTTAAGACAGCTCTTGAGATCTGTGGATATTCAAAACGGGCCTTTCCAGCAGAACAGTGGAAACAGTCTGAGACCCAGAGCCAGTGGAAGAACCTGGTCATTCCTTACATGACTGATGTGTCTGAGAAACTCAAAAGGATTTTTGGCAAAACTATATACCCCAAAACAGAAGAAGAACAATATAGTAAACATGTTCCAATGCAGTGAGAAGTACTCAGAGCTCTACACTAGAGGAACTAAACAGCCATTAAGCAGGATGGCCCAGCACAAGAGGGCAACAGCTCAGGACCGAATCAGCAGTGTATTTTCATTTGAAGGACAAAGGATACTCATTCAGTATACATTTTGGACAGAAAAGATAGGTGGTTTAAGAGTGGGGTGGAGGACACAGGCATGGTCTGTCCCCTATTTATCATGCTGCCCTTTTATCTATCCCCAGACAAATCAAGACAATTTCACACATCTACAGGGAGGCCACTGCTAGCGAGCCATACTTAACAGGTGTTGGAAAGGGCTGCAGAAGTATGATTTTTCACACACCCTGTCAGGAAACTCAGGAGTAGGAGCGTCTCTGGCTGAGAATTACCTTAGTTCCTGTGGGTTCATTTAAAGAAAACAAATGGCCTGAGAAACAATTGTCCAATGGTAGCTGTCCAATTTTCTCTAACCTGGCTTATTATGTCTTACCTATTGCATTCCTTAGATAAGCATCTAGCGGAAAGCTGTAAATGTGCAGTTAATATTGAGCCTTATAAATCACACTCTAGCCCATCATCCAATATGAAGGATAAATTGGAGGTCTCCTACCACACTTCCTCACACTGAAGAAGCTACTTGGATTAGTAGCAAAATATTTCAAGCTAACATGAAAAGTCCAGTTGCTATGACTCAACTGTTAGATATTATATTTATTTACTTATTTTAGGTCTGTTGATTTATTAATCCAAAATGCCTTGTGTGCTGGGCTGCTAATGGTCATTTAAGTCAATCAGATCTTTCAGCTAAATGCTGTTCCTGATGAAGCATAGGAGCCACTTCTAGGTACCATCATTACACAGCAGATAAGGTGTGTGAAGGTGTCCGACCTAGTTGATGTTCATCCTGCATCAGGGTTATTAGCCACCATGGAGGAGTTCTGTCAGTTGCCCAACACATTTGTGCTCTGGTTATGTGCTACTTGCACAGTCTGGGAGACTGACCATGCAAGATCTGCTCTCTACCACAGGAATACTGTAAGAACTAGACTTAAGTCATTCTTTTTGACAAAACTCCTGTTTCAGTATTCTGGTAAATGCTGGGCTGTTCCAAGTACTTTCATTGCCAGTCTACTGATGTTTTTAATCCATAATTTAAATTGAAGTACATTGTTTGCCTTCCTATTCAGGAGATCCATTATGTGGATGTTGTGTGTATGTTATTCAACTAGTCCTGAGCCCCTGAACACTGAGGTAATCATTGAAAGTCTGTGAAACTTATTGGCCTTAACAGATCAAGTGCATAGCACTTCATACCGAATGACTCCACAAACCTTTCATTGTATTGCAGCTACAGGCAGGAATTATAATTGGGCCACCTGAGAATTTTATTCATTCAGCTGTTAGGTTTTAAAAAGTCAAACATTTGTTGTGAAATATTTTTAATGAATTGAGAAAATAATACTTAAGACACAGGGAACTGCAGGATACACGTAAGCTTATCTAGTTGATTAATTGTAAACAAAGGCACAGTGGTGGGTGCTTAAAAGGTCTCCAGCCCAGAACAAATGTGAAGGTTGTATGGGGACATATTTCTCCAAGGGAACCCAGTAAGTAGTACTTAATGCCTCTGAACTTGCAAAGAATTTAATAAGAATATTTGATGCTAATATCTAACACGGTGTAGATTATTGTGCCTTTCCAACATTTGTGTTCAGACATTTCACAAATATTTCACTTCAAAGAGATGCAAAGAGCTTCTGTCACACATCTTTATCATGTACTCAGTGAGTTAGGAAACCTGAATCTGCAGTGGACACTAAAGATGCAGGTATCTACTTATTTCCTTCCTTATTCCATACAACATATTTGATCGAGCCACTTGGACCAGGACTACATCTGAAGATATTGTAAAAGGAGAGAGCTAGTATGGAGAGGCACTATTTACTTTCTGTATAACTTAAAATCATCATTTTCTTAATACTAACAAAGTTTGATATATGTGATTAGAATAGCCTTGCTTTATTGAAGTACTGTCTTTTGATGTAACTAAATAATGGCTATAGACGTTGGACATCTTTCTGGTATCTTCTAATAGCTTGGCTCCCATCTCCAATGTAAAGGTGGCATCAATGGCAATGTGCTAGCAACAGTATATGCAGCCTGATTGCAACGTTGAGAACTCACTGGTGTGCTCTGTGACAAATGCCAAACTTCCTTAAATCTAAGATTTACAAGATAATTATCTGCCCAGTTGCACTGTACGGCAGAGTGCTGGACAACAACAATGGGCAAAGAAAGCCAGCTCCAAACTACAGAATTACGTATGCATGTTGGATACTGAGCGTCCTCCTATTGAACTATGTCACAAATGATACTATCCAACAGCAACTAAGTGTGATATGAATTACAGAGAGGATAAGAGAAAGCCAGCTTCACTGGCATTGGCATGCCCTCAGAGCATCTTCCATCATTGCCAAAACTGCTTACCACTTGAAAATGGTTGGCTGGCAACCATATCAGAGATGGCAAGACAATGTCTATAAGGATATACAAATCATCCTTTTGGCCCCTGAAGATGCAATCAATTGGGCAACAGGGCATTTTAGGATCCAAAGACCAACCCTGCACCTGCAGGAAAACTCAAGAAGAGGAGGAGGAATTGGAGGTGGTGGTGGTGGTGGTGGTGGTGGTGGTAGTAGTAGTAGTAGTAGTAGTAGTAGTAGTAGTAGTAGTAGTAGTAGTAGTAGTAGTAGAAGAAGAAGAAGAAGAAGAAGAAGAAGAAGAAGAAGAAGAAGAAGAAGAAGAAGAAGAGTTCTATCCATGTTTGAAGCATGGAAGTGGTTTCTGTTTGTTTGATTTTCCCAGTGAGCAAAGCAATTGATAATTATGGAATCGCATGCCATTGTATGTGTTAATTACTGTATAGCTCTATAAAGTATTATTTATTTATTTATTATTTGTTTGTTTGTTAGGCTTATATCCCACCCATCTTCCCAGGAGGGAACTCTGGGTGGCTTACAGTAAAAGCAATAAAATAAACAAAACAATAACAGAACACGGAAGGTAGCATGTTCTTTTTCACATGGGGATGGATTTCTAACTAATATTTAGCATTTATGTAGTAATTTTCCTATGTTTCCTCATTAATCCTTGAAATAATAGTACATGGCTGACCCTATATTATAATCCACATATTACAATAGTGAAGTTCATTCCTGGGAATGCTTAACTTCTAAGCAACATTTTTCGTCAGTCTTTGAAGTGTGACATACAAATATTTATGAGTTACTGAGAAAATCATAATATTATATATTCCATTCTGACGTTTTCCAAGAATTTCCTGCTTGAGCATTGTTTGTAGTTTTGTCCAATGTTGTTATTTACAAAAGGATTTAGAATTTTCAGGGTCTCTCTCTGAGCTTGGGAAAAAAGTTAAACCCATTTTCTATCCACGTTGCTTTTCAGTTGACAAATCCCCCAATGAAGATTGAGTGTTTCTATTATCGAAGTGGAAGAACTGTAGATTAAACCCGTCATTTATTCCTGTCATAAAATGCAATCACTGTTCATTCTCTGTACTGCCTAGCACAGTTGTTTTACTTGGAAGTTGGTTCAGGCCAGAGATGGGATGATAGTACGGGTATATGGATTTTAAAGGTGTGCATTTTTTGCTTACAACATTTCACCCAAATAGAATCTTAATGAAAGGGAATATGTATTTGCATCAAGTTGTGATTATTAAATGTGTTGTCTTATATTGAGTGTGGAGCACAATAATGCACAATGAATAATGACCATACCAAATGGAAGGCAAAGACAAGAATAGTGGACCTCATCACCAAGTGGGAAAGAAACTAAGAAAAAGAAGAAATGTAGTATTGGCGCACTCCATCAGATTAGGCTACTAAGCATTTAAATCAAATATTGATGTAGTCTTACATGTTCAGTAAACATTCCAAAGCAAATTACCTAAACGTTGTGGTTCTTAGTTTAATCTTTTATTTATCTATAGGATGATGGAAGCTGTCTGGTGATATGATTTGAACTAGGGATGGGCATTATGTTTCAGAGCCAGTAGGAAACGAACCATGTGAGCCCAGGTGGGGCTCAGAACCATCTTGATACATGCAGAGCCAATTGCTTTACCTTTCTCTGGGCTCGTGCAAGGTTAAACCGCAATGAAGAAGCACATCTTTCCTCCTTCATGATGCTGGCCAATCAGACAGAGAGGTGGGATAATGCCTGTCCCTGCACAGCTCCTGATTAGCCAGCATCACAGAGGAGGAAAGATTATGTTGCAGCGTGTTTACTCATTGCAGCTCAGCTCTGTGCCAGCAGAGAGAAAGGTAAAGCAGTTGGCTCCGTATGTATCAGACAGTTCTAAGCACCACCAGGGCTCGCGTAGTGGTGGCTACCTGAGGATAATTCAGTTTGGGGTTCATTGTCATGGAGAGATGCAAAACTATATATGCCACCAAAGCTGTCTTGAGACATAATCATGTTTCTTTCTAACATCCCAATGAACCATGTAGAATATACTTTTCATAATGGTATCTACTAGAGAAGGGCACAAAATGGAAATATAATTTCATTCCATTTTTAGTAGTTTTGTTTCATTTTGTTACTAACAAATTTTTATAGTAGTTTGTAACAAAATGAAATGAAACACTCTGCTCCTCTGGGTCCTAGAGGCACCAAAATGACAGGGGAGCTTCCTCAAGTTCTTCCCTGTAAGTCCCTGAAATTTGGAGAGGCTTGGGATTCAGGGGGCTGAGTTATTAAACTCCAAAGGGGGACCCTATAGGAAAAAAAACATTTCTGAGTCAGAAGCTACTAATTGCTTGCCCGCTGGCGGCGGGGGGGGGGACTATTATTGGCTTAGTTCTGAACTTCCAATACACAAATGTCCACATACACAAATAACCATTCAGCTCCAAAATTCTGATAAGTCTAAATAGCATGTTTGACTCTTTGCTGACTGAGATCCTACTCCAGTCAACTGTTCCCTCGCATACTGTGTTGCTAGTGCCTTTCCTTTCCATCCTACACATTGTCAGCAATGACAGATGTTTACTAACTAGTACTGAACAAGGATATGCCATAGATATCATATAAATTCCTCCAAGAGGCCTTTACAGACCTACAGTAACATCTCTGATACTCCAAGGGAAAGTAGCTACACTTGTGGAAAAAGATACCATACAGCCAGTCCCTCTGGAGCTGATTTCCAGCGGGTTCTGTTCCTGCTACTTCACAGTCCTGAGGAAAGACGGCAGCCTAAGTCCTATTTTGAACCTGAGATATATAAATACTGCACCTATATTAATACAAGAAAGTTCTGAATGGTGGCACTGGAAACTATATTCATTACATTGATACGCTACTGGGCCTGTGGTTCCCCACTTCCACCTAAAATAAGATCTCTTCATTCACAGTACCTTGCATCTTTCAATATTGTATCAGAGAACAACTCCCAACAATTAGTCATGACTCTCAAAGTAGCACAACTTCTCTGGTGGCCCAACAGGACCGATTTAATCATAGGCAGGCCATTCAAACAGTTCAGTCCTAAAATTCAGGTAACAATGGATGCCAGTTTGACAGGCTAGGGAGCACACATAAGACTACATAAACCAATTGGAGCTACTAGCAGTATCAAAAGCATTCAGGTTTTTCAAGAAACTGATAATCATCAAAGTAGTACCGGTGGCTACTGACACCACCCACCATGTACTACACAAACAAACAGGGCAAGACGGATTCCGTGTATCTTTTTAAAAATATTTTTATTTTTAAAACTAACAAAGTAGAAAAACAGATACATTGTTATCTCCTGCCGTGTTGCATATATCAGAAGGTTTCCCAATAAATCGGCCTAGTTGTTTTATGATTCTCCTCTCATCTTAAACAAGATTATTTTCATATTTCAATATTTACTAAAAAAAATCCATTAATGTTATTCTAATATTTTCCATCAGTATTATGTTCATCTTTGCTTATCTCTGTCTTCATTTGTACAAAAATACAGACAATAGATTACAATATTGTATTTGCTAGCTTAGTCTTAGCTATATTCCTGATCCTAAAATTTAGATTTTTTTAAAACTAAACAGCTTAGATTAAATTTGACTAATTCAGTATATAGTATACATCTATTTTTGTCTAATACAAGAAATGAAGATAGTAAAGTACAAAGTTAAACTAGTTTGTCTAATCTACAACCTTAAATATAATAGACATCATCAACTCATTACATTTTCTCTATTCTTATAAATTTTACCAAGTTTTCAAAACCTTGTATGTCTAAGATTAATACTTAATGGGTTATTAAAAGAGGGGGGATTACATCTTGATCTCTCTGTTTCTTGTTGTATTAAATGGAAAAATCCCTCTCTTTCTTTGCCTGGCTAACATTTAAATATCTAACAAATTGGCATCTCAGGCTGGTTTCCACATTCCATTTTTCATTTATCCAAATATTCAATTAATTAGATGTTCCATAAATGAAAATGTTAAATTGCCTATTTAGTTAACAATAGTTAACAATGGTCTTAACTGGTCTTCACAGTGAATTGCCTGACCGCTTAAAATTTAGTAAATAAATGATATTAAAGACTATTTTCGCATTTAAAAATTAACTTCAACATTGAGCAACATTGAACAAGACCATCAAATCTTAACAGAGTATTCAATCCTGATAGTAAATTTTCAGTTACCTAATCTACTTTATTTAATTAAACTACTATATAATGGACATCTCAACCTGTTATATTTGTGTTTTTTTATAATAGGTAAATAGGTAAATAATTTTAACAGCTTTCTATCACATGATTATGTCTATCTCGAACAAAACTTTGTTTGGGGCTGGTTTGCAGATTTCTGTTATCCATTTTCCATATCATTATAGTTCATCGTAATCTATTAATAGCTTTTTATGTGATTGATTCATTAAGCCAGGGATTCATAAATTGTTTCCCTGTCAGTCCATCCCGTGATGCAGAAACCTCCAGCTCAGAACTCTGTCCCTTGCTCCAAACAAGGTTAAGATTGAGGCTTTCCTCTGTTTCTAAAGAGGATTTTATCTCCCAAGCAAACAGCCCATAAACACGAAGATTGAAGTGAATGCTCTGTTCCAGCTTCATGCTCAAATCAGGATTGAAGATGAGACTTTTCTCCTCTTTTGGAGAAAGCTTAGTCTCCTGACCAGTGCCAGATTCCACACTCCAAGTATGTCTTCTGAATATTTCTTGTTACTTGTATATTGGGCTCAGTGTTCTGATCAAGACCAGAATCAGGACTCTCATCTGCCTCTGAATCAAGCTCGGGGGGAAAATTTAGTCTGTAGAGAGTCCACTATATTCTGAAGCTTATCGAGCAGATCCATAAATTGCTCATCTGACATTGATTTCTGGGTCATTGAGCTGGTTGCACTCAAATTATAATCCACCTCAAAGGGTTAATCACTTCCAGGAGGGAGGGTGTGCAAAAAGGAGAGCAAAGACAGAAAAAAATCAAAGTCCTTTATCTGGAGGTTTGTTTTGAAAACATTGAGACTTCCAAGGTCAAACAGTTGCTTTTCCTTTTTCTTCTCACAGCTGGGCAAATAGATCTGTAGAACAATATATAAATGTAAGACCTTCAAAATAATACTTTCTTGAAGTTTAATCTCCCAACACACGCTTATAGCCGCCTGTTCAGGAAGGGGGGTTATTAGTACTTATCGATTCAAGGGGGGGAGTGTCCAAGATGAAGCTCACATAAAAAAGAGAAATAGGGGAAAGCATACAATCTTAGTTACGGCAGTAAAGTTCCAAAATATCTACAGTTATTTACATTTGTCCGGTGCATGCAGACGGACTTTCCCCAACAAGAGAGGTATGGCAATTTCTGAAGATACGAAGCTTGCCACCGCAATTCTTCGCAGCCTCCAGGTTCTGCCTCTCTTCACCCCTCCCCCCTTACTTACCCTTTCAGGTCCTGTTTCTCTGGAGAAATTCAGCCTGATAAGCCGGAGAGCTTATCAAGGTGTCTCACTGCAGCAAAACTGGAACACCTTTCCGTGTATCTTTTGTTCCTAGCTATTGATCTTTTGGAATTGTGCCTCTCATGTAATGTGTTCCTCATAGCTATCCATGAGGCACTTTACTAGGCTGCTGCATAGTCTATAGCTTTTCTGATAGGTCTGTAACTGATGTCTGTAAAGCAGTAACCAGATCTCAACCTTCAGTGTTCTTTAATCAATTCAGATTGAATGTCATGACAAAATAAGATGCAGCATTCGGATGAGTGGTCATTCTGTGATCGTGTGACATCCCTCTGACCAGTACATCAGCTTTTCATTGACCCCATATATGTGATTAAAGGGATCATGACAAATAAAAACAGATTACTTCCTTGTAACTGTGGTCCTTTGAGTAGTCATCTGTGAATTCACATCACCAACCCTCCTCTCCTCAGTCTGTCATGTGACTGTTGACATATCTGCAGCAGCTGACATATAGAACTGAAGGAGAACAATGGTGCAGAGGCATGCACTGTTGGGGAAGAGCTAACAGAATTGTTTCTCTAGAACCTACCAATGAGGTTTTACACAGGCATAGAAACACTAATATGAGTGAATTCACAGATGATAATGACCACTCAAGAAATCAGTTACAGGCAATTAACCTGTTTTTAGTTCACTTGTCTTTGAATTCTATACAAGTAACAAACTGTATTGGGAGAATAGCCAGTTCTTGGCAGAAATGCATATATGAGGCAGCCAGCTTGCTTTCTCTTGCATGGTTCATTGATCATTTTACACTGATATTGCATCAACTGCTTTGCACTTCCAATTTACTTCCAGATATATGTGAAAGAGCTTGTTTTAACCTTTAAACACATAAACAATGTTAAGTCAAAATATCTGAAAGACCATCTCCTTCTATACGAGTCTACCAGTTTACATAAGTTCTGGATTGAACACCTTGCCATACATCCCATCATTAAAATAAACTAGATTGATGACAACAGTGTTCAGAACCAGTTGAAAGCTCTCACCATAGCTTTCAAACTTTCTCCTTGTTAATTTCAAACTGCCTTCATTTTTGTTCAGTTTCCCATTAAAATCTTTTCCCCCTGTGACTGCAGGATAATTTTAACTGCAAATCTACTCTGTTTGTTAAAGATGTGTTATCTCTCTTTGTTCTGATATGTTTGTAGATTTAAGTGTTTTCAAAAAACAGTAATTTGTTTCGTGAGGTCTTGTGGGGGCAGTAGTCAACCCATAATATGAAAGCAAATAACTATGTAAAAATGCTTCTTTTGTTTTATAGGTGAATGAAATAACTGTGGAACAACTAGTACAGCAGCATCCACATATAACTTTCAGTACTGTGCTACAAGATTGCAAGAGGACCTTGGAACGGGCATACCAGATGGGCTGGACACCCAATATGTCTACGGCCTCTTAATTCATAACATACCATTAAACAGGCAGAGTTACACTGAATGTTTGAAAATTGTTAAGTTTTTTTAATTATCAATATTATTACTTCCTATTAAATCTATGTTCAATTTTAGCATAAAGTTTTTAATTTTGGATACATTCATATATATATATATATAGTTCAAAGAGTGGAAAAGATCTGTTGAGTTTATCAAATGAAACTATTGGAAGAGAAACAAGGTCAGAAACTTATTTTTTCTTAATGTTTATTTGTCAGCTTAAACATCTGCAAGTGTCTAAGATTTTGCAGGGAACTTGTGACTTTTCTTGATGTAATATAATTGTAAGTTTACATAAAATAGAAACACTATTTGGATGTGGTTTTCCCCCCAACTATACATTCATTATAGAAGAAACTCATTAGAGATTCATTGTCAATCCAATGTTTTAAAGCCTTTTGCAAATTTCTTGAAGTGAACTCCTGCTAGTTCTGTGGATAGATTCAGTAAGTAATATGCTATGCCTTTTTCTTTCACATTCTTTGTTTTTGTGTTTCATATTTCATTTTTTGGATTGGAAA
Organism: Phrynocephalus guinanensis; assembly: GCA_037367245.1. NCBI lineage: Eukaryota > Metazoa > Chordata > Lepidosauria > Squamata > Agamidae > Phrynocephalus > Phrynocephalus guinanensis. The sequence continues at coordinate 64,813,166 of CM074738.1, forward strand.
TGGCAACTCCTTCCTAACACTCCACGTGGCTAATCCTAATGCATCTGAATTTTATAAACTTATGCTACCCACATCTGTGTTTTTGAGATGCATAGTAAGAAAAATCCACAAATAACAGCTATACAAGAATGCACTATTTTGTCATCAAATCTTTTGCTTGAATAGAATCTTTAATAAGTGTGGGGCATGTATTTGGTGCTGCCAAAGTGACATTTTTGCCCTGTAGCTCAATCTGTTGTGAATAGTTCATTTGGTGGAGGGGAGCTAAGATGGGCTGCTTAAGTGGATGTTCAGTACTGATTATGCCCTTTGTTAGATTTCTACATATTTTCATCTTCCAGTTTTACAGTTTATAACTACAGTTTCATTTTAATTTTGTGTAATTTTTACTAAAACAATGATGAATGTCTGCATGTGTAAAAAATAAATTGGTGGTTCAAAAGCAACTGGAAACCATGATTTCCCATCACATGACTTAGCTGTAGTAGATCACAGACTTCCCTTCTCCGCAGCATTTCAAAAACTAGGATTGGAAACATTTGCCTCCATCCATGAAGCAGGTCCCCATTACAACTGAATTTGTGGGACAGCAGTTAAATTGTAACTATTTAAACATGCCAGAATAGCAAAGATAGATTATCTTCTTGGTTTGTTCGCTAGCAATAATATACAGAATTCACATTTTCCCCAATATTAATGTAACTGAAGCTATGGTTTGCAAGAAGAAATAAATGTTTCTAATTTCTCCTAGTGCCTCAGGAAGAGGTAGGCTCCCTGAAGGTTGCTGAGAGCCCATTATTTATATCCCATTCTCCCCACCCACCCACACACACACATAGATTTTCACTCCTACATGGGAGTAGGTTCTTCCAATTGCTTACTATCATGTTGTAGATTTATGTCTAGAAATCCCCATCCTGTGGGCATTATCTGACTCTACTCAGTGTCTGAGCAGAGTCAGATAATGTCCACAGGATGGGGATTTGTCTCCATAGATCTACAACATGATAGTAGTCTGGCCCATGCTACCTTCACCTGTCTTGGGGCATATGTCCCTTTAGAAATATTACAGGTTGCTGGAAATGCCACAACAGGTTATTTATTTTATTTATTTATTTATTTGACTATTTTTACCCCACCTTTCTCATTGAAAAATGACCCAAGGTGGCTTACAATAAAGAGGGACAATATACAGCCCAGAATATTTAAGACATATTAAAATTAAGAACAGGGAATTATGAGAGGCATCTTAAAACATTAAAGTGTAACATCAAAGCTATAAAGAGCACACAAAAAGAGAAAAACCCATTATGAGAGGTGGAAGCTAACATGGAAATTACTGTTGTTACGAAATCAGTCAATGCAATAATGTATGGTGATCAATATAAAAGTCACATAGTGAATAGACCCTCATTCACATTACACATTATGGGAGGGAAAATTCAAATTCTAGGCTATAACAATGACTGGAGGAGGTCGATATGGTGCTACCTTAGGGAGTTGATGTCACAAGCTATACCTAATATCATCTGTGCGACAGGAAGAGATGAATTCCTATTAACAACAACGGGTTCCTCACCTCTACTATAGATCATGTCACAAGGTGCTCCATGCTTTTTTCAAATGCATGAGGCTACAGTCTTCAGATTCCGTACCCATGCTAAACCTCCTGATTGAAACAGGGAAGTGCATGTTCAGATTCTTGCAAGCAGCTGAAGGTTTCAGGTTTGGATTTGTGTTTAAGTGTGTTAGTGTGAACTGAACTATACACATAGTAATGCAGCAGCCACCTCTGTTATCTCTGCTGAAGTTTTGCAGAGTTCTGACAACAATTGCTGCTTTACAAGTATGGCCATGTGTGCACACTAATCTTTAAGGAGTGATGCATGTGCGTTCATGGTCTCATGGAGAAATGTAAACTGGCTAAGGGTTAGGGTTAGGGTTACTTTTTGTTGCTGTCCTGTGTTGTTACTGGGGAATAAAGCCCACTGAACTCAATGAGGCATCCTTCTAAACAAAGTACATATAGAGTTGTGTTGCTATTCTTTCATCATCATCAGATTCTAAAGTAAAATACATAAATATTATGATCATTAAAATAAGGACCCAATGTTAAAGTCTGGTCAGTTCAGAGTGATGCTAGATGTTTTTTAATTTTTTTCCTGATGAAAAACGTAATCTATCTCTGTCAGATTGATGTTTTATTTTATATAAGGCTACTTGCTCAGGAGAGAAAATGCCTACTCTTTCCTTTGAATTATTCTACATAACTTTTATATTCTCATGCTGCTTGAAGAAATCTACTTGAGTTTGATGACAAAAATAATTTGTAATTCAAAACAAGTTTATACAATATATGTAGAAAATCAAAAGTGTATGGTTAATTTTATGGGTGTTAAACTATACTGTGAAGGGTTACATTTCAGGAGAGTTGACAAGCAGACCCTGCAAACAGGCAGGGCAATAAGTAACCTTTAGAATGCAATAATTTTATAAAAGGTGTTTTATTTTGTTTTTTAGGTGCAACACTGTTTATTTGTTTTTTAAAGGTTAAAGTGTTTTAATCCAAAATATCAAATGTTCAGACTTGACCTAAAGAGTTGCCATTATTGTCAAAATGTTTGGCTAATGTAGAAAGCTTCAGGCAGCATAACTTGGGAAACAGCATTAGTGTGTTCGTATAAACCACAAATTCAGTCTCAACAGCATCAACCCCTGATGATGACAGAAAGAGCTTCCTGTGTCATTTTTTTGAATATTTGTTGAATGTTTTCTTATTAGATTTTTTCAGACTGACACTAGAAATCTTTGCAGAATAAAATACAGTGGCTTTTGCTTTGCATTTCAGAAATATAGATGAATCTATGTAACTTTTTTATCCCCTGGAATAGAGGCAGTATTTTCACAAATAAAGAAAAAGAATGAAGAAGCTTGATCATTTTTCACTTTTAAGAGCATGCTGATGTCCATAATTAATAAACTTTATTTTCCTTCCTTTATGTGCAGTAAAACAGAGAGACATATAATGGAAACTGCCATATCTGTTCTCATTTCATATAGGAATGTGGTGTTGGGAATGGAAAAGCAGAGGAGAAAAAAAATCTCACTGAAACAGTATAGTGATGTTTTAGGTAAGGATTAGCCCACTTTACTCTCTCCTAGAACTGTAATTAGGCTCAGCATTCTCCACTTTTTTCCAGATGCACATACATACATACATACATACATACATACATACATACATACATACATACATACATACATACATACATACATACATACATACATACATACATACATACATACCGTATTTTTGTACATGCTGCCACGTACAAAACCTCTGCCAGTTTTTGAACCCAAAATTAACAAAATGAACAAGTCCTGCCAGGAAGGATGGGAAACAGTGGGAGGGGGCGCGGGGAGGTGAACCCAGACTGACGACAGTAAATGAGCTGAACAGAGTCCCTGCCCCACTGAGGTTTCACTTCCTTTCTGGCAGTTCATTCACTGCTATCAGTTTGAGTTCTCCACAAACACACATACCACTGTTTCCCTTCCTTATCATTTATTTAACAACATGCTTTACAGCAGTTCTCCTTGGCTGTAAAGAGCAACCTATACAGTGGACCCTCGTATAACAAACGGTTTGTATAACATAAAATCTGTACAACATAAAAAATTCCAGAGATAGGGGAAATTTGCTTAACAGAATTGCCTATGGGACAAATCCATACAACATAAAAATGGTCGTGATTAGGGATTACTCTGTGTTCAATGCATTCCTATGATAAATTTGTATAAAGGAAAATTTGCTTAACACAATTTCATTTGGAACATATTGGAACATATTAATTCCTTTATACAAGCTACCACTGTACCTGCAATTGCTTACTGGTTACTCTTGGTTATGAAACAGCTAGAGTGTTGCATCCTGAGAGCCTCGTGCCTATCCCACCATATCAGAATTTTCTTTTTCTTGCAGTACTCCCCACATACGGCAGATAGAGCACAGGAAACATAGGAATAGAATAAGATGCTTTATTTTAGTGTTTAGTCCAAGTATTTTTACTGTCATTGGTAGCTAGGTCTCAGACAGTTTTTGTTTGTTTGTTTGTTTGTTTTTGTTTGTTTGTAGTATTTTTAACCAGAGATGCTAGAAATTGAATCCAGCACCTTCTGTATGTAACATGTATGTCTTACTTCTGTTCTCCCCTCAAAAACATATTCTAAACAAAGAATAAGCACAGTAATTGGTTATATCTGTTATATCAGCTATCCATCTTTATGAAAAAATCTACCATCTATAGCCAAATATTTTTTTAAGTTTATTATTTTAAAAAATGCTACTACACCCTAGTCTACTTGCTTTACCAAATATAGTGTTGGTGCCTCCCGGGAAGTACCTATTCTCATTTTGCTCTTTCTCAGTTTAGTTCTGCCCGATTGCCTCTGTAAAGATACACAAAGAAATGTTAGTCTTAACCTATTCATAGCTTATATTGTTGCTAATCATTCCTGAAGTAAGTATGCCTTGTCTTTCATACCTACTTTCATATTTATCTTCTTTCATTGCAGAAATATTTAGATGTTTTTAATATATTTGCAAAGATTTAAATAGCTATCCTATCTTTCTGTTTTTGCTTATCACATATCTGTAATAGAAACCATTTTCGGAAATCTCACTAAATAAAAGACACACTAGTTTCACAAATACCACTTAAAAGCTGTAAGGTTCCAACAAATCTTGGAGGACCTCAAAATACTGCTCCCTGCAAAGAATCTTAGCTTGCTCAGAACCTCACTAATTGCTTCAAAAACTCCTTGCAATTTAACACCAAATATCATTTTTGTACCTTTTTTATGTTTCTGATTTTTGTTCCAGTTCTTTTCATTCTGCAATCTAATTTGACAATATTTTTAATAAAGCCAAGTTGTTCTTTTTACAGAATGCTATCTCAGAAGACATACCTGGAGTAGAAGCCTGTGCCCTTTTAAAAAGTTAAGCATAAACGTTATATAGTAGATATGATTGTTGGAAAAATCACATAAAAGAGTAAAGGTTTGACCAAAATTAATGTATTTCTCTAAATCTTCAACACACATTTGTGGTCATTTTTTGCTTATAAATATGATCCAGCTGCTATATCATCTCTGTTAGCGCTAAAGACAAGATGATGCTTGTTTTATTTCATTTCATGTTTCGTTTATTTTATAGCATGTGTAACTTCATCTGTCCACTAGGGACCCCAAGGTGGCATAAAGCCAAACAGATTTGACAATAACAAGCTTGCAATTAAAAAACTCAAAGGAAGAAATAGATTAACAGGAGCAGCTAAAAGTCACATACTAAATGCCCTTTTAAAGAGGAAAGTCTTTACCTATTTCCAGAATATCAACTATCATAACTAATCTTTGGTACTTTAAAAAAGCAAGGGAAACAGATAAATTTAATAAATAAATATTCAGAGTGGGAGAATGGAAATGACATAACACCAATAAAAAAGAAAAAAATAGCATATCAAAAACCCTTCTGCAAAGTGCAATATTTTCCATGTATGAGACTATATTTTGTCTGGAATTGTTAAGACTAAAATTTGATGGTCATCTTATAGATAGAAATAAGCCATCTTTAGGATTTGCTATATTATCCCTCCTCGTGGAGAATTAATAATTAGAAAATTATTAAACATATATGTCTGGGGGGTATATGTTTATCTGTATGTATGGGTATGTGTATATGTATGTGTATGTACATACATATAAACAAGATTATAATGAAGGGGGACATCTGGTAGAAATAGGTAACTAGCTGTTTTGGGTATATAAACTGAACCAGAATTAATTGGTTAAAATGTTGGGGGTAATAAAGGGTGATTATCTGGTCAATTTTTTTACATTGGGGTTTCTTTTTAAAAGGGTAGGTCCAGATATAATGGGAGTTGGTTATTATTGAGGAATGATTATTTCTCAATAATAGTTGATTAATCCTGAAGTATAATAGTTACATAAAATTTGAGAGCCCACTATAGATAATACGTATATATTTTATAGAGTTCTTCCTGGAGCCGTCTGTGAATTTACACCAAAGGGTTAATCTGCGCTCACGCAGCAGTCACCAGCATGTTGCAAGCTCTTGTCAGTTGGGACCTCCCCGTCCTCCTGTGCATGCTCCTCCTTTCCCACTCATTCTCTTCAGTTCCTTTCTTTCCGCCACTGAGAATAAAGCAGAGAAAAAGTGACGGATAGAGGGGTGGCGGGTGGGATGTGTGAATTCACAGACTTCATCTCGAAGAACCACAGTTACAGGTAAGTAACTTTGATTTCTTCTTTGAGCCGTCTGTGAATTCACATCAAAGGGTGAATAGCAAGCTTTCTTACGGCAGGCCATCACTGCAATGATGCAGAGAGAACAGCCCTTCTGAGGGCGGCATCAATTCTGGCTCTGACATCCAACCAATAATGAGTCATGAATGTGGACGGGTTGGACCAGGTGGCAGCTTTGCAGATATCATCAATAGTGATGCCTTTGAGGAGTGCAGTGGATGAAGCAACCACCCTTGTAGAGTGACCCTTAGGTGTTTCAGGCAAGGGTAGTCATCTGGTAAGCAAAGACAATGGCTTGGCAAATCCATTTTGAGACTGTCTGAGAAGAAACTAGTTCCCCTTGTCGAGGATCATGGGGGCGGACAAAAAGTCTCTTAGACTTTCTGACATCTTTGGTGCGGTTGGTTGGTGTAAAATAAAAGCACCCTTCTGACATCGAGCATGTGCAATGTCTTTTCAAGGTCAGAAGAGGGGTCGGGAAAGAATGTAGGTAGTATTATAGGTTGCTGCAAGTGAAAATCAGACGAGATTTTTGGAAGAAAGGAGATGTCAGGGAAGAGTGTAACCTTCTGAGGGTGGAACTGAAGAAAAGGAGGGTCCACTCAAAGGGCCATCAGTTCGGATACTCGTCTGTTCGAGGTAATGGTGACAAGAAAAGCAGTCTTAATTGAAAGCATATATAGTGAAGCAGATGCCAGAGGTTCAAATGGTGGCTTTGTCAGTTTATTAAGCGCCAAGGAAAAGGACCATTGAGGGATCGGAGGCCTAGGTTGAGGTCGCACATTCTTGAGACCTTTAAGAAATTGTTTTACTCTTGGGTGTTGGAAGAGTTCGGCGGCGTCTTATTGCTCAGGTTGGAAGGCGACGATTGCTGCTAGGTAGACTCGAAGTGTGGAGATGGATAGTCCTCTATTCGATAGAATGAGAAGGAACTGGAGGACCGTATCTACTGTGGTAGGCTTCATAGGAAAGTTGTTACAAGTAGTAAAATGCTGGAAGGCAGTCCATTTGTAGGAGTATAAAGAATTAGTGGATTGCTTATGGGCATTTGCCATAATATGGTCTAAGGTGAGTACACTACCCAGGCAGCGGGCGCAGATTAACCCTTTGGTGTGAAATCACAGACTTTGTCTTGAAGAACCACAGTTACAGGTAAGTAACTTCCATTTTTTTCTTTCTACTTTTTTTAGTTAATAGTAAAGTGTAATAGGTAGGAGATGTGAAGGTATATAAGTAAGAATTTTGTATAATGCAGTATTAGAGCTATGTTTAATAATATACTGGACCAACAATGCTACTAAGATCATGGCCATGATGATGAGTCACGCCTCCCCCCCCCCCCCGGAAGTCAGCAGACTCGCTTACCAAAGAGGACATTGGAGAGAAGAGGGGGAGACTAAATTCTATATGTGTTGGGATTCAGCTTGAATGTCTAATATATTAAGTAGTTTTGTAGGTAAATATATAAATAAGGACCATATGTAGACATTAGATGTAGACATATGGCAGATTTAGTTAGAAGAGTTTTAAATAATATGTATTTAGCAAATAATAAAAAAGGGAAGGTAGGAATAATTTCATTAGATATTTGTAAAGCATTTGATATGGTAGAGTGGAGTACCTTAAAGAATTTCATTAATTATTTAGGTTTTGGTGTTCAGTTTAGCAATATAGTAAATCAATTGTATTCTCATAATATGGCTAGAATTTTAGTGAGTGATGGAGTAACTGATATTATTACCCTGGGCCGGGGAACAAGAAAGGGTTGTCCATTATCTCCACTTTTGTTTATACTTATAATGGAAATGTTGGCTAATATGATAAGAGAGGATAAAAAATAGAAGTGGTAGAAGAGGGAAAGGCAAACAATTTATTTGCTGATGATACGTTATTAATAATTAAGAACCCATTGACAAGTATTTACAAAAACAAAAACATTTAAGGGCTTTTGAGGAAGCAACAGGCTTAAAGATAAATTTGAATAAATCTGAATGTATGTTGGCAAATTATAAAGAGGAAGAGAAAAAGTTGTTCAAGGAAGTATTTAAAGGTAAATTAACAAATAGTATTAATTAATTGGGGATAACATTAGCATGGGATTTACAAGATCTGTTTAAAATAAATATAGAGAAAGTAAAGAAAGAGATTACTGAACAAATTAATGAATATCAAAAATTAAGGATTTCCTGGTTTGGGAAGATTTCCGTATGTAAAATGAAAACTATCCTTAAACTGATTTTTTTTTATTTTGGATGTTACTTTTAAAATGAGATGAAAGAGAGCTAAAAGGGATCCAGGGGAAAATAAATGTGTTTTGTATCGGTAATAAAATAGCTAGGATTAGTAAGATTTTATGGTATATATCACAAAAAGAGGGTAGTTATATTCTGTAATATTATGTAATATTAAGCTATATTACATAGCCAATCAGTTATAGATAAATGATAGATAGAAGAAATAATATAGAGAATAAAGAACAAAGAAAAGGTATAGTAAGTGAAATATACAAGTTATTAATTCAGGAGGAATATAAAAACAAGCTAAAAGAGATATGGCAAGAAGATATTAATAAGAGAATAAAAGACAAAGAATGAGGTGGAATAAAAGAATAGTGAAAAATATGTCAGTGAGAGTAAAAGGAAATTGTTATAAAGTATATTGGAGATGGTATATAACACCTGTGAAGTTAAATATAAATAAAGAAATATTTCCAATATGCTGGAAATGTAAAAAAGAAAAAGAGACATATTTACACACGTGGTGGGAGTGTGAGATAAGGAAAATGGAATGGACTCTGGTTTTTAATGAAATACAAGAAATATTAGGGGGAAAAGATTCAAATGTCCCCACAATTGATATTGTTAAATATGGTTGTGGATATACAATTGAAGAAAGAGAAGGGGGAATTGGTAATTATAATGAAAATGATGGCAAGGTTTATTTTTGCCAAGTATTGGAAATCCAACAAGCAAATAACATTGGAGTAATGGAATAAGGATTTATGGAATCTGGCTATTAATCATAAATTGACTTGTGAAATTAAAATTTTAAAAGGCTTGAGAAAGTCTAATTATTTTGATGGAATATGAGATAAACTGTTGATATATGTATTTCGAAAAGGTAAAGGGTATTCACCCAGAGAAGATTCAATGTATTTCTGTAGGGAAATGGGCTGGTCAATACCATAAGAGTTATAATTTTGTTTAAGTCCTGAGTGAGAGGTGGGTTGCACTGGGTTTTTTGTCCTATTTGCTTGATTTTTGTTCAATGTTCTTTCCCTTCACTGTATATTATTTTACTTTTTTTATTGTAGTTTTATAATTTTAATAAATAAAATTTAAAAATAACTAGATGTCCTGCCCCACCCACCACATGCACTGTATTCTCTGGGGGGGAGGGAGTACATGCTTCTTCTTCGTAGCATCTGTGAAATCCCACTCTTGGGGGTTTTCCTTTCTGCACCTGCGCAGCCATCCGGACTTCTAGAGCTTTCTCTCAGCTCCTTAGGACCTCCTCCCACTGCCACTGAGCATGCTCCATTCTTCCCGCACAGCACTCTCCAGTTCCTTTTTTGCTGCCGCCAGCAACGGTCGCAAAATCCTCAGCTCCTGTAATGCATAGAAAATTTCTTCATTCATCTTACCGAGGTTCCTCCGCTTTAGTTGAGTACTTTCTTTAGTTTATTAGCCTTATTAGCCTTAGTTGGAACCTCTCTCCTTATCCTCCTCCCCCTTTCCCCCCCTCCTCGCCCGTTCCCATTTTATGGCCCCTGGGGGTCTCTTCAAATGCTGCTCCACCTGCCCGAATAGGATCCCCACCTCCGACGGGCATAGCAGTTGTGTGTATTGTTTGGGGGAGTCCCACCAGCAGGCCGGCTGTGTCCACTGCCAGAAGCTTACCAAGCCAGCCCTTAAACACTGTTTGGGCCGCCTCCGTCTTTTTTTGTGGGAACAATCCCTTAAACCTATGGAAGCCCAGCAGGCCCTCGTGGCACCCTCTCTGCCGGCCTCCACTGCCTCTAGATCGTCCCAGGCTTCCGGAGCCCCGGCGGTTGTCCCACAACCGCCCAAAAAGAAAAAGAAGGCTTCCGACAAGACCGCTCCTCCACCTCCGCGGCGGGACGAGGCTGTTGAGGGCTCCCGACCACCCACCCCACCGCCTACGATCCCCGAAGCCACCAGAGCGGACCGCTCCCACCGTTCCCGCTCGCCGCAGAGACCATCGCTCTCCCCGAATTCCAGCCATTCAGGGAGCTGGGGAGCAACGTCCCAGTCGAGGGACACAATGATTGAAGCGCGGCAGCGCACCCCCCGAGCGTCAGGGGACTCCCGCGGCTCCCATCACCACAACAGAGACCGACCCCTCCATTGCACCTACAAAACAAAAGGCGGAACAGGACGTCAAGTACACCATTCACCTACTTAACTCGCTCGGCTTCACCATCAATGCCGCAAAATCCATCCTCCGCCCGTGCAGGATCGTCCAATACATAGGGGCCACCCTAGACTCCATCAGGGGCAAAGCCTTTCTGCCGCAGGACAGACGGAGCAAGATCCTGCGCGCCCTGCAAAAGTTCAAGCCGCAACACAGCGTTACCGCATTTGCAGCTCAGCACCTACTAGGCCTCATGGCATCAACCACATCCAACTTGCCTTACGCCAGACTCAAGATGAGGCCTCTACAGGCCTGGCTTATGGACAGATTTCACCCGCTAGAACACCCGCAATCAGGAGGAGGGTAACACCACGCCTACACACCGCCCTGCAATGGTGGGTGACCCCATCGCATCTGTCAGTGGGCCGCCCCTTCAAACAACGTTACCCATCCATAGAAATCACTACAGACGCGAGCCCTACCGGCTGGGGTGCGCACTGCCAGGGAATCACAGCACACGGCACCTGGCCCACCTCACTCCAGGCCAAGCACATCAATTTCCTCGAACTCCAAGCAATCTTCAACGCTCTGAAATCCTTCGCCCCCGTTTTAGCAGGAGGGTAGTCCAGATAGTTACGGACAACACCACTGCTCTACACTACATAAACAGACAAGGTGGAATCCGTTCACGCTCCCTGCTCAACCTGACGATAGACATATGGACTTGGTATTACCAGAGACACATCCTCCTCTCGGCAATTCACATAACCTCAGAGGACAATACCATGGCCGACCATCTAAGCAGGATGTCCACCAACGACCATGAGTGGTGCCTCTCCAACGAAGTCTTTCTCGACCTCTGCAGGAGATGGGGAACTCCTCGCCTAGACCTCTTCGCGACCGCACAGAATTCGAAATGTGCGATGTTTTGCTCCAGGGCAGGGAAAGGCTGTCACTCCCAAGGGGATGCGTTCTCCCTCCGGTGGACAGGACTCATTTTCTATGCCTTTCCGCCTCTTCCCATTCTTCACAGGACGATAATCAAGCTTCATCAGGAACGCTCACACGCGATCCTGATTGCACCCTGGTGGCCCCGTCAGCATTGGTTCCTCACCCTGCAGAATCTATTGTCGACTTGGCTACACCTTCCACCAGCTCCCGACCTCTTATCACAGCACCACGGTCACCTTCTCCATCCTGACCTGGGTTCTCTACATCTCACAACCTGGCTCATCCACTATCATTAGAACAGGTGCTTGGACACGCCAGGAAGCAATCCACTGTGACGTTGTACCACCATAAATGGCAAGCCTTCCTATCCTTCACCCGTGACCACTGTCTGCCGGCTTCCCCGATGTCGCTCGATGCACTCCTCCGCTTCCTCTTGCTGCTTTTTAACAGGGGCCTCTCCATATCCATCCTCAAGGTCTATATAGCAGCCGTGCTTGCTCACCAGCCTACTGATTCCGAGGCCGCTGATTTCTTCAAACATCCTACTCTCAAGCAGTTTCTTCGGGGTGCGCGAAATCTCTGTCCAGACAGAGCGCCCATCCCGCCGCAATGGTCCCTGAATGTTGTTTTTAAAATGCCTGACCTGTCCGCCTTTTGAACCATTGGCCTCGGTCCCATTACATATGCTCTCTGTCAAATTGGCTTTCCTTCTGGCCATCACATCTGCCAGACGCGCCTCAGAGCTCGCAGCACTGAGATCTGACCCACCCTTTCTCCAATTCCACCCGAAAGGTCACACTTTACCCAGATGTGTCATTCTTACCGAAAGTGGTATCTCATTTCCATCTCAGTCAGCCACTGGTGCTGCCGACTTATTTCCCTTCCCCATCTACCGACGTGGAGAGGATGCTACACACCTTGGATGCTAGGAGAGCCCTCCTTTTCTATACTTCCAGGACGTCTCCCATATGCCGCTCCCCTCGTCGCTTCATACACGTCGCGGGGCCAGCTGTAGGCACACCGGTTACATCCCAGACCATCTCCAGATGGATTGTAAAAACCATACACCTGGCATACCGACTGTCAGGTACCCTGCTCCTGGTGACGCCAAAGGGACACTCCACAAGAGCGATGGCCTCTTCTTCGGCCTTCTTTAAGGGAGTACCACTGTTGGACATCTGCAGAGCTGCCACTTGGTCTACTCCTTCTACCTTCGCGCAGCACTACAAATTGGACGTCAGAGCCAGAGCTGAAACAGCCTTCGGCAGAGCCGTCCTTTCCTACACTCTTCCGTGACGGCCCACCGCCTGTAAGTTAGCTTGCTAATCTCCCAAGAGTGGGATTTCACAGATGCTACGAAGAAGAAAGTCTGGTTACCTACCTGTAACAGTGGTTCTTCGAGTAACACATATGTGAATTCCCACTCCCCACCTGTCCTCCCCTCTGTCCATCACATCTCTCTCTCTCTCTCTCTCTTCTTCTCGTTGCAGCGGCGGACTTGGGAGGAACTGGAGAGTGCTGCGCGGGAAGAATGGAGCATGCTCAGTGGCAGTGGGAGGAGGTCCTAAGGAGCTGAGAGAAAGCTCTAGAAGTCCGGATGGCTGCGCAGGCGCAGAAAGGAAAACCCCCAAGAGTGGGAATTCACAGATGTATTACTTGAAGAACCACTGTTACAGGTAGGTAACCTGTCTTTATACACTCCCATGGTCCCTGGGCCTACCTCTCTCTTCTCCACTGTCCTTACATACACAAACGCATGCATGACACACACACAACAAACACAAACACACCTGTTGTCCACGCCACTTTCTCATCAGCTGGGCGCATGTGCAGGCTCACTTCACCAAAAGAACAACCCTCCCACAAAGAGGCACTTACGTTCTCTCTCTCTCTCCCCCACCCCCCAACCACACACACACACACACACACACACACACACACACACACACACACACACACACACACACACACACACACACACACCTGTCTTTCCCTCCTCTGGCTGGCATGTCACCTGATCCTCCCCACTCCTCCACTTCCACCTCTTTCTCCTCTGGGGAGGTGCACAAAAGGGCCCCGGGGCTGGGCACGCAAGGGGTGCTCTCTGGGGGTGGTGGACTCCCAACATGCCTCTGTTGTTTCCACCAGCCTGGCTCCCACTGATCTCAGCAACGCCATGTCTCAGTCCTGCACCAGGCCAGCACGCAGGGGGGAGAGGAGGTGCCAATACCAATGGCAGGGCTTCCGATTGCCTTTTCTGGGGGGAGGCTCATGGGTATGTGGAGCTTGGGGCACACTCTCAATCTTACCAGCTCCTCTAACACCCTCAGACCTCTGTGCCCTGGCAGTTTTGCCACCCCTGTCCCTCCCCAAGCTACGCTAGTGGTTGGAGTAGATGCAGTTGAAGCTGGGAGGCACCCATATCAAGAACTATGAAGCACAGTGGTACCTCTTAAGACAAATGTCTCATAAGACAAAAAATTTGTAGGAAGAAAAAAATTCCAGGAATAGGCATGATTTTCATGACAAAAATATTCCCTATGAGCTGCTTCGCAAGACAAAAAAAATTATGCGTGTACCTAGGAATAAACACAGTTATTTTTGTCTTTATTCTAGCCTCTGGAATGGGTTAATCCATCCCCAATGCATTCTTATGGGAAATTGTGTTTCCTAAGACAAAATTTTCTTAAAATGAAGCGACCTATAGCCTCCAAAGTGGATTAATCCACTTTCAATGCATTCCTATGGGAAACTACATTTCATAAAACCATATTTTTTAAAAAACAAATTGACCTATAGAATGAATTAAATTTGTTTTAAAAGGTACCATTGTACTTTCCCATTCAGCGCTTCTTTGCTGGAAACAATTAAGATTATTCATATTTCTTCTACTTCCAGGTGCCCTTGGCTTTATATTTCTTGAAAATTCACCTGGCTTGTCAACATCATTTACAGGATACCTTCTAGTGCTCAATACCACTCATACTTGTTGAAAACCAGCCCTGACAAATTGCTTTGTGTTTGTGTTAGAAATGTTTAACTGATGGGAAAAAAGGAATCAGCTTCTGGAATTTTCCCTTGCTTATTGTCATTTTGTAAATGGTATTGAGCAAAAGAAGGTATCCTGTACATAATGCTGATTGCTACCATTGGTGTTGTCAGTGTTCAGGCTGTGCTTTGCTATGTAATGCTTGGCATCCTTTTTCCCACTGACAGTAACAGTATCTAGCCATTTCCTGGTACTTTTAATTGTAGAAACAGAAACACAGCATTCCTCACTCATGAACTGGAGGGGTTTTGAATAATTGTTCTTTTTTGTTTTAGGAATAGCAAAACAAGGAGGCAATGTTTCGATTTGATGGTGTAATAGAAATAAATGTATGTGACAAACAGTACTAGATCAGTGCTGCCAAAGAATGCGTATTTATGCAAAAAAAATACAAAATCACCAACTCAAGATAATTATTCTGCAGTCAAGTCTTTTTATTTAGGACTAAATGCCAATATTTTAGTTGTCTTAAAAAAAGCTCAAGTGTTCTGAAATAATAGCAGCTTAAATGACTCTTTGTAACAGCTTTGTAGCCAAAGTGAAATCCTGTTTTATGTTAGGGTAGTCTGTTTTCCAGAAGTATAAGTCATAAAAATATTAAAAAACCACAATCCAAACAGCATTTCCACTGATTAAGGGGGGATATTTAGGTTTACTGGGAGGATTTCCTCCCTACTAAGTGATATTTTAGTTCTGGGTGGATAACATCCTTGTGGTGTTGCTTCACCTCTTTGCAATACAGGCCAGAAGAAAAGCCACATCAGTGGTGAAAACTGGTTTGGTTTGGACTTGTCCTGCATGCCGATGTGGAAATTCTGGCCCAAATGGTTCAGCAGATCCCAACCTCGTGGTTGTCCAAAACAGTGCTGGACGAACACCCTTGACATGAAGTTGTCCCAGGTTCACCCAGACCTAGCCCATGGCCATGCCAAGTGGAAGGCCAAAACAAGAATGCAGACCACACCACCAAGTGGGACAAACGCTAAGAAAAAGAAGAAAGCGAAGTGGTGAAAGTTAATAGCTGCTACAAATGTCTCCACAGCAGGTTCCATGGTGCATACTCTTTTCCTGGAGCATTTCCAAAAGCACAGATGAGTCTTTCCTGGCAATTGTGTTGTCCATCCCTGTTTGAAAATGCTGGGTGGATACTGTAGGTTACTGGTTTAATTATCTGGCTGTGGAGCCAGAGTTTGGTTTGATTCACACTGTGCCTCCTCTGGGTAAGCTGCCCAGTCCCCAGGCACCTCCAGAAGAAGAGAATGGTAAATCTGTTCTGAATATTCTCTACTTGAAGACCCTGAAAAGGTTGTCATAAGACAATTGACGTGACAGCACCGAATTATTTTATTATCCTTGTTTTAGTTGGGATTAATAATAATACAGGAGGCATTAATGTTGATGGGAGAACACAAGTGTATATAATATGTTTTGTTTATTACAGGTCATAATGTTTATTTTTCAAACTGTGAAATGCATAGGAATTTATATTAGCCATACAAAGGATCAAATAGGAGAGAAAATCTATTTGTTTCTTCATGGGTCCATCAGGATGTTAAGAGCTTTAGCATCTTGAGTGATTGCTTTTCAAACTTGGTCTTAAAATAAGCAAAAGCACACATGGTTGTATGGGTTGCTATCCTTAAAATAATGCCAACATGAATTCATGCTGTATGCTAACAGGAATGAACCACTGCTTCCTCTGAGGGATGCACACTTGAAAATTCCAGGTGATGTTTACGTATTCCAACAATGCGATGCAATAAAATAAGGAAGAGTCAGCTGGGAACGATTTTACATGACAATATAAACAACTAGTCACCATGCTATTTTTCTCTCCCTCTGGGATCTTCTCATCTTAGATAAACCAAACCAATAGGAAATAGAGGTTGAATCAGCAATTGTGTTTGGAAATTGATGTCAACTGTAGGGTAACATCTGGTTTTTATGTATAGTACTGTGCAGTTTGAGAGCAGAGCTAGTCAAATGGAAGTGAGCATCTTTTGAGGATCTCATTTTAATCATACATGTTGGGTTTAAAATGCAGTTGGGTTTAAAATGTTGGGTTTAAAGATGCTTTAGTTTAAAAAGAAGAGAAATGCCTGTCTTTTTATATAGCATCATAAATATAGGTAAATAAGATGATAATAGCCAGTAACCATCTTCTCAGAACAAGAGCTGAAGTGAATCTGAAGTAGTTTATCCAGGATCAAGAACAGGTGTTTACCTTGGGCAACTAAAAGTGAGTTAGAAAATGCAATCATTTTATTTTCCCTGTCAGCTTTCTTAACTCTCCAGCTTTCACACCCATACAAGTGTGTGGATGATCTTGTTCTTGGTCTCTGGTGACACATCTTTACCCTTGATGATCTTTTCTTGCTCCTTCATCGCTGCTTTTCCCAGTCTCCGACTTCTTTTGATTTCTTGGCTGCATTCTCAATTAGGATTGATTACTGAACCAAGGTACAGTATACAAAATCCCTAACTATTTCAATTTCTTCATTTTCAACATTACAATTGTGTAGTTTTTCTGTTGCCACAGTTTTTGTCTTCACATATTTGGTGCGGCTCCCTTGATCTGGACACAATATATTTTTATTACAGCTTAAATTACAATGTGCTTCCCCCCACCCCAGACCACCACCATAGTCATTGATGTTTAGATGTGGTCCAGTAAGATCACTTTCATACTACTCCCAGTCATGTGTCAGTTATCCTTCATTGTGTTTCCACTTTTTTCTGCCTAAATGTAGAACCTGATTTTTAATTTTGGAACCTCGTCTCATTTATTTTGGAGCTGTCCTCCAGTCAATTCAGATTGTATTCAACCCTGATTTTGTTTTCTGCAATACTAGCAACACCTCCCAGGTTGCTGTCCTTCACAGATTTGATGTGCATCTCCTCTATTCTTTCATCCAAATCAGTTATAATGATGTCAGGCAACACTGGATGTAGGACTACCCTGTGACGCCGCAGTTGTCACATCTATCCATGATGCCAAGGAATCATTAATGAGCACTGTTAGCTTAAGATCCTTAAGCCCTTAGCAAATCCACCTAATGATAGTTTGGTCACAAGAGTATCATAAAGGACCTTGTCAAAAGCCTTGCCAAGATCTAGATGCACCAAATCCACTAATGTAACAAGTTTGTAAAGAGGTTAAAATTAGTCTGACACAACTTGTTTGTGGAAACACATGCTAATTTTAGTAATCACTGCAGGAATTCATCACTTTCTAGACTAGATTCATTTAATGTGGGAACTGTATGAGGGTTACCCATTGTACATGGAGAACTTCATGTCCTCCTGAAGTGTAATTGGCACAAATACCATGTATTAAACTTTTCCAGTTTAGATTATGCAATTCTTGTCTCTGTGACCAAAAATACAATGACCACCAATTGAGGGATATTGGAATGAAATGGTTGCTCTCCCATGCTTCACTTTGCTTCAATTTACTACACTATACTACACTTCTATTCTGTTCTATTCTATTCTACTTGAATGAGTGCACTTGGCCTTTCCTGTTCCTCCCCAGTGAGGAAGGGGCAGAAAAAATGCCAGTGATGAATGGAAAAACTCTAAATGGCACTTTTACCTGGGATGTTTTTATACACAGCAAAATACCTTAAGAGTAACTTGGTTTAAGAGAATTTTGCAAGACAAGAAAATATTTTTCTAAATTTTGCCTTGACCAACAAGCAATACAAATAACTGGAGCAGGTCACATGATCACAAGTGAGCCAATGGTGTCTCCCCCCCCCCCCGGATTGTGGGTGATTGTCTGGAATATTACATCTCAGACAGCCTGCAAAGTAGAGGGAGGAGAGAGGTATGGAGGTTTCCCTTGCACCAGCCACGAATGTTTTCAAAGGGGAGTGAAAGTTAGGTGTTTGTTTTAGTTTCCTTTACATTTTTCTTTAATTTGTTTTCAACATCCTTTTCTTTTCAAACCATTTCTATTCATGGGGCAGCTAGTCAAAATGCAATTTGCATGGCTGCAAATTGCTTTTTTTATTATAGTCACATTAAAATAAAGCACAGAGTAAAATTCAATTGTTAGTCCCAAACAGAGCAGATTGAAAAGCAAGGTACATAAAACATGGTGTGGTCATGGACTTCTGGGCAACTTCTTTAGTGAGTTTTGGCATTTTGTGTATACAGTATGTGGTCTATGGCAGTGTTTTTCAACCACTGTTCCGCGGCACACTAGTGTGCCGCGAGATGTTGCCTGGTGTGCCGTTGGAAAAGCTGAAGAATATCAGCTTTGTGTTCAGCCAAACAGGCCCAGGTTGCGCACTGAATAAAGTATTTTATAATTTTTCATATTTCTGTTTACTTACTATTTCATAATAAAGTAATTATAAAATACTCTTTGTGTTTATTTGATTCCTATTCAAGAGAATTACTTTATATATAGTCAATATAGGCACAGAGTTAAATTTTTTAACATTTTCTAATGGTGGTGTGCCTCGTGATTTTTTTCATGAAACAAGTGTGCCTTTGCCCAAAAAAGCTTGAAAAACACTGGTCTATGGTACCCCAGAATGAATCATCTGAGTTTCCATTATATCTTTTGGGGAAATTTGCTTTGATATAAGAGTGTTTTGGTTTACAAGCATGTTTCCGGAATGAATTATGCTCATAAAGCAAGGTATGACTGTACTGTAACAGTGCATAGCCGTGCCCTCTGAGGTGATCAAAATAGATGTCTTACCCGTTCTTGAAGTTATTCAGTGGTATTGGAAGAAGAGAAAATAATTGAGGTGACCAATGGCTCCAGCAATTGAACATCTATCTGTTGGATTGTGTAATGTGAAACCACAATGATAGACACTTTATATTTGTTTCCCAAAGAAGAACCTTGCCAAACCACGTGTAATATCTTACCATAACTAAAACTTAAACACTGATTTGAAAACAAACACACATACAAGGAAACTGTACTGGTAGAGCTGAAAAAATAACTAAATGGCATTGATGTGTTCTTCCCTCCCATCTTAATCAAAATCTTCTGGTGCCAGTGTGTGATTTTTACCTCCTGAAAGAACTTTTTAGAATAAGCATTAATCGCATAATCAAAATGTGAGGATTCAGCCATCAATCAGTTCCTCTGGCAAACCAGAGGCAGGAATTGTCTCCTTTATTATATTTACTGATCTGCCCTTGGCTACTACTGAAATCTTACCATTTGTTATCACTGCTACACTCAGCAATATTCCTTTCTGACGAAAGCCACCACAACTATCTTGGCATTTTTATAGCAACTGCCAGCTGGTGCAATGCTCACGCTCCCTGAGATATTATTAAAATGGCTGCATTCATCCACATCGTAGTGTGATCTTATTTAATTTCATAGTGAGGCAAAGAGTGATTTACTCTTTTTAACTTGCTTTTCTTTTTTTTCATTTAGTCATGGCCTTCTGTTTTCAGAAACAAGGATATTTACTGTGAAGAAAATAAAGAAAAACCATTAATCCTCGCTACCACCCAAGGACTTGCCTATATATAATCAATCGAAGGAGACCTCAGCTATTTTTTTATCTTCTGCTTGATATAATTTTCTTTTTGCTATATGTAATCTTAAAGGAGTGTTTCAGAATAGGAAATTGGTGGTTGAATGAGCAAATCGTTTACATAAGGTCCCAATGTAGCTTCCTTGATTTGGGGACGCAGAATGAGCTTGTGGTACCTGGTAAAGATTGGGCCAAGGGGACCTAAGAGAAAAGGATGATGGAGCGTACAAGTGGAGTGTGAGAAAGACCAGCAAACAAAAAAGAACTGTGTGTTGAGAGAAAATATAGAGGAGGAAGAGAACAGGTTTGGGAGGGAACTGAAGCTCATGCAGTATGAGTGAGTAGTAATACCGAGATACCCAAAGAGAAAGGTCTGGAAGAAACAGAACGGGTTGGAAACTATGTGTTTTTACCCAAGTGAAACTAATGCTTGAGTAGGAAGCAGGAAAGATTAGCATGAAGACAAATGGTGAAGATGACAATATGTTTTCAGGAGGATTGAGAATACTGGAGCAATGTTGCTGGAGGAGTTTCTGGGGACTGCAAGGTGAAGGGGAAAATCAAATCTTGTTTTACAGCAGCAGCAGTATTGGGAGTAAAAGCCAAGACAGGGAATCAAACCCACCAGCAATAGTAAGAACAGGAATAATAGTTATTATTGTTGTTATAGAATATAATATTTGGAAAGCTGTAGCTGGGATGGAATCAGGTGCCTATCTTGAAAGGTGCCCACTCTTTGTGCAGCAGCAATGAAGGAAGCAATGTCTGTATTGGAGTGTTTTTGTCGAGAAGGATTTAAAGGGAAATAGCTGAATAAATCAGAGCCAGTGTTTACAGATCAATTTAGTTGTGTAATATGGAAATCACAGGTTGTGTCCTCAGGTTAAGAGATGCTCTCTCAGTCTAGAGCAGTGAGGGTGAACCTTTTAGAGACCGAGTGCCCAAACTGCGATTCAAAAACCTACTCATTTTTCGCAAAGTGGCAATTAGAGATGGGCACGACTAGGGAAAATGACGTTTTCGAGTTGTCGTGTGTCGGAGGCAGTCCGTTTCGGCTCGTTTCCGTTTTTCGTGAAATTTTGCAAAAATTAGTCGGTTCGTTTTTTCATTTTTTTGTTGTCGTTAGTACTGGTTTGGGGAGGGGGTAGCGGGCTCCTGGAGGGAGCTGCAGGAGTCAGCCAGAGCCACAAGTGACGGACTGGCAGACTCTTTGCACCCGCTGTGTCTCACGTACTTGCATGTAGTGCAATGCAAGTAGATCTGGCTTAGGGTTAAGACGGCTTAGCGCAACAGCTAGGGTTAGGCTAGTTACGGGTGAGGTTACGGTGAGTATTGGGGTGCACATCTGGGTGCCTCTCTGACCCATTTAGAAGGACAGTGTACTGGCGTATGGGTTAGGCTTAGGGTTCGGGTTTGGGCTACGATTAGTGGGCTGTTTATGCCCAATTGGCACATCCCAGAAGTCTCTGTGGTCAACCTGGCCAAGTGGCCATGCGATTGGTGGAAAATTTGCATGGTCTACTCCCATGGGCAACGATTGCAAATGTGCAGGTGTAATAAAATAAAATAAAATAAAATAAAATAAAATCAACGGAGACTTTTTTTGCAAGAAAAACCCACTGCTGCTACTGTAAAAATTCAAGCATTTAAAATAGCTAATTTTCGCATGTTTCTGTGGTGCTTTGGTGGGGTTTTGGGCAACGATTTCAAAAAAAATATTGCGGTCGCCATTTTGGATCCCCCGCACTGCACGGCAAATGGATGCGCCCTCCCAGCCTGGTACAGTCAGCAAAACCTGGCCATGCGATTGGTGGAATGGCTCCAAAACTTTGCATGGTCCACTCCCATGGGTGAGCCCATCATTGCGAATGCGCAGGTGTAAAAAAATAAAATAAAATGAAATCAACTGAGACTTTTTTTTTGCAAGAAAAACCCACTGCTGCTACTGTAAAAATTCAAGCATTTAAAATAGCTAATTTTCGCATGTTTCTGTGGTGCTTTGGTGGGGTTTTGGGCAACGATTTCAAAAAAAAAATGCGGTCGCCATTTTGGATCCCCCTCACTGCATGGCAAATGGATGCGCCCTCCCAGCCTGGTACCAGCAGCGCAGCAGTAGCAATAGCCAAGGAGAGGGGGGCGGGGAAACCCCCCCCCCAAATAAAACACCCTTCTGGCCTGGTAGGTGCCGTCAGACAGTTTTCGCCTACTTTTAGGGCCGGGAATCGGTTTTTTTTTAACTTTTAAAAACTTTTTTTCTGTGCCGCTTGGCATTGCGCGATCGCCGCGATGCAAGTAACGAGCACGACAAATCAGACCAAATTGTTCGTTTGTCGGTTCGAGCTCGAATTCTGGTGGAGTAATTCCCGTTTCCGTTTCCATAGAATAACAGATACGAGTAACGGAAACGGAAACGGGAATACCGCTAAGTCGTGCCCATCTCTAGTGGCAATACAGCAATTTAACCTGAATACAGGGGACTGTGAAGGGGCAATGTCGGGTGCCCACAGAAAGGGCTATGAGTGCCACCTTTGGCACCCGTGCCATAGGTTCGCCAACACTGGTCTAGAGGGTTTCTATTTTTGCAGTTGTCTGTTTTTAAGAGTCTCATGTCTTGAAAATTGATGCAACCTGATCTCTCAAACATGTCTACTCAGGAGTCTTACTGAGTTCATCAAAATTTGATGCATTAGTAGTTACAGCAAGGACCATAATTCTTGTTTCACAACTTCTGTTCTCCCGTTTCGTATGGAAAATATTTAATTAAGAAAAAAGGAATTTTTGCAAGCAATTGACAGCTCCATGAACTGACTTTTCCTTTTCTCTCCAGCATTTCTGTGATTTTGCCTTGTAGCTGTGTTAAGGGGCATTGACAAATCTTAATCAATGTTTCATTCCTGAATATAGTGAGCAAGAGTTGAAAAGTTACTGGTGTTATATTCGATGTAAACTTCTGTGTTTTTTGTGTTGTGATGAATCTAAAGCCTTGTAGATTCATCCCTGCTCAATAACAAATAAAAAAAATTGATCCTCATATAAAGTTTTCTGTGACCGGTAATTGGGTTTTTTAAATAATTGATGAGAAATCCTGGAGAGGCATTATTCTGGATAGGAGAGAGGGTTTAAAGCACAAAGGAGAAAAAGTTAATTTAAACTGATGTTTGGTAAAATTCCCCTTTGAGATCCTGTTGTGTAATTGAACAGATTAAGAGAACTGACAGTAACTTCACAGTGTGTCTAAGTGGAGGTCTCTACGGGTCAGCTCTCGGATCCTGTGCCGGCACGTTAAACAAGTTTGTCAATTTTCCATCAGATTGATTTTTCTCACAGGTCTGGAAGCCTCGTCTCATTTCATCTTATTTCCACAGGGGTTCTTAACATTGCAAACTGCCATTTACTTTTGTCTCAGAGTGTGAGGAATGATTTTTATCTCAGAGTAGCAATCAAGGCACGAAGCTTCTGCAACACAGCCCTGTGTTTACTAGGTAGCCCATTCTATTCGTTGTGTTATTTTGGCATGGGAAGGGGTTGTTCTTGTTTTTTCCCCACAGAAGATTTCTCTTTGTAGAGCAAAGAAGCAAAAATTATTGTGCTGTCATACTTTGGGAAACTATTTACATAGTGATCCCTAATGTGTTTTATGAAAGAAAGAGTATTTTTTCTTTTACAATTTCAAACCTAATGAAAGAGCAGCATGACAAAATATGGTAACCCCCAAGGGTCACATAAAACCATATTAACATCTATTTTCATGTCAGGGGGAAATGACCCCACGCCTCTAGGGGTTGTCAAGGAAAATTACATGCATGAATAAATGAGAAAACATACCTCTTAATGATCAAATGCTTTTAAATACCTTTACAGCTTTTTAAATCTCATTCTTCATTTCTACTTCACATGGAACAAGAATAAAGTGGAACTAGAGATTGACCATAAGATTTGATACACTGGTCCTAATTTACAGCTTTATAAGGTCCTAACCCAATTTTTATGCATTAACATACTGACAACTATCAGAAGACAAGTTATTACCAATTGGAAGCAGATCCCCAGCTTTATCAATAAAAAAATTATGTATTGCAGCTCTGTTGTCAGTACCTCATATTCAGTGACACGAAAGTGAGCTCAGATTTTGAACAGGTAGGAATGAATAGTGGAACTGCATAGTATTAAATAATTATTATTTCATACAGCACATAAAACATACTAACATAACAAAGAAGAAGAAAAATCTTGTGGCACCTTGCAAGCCAGCAGATTTATTTTAGGAGTAAATTTTTTGAATAAATTTGCCATTCTTAAATTAACTCTTGAACCAGAATTTTTGTTCTTGTTTTGTATTATTGTTGTTGTTGTATTATTATTATTATTATTATTTTGAGTATTTTTACCCTGCCTTTCTCCTTGGAAAAGGACCCAAGGCGACTTACAGTAATGAGGGACAATATCAGCCCAGTACAATTAAGATATATTCAAGATTGAGAACAGGGAATTGAGGGACATCTTACATCATTAAAAGACATTAAAGCTACAAGAGAACATGAGCAGTAAAAGAGTGAGTAAAAATTCCATGGAATCATGCACAGTAGACCATCCAAAAGTTATGAAGCATGGAAAATAACCATTGAAAACATAGTGTCACTGCAATCACACATTCTAGTGAAACAGAGTAACATGGTGAGTTCAGGGACAATTAAAACTGACAAAGTACTGCAAGAGTTTACTGAGTTAAAATGCAAGAATGCTTTTTGTGTTGTGTCTGCAAGCAACTGCTGAGAGGCAGAAGGAAGAGTACAGAAAGGATTGATTCTGACATGTCCACAGTGAACAAACCTGGGGGGAAGGGGATCCTGCGGCCAAGCGTTTGTGTTTGTATTTTGAAACAGGCAGTAAATAAACTGTGTTTTCTCTGTACAAAGCTGTGTTTGGGGCTGGCTGTGCTGCCCAACTGCAGTCGTGTATTTAAGCAAAAATAAAGCACTCTTCATTTCCCACTGATAGGCTTTTTAGGCTGCAACACAATCTGTTCAAAAGATTTTGCACAAATTTAGCAATAATGCAATTTTTTCTGTCACAAGGAACAGGGTGACAGGAGCAATTCTGTAGCAGTGTACCTGGACTGTATTTTTTAAAATGATTATGAGCATAATTTAATATACATTATGAAGGGCTGTTCCTTACTAAATGTAGACGGTTATGTTTGCACTTTTGAGCTCATGTTTCTAAAGCCGGAGATCTTATAAAGTAATGCTTTTGAAGTAAAAATTACATTAGCTGCAATGTATATTTCCAGGACCACAAATTAGGTTATTACTTAGTACAAGGAAATGGAAATTGGAAATCAGTTAAATGGTTGAGTGGAAATTGAATTCTAATCTCTTAACAGCATTTTGCCCATTACAATCTGCTTCCTCTCCTGTAATGACTATTGTTTATTCTGTTGCAATATTTACTAGAGTTTGGAAATCAGAAAGAGCTTCTGCAGAATGTAGGTTTTTAATAAATTCTGTGTAACAAAAGAATTATTAAGCTTTGGTGCTTTTTCTTTGTGTGTGTGTGTGTAGAATTTCTGCTTCTGGATAACCTAAGTTTTTGAATCAGAATACTGTTTGCAGAGCACACAAACACTTTAGAACCAGTATAGAGTAGAGATGCAGCCACTATTTAACTCAGACCTTTGGCTGTAGTAATCTAAAGAACAAAAGGTTAAACGTAGGATCATTACAACCTCCAGTGTCTTCTCCAAGAAGTGCTAGCAGTTGCCCCAACCAACGATGAATAAATACACTTCTGGCCCTAGCAAAAACCTGATGTTCCAGAAGCGATTCAGGGTCCAAGAGCAGCTCTCAAGCTGTGAACCTCATCATTCACAGCAGAGCCCCATCCAGAGCAGAATGCACCCACAATCTAGAACAAATAGCAAACAGAACCCTCATTACGATTAGCCTGAGCTGACCTACATCTGTTCCCTCACGGTTTTTGGAGAACATTTCAGAATCTCCAGTCTGCTTGTTATCATTTGAAAAAAAAAGAGATAACTGAGTGGTACCAGCATGGACCAGATATGGAGAAAGATACCTGGAGGACCAAAACAAAGCCCTGGGGAACTCAAATGCTTAATGACCTTGAAGCCAAGCAACTCTCTTCCACCACAACCTGCTGAAATATTGAGCAATAGGATCAGAATATCTTTGGACTACAGTTCTGGAAACGGCACGCTGCATGCAGTTTGAAAAGTAACTTTTCTATGCTCTGCTTCAGCTCTGTTGAAGGCTGGTTCAGAAGTTCTCCTGCTTCTGCAGACACATCTTGCTCAGCTTTTGTGTGGATTCCACTCTGCAGCTGTCCTTCTCTAGCATTCTATCTTCTCCCTGGACAGTTGCTGCTGAAAGTATATAGCCTTACAGTCCAGCCTGACCTCTTTCAGCTCCAGGTCAGCAAGTCATCTTGGCTCCGAAACTCTCCCATTCCCTCTCCAGTACTGGCACACTCACTGACTGACAGCTTTGTGACTACCTTTTTGTTCTTTCCAACACAGAAGCACAGTTCAATCAAAACTTGTACTCTGCCAGTCTGACTGTTCATTGCCCTATAATTAAATACCAGTAAATTGCAATGGACAAGCTACTCTTGGACCAATCACTGACTGGCCTTTTGTGCTTGTATGATAGAGGTCCCTGTACTGTGTTGATGTAGGGAACTACCAGAGTCTCTTTTTACTTAAATGTAGCCCTCCCATTTGATAGCCATTCTTTTATCCAAACCAACAACACATCTTGGCTGCTTTGCACAAGGCCACAATATCACATTTTGATTTGTTTACAATTTTTTTAAAATGTGCATTTATTACTGCATATATTAAAAAAAAACAGAAACAGCACTTACTGAGCCAATGTGATAATAACAAGTATTATAACAGGGCAAGAAGGGAAGGGTGTCTAACTCATTCTTTCTGTAATTTGCTTACAAAACCGACATCTTGACACTCTGGTGTGGTGCTGAAAGGTAACCTCTCATTAGTATCAAATGGGGAATTGACGCAAACTGGCAGCTTAAAAGGAGTATTTTTTTTAAATCAGGATCACACAAGATGAGCTGTTCTGGTTAGTCGACTCTGGAAAAACAGATGGTCAACACGTTTCATTCAAGTTACCACCAGCTTGGTCACATTAAGCTAGGACAGGTCAAGACATGCCACCGGCTGTTCTCTATATTTAAGAAAATGTGCATTATCTAAAGCAGTAATGCCCAAACTTTGGCTCTCCAAATATTTTGGACCACAAACCGCACAATACTTTGTCATTGGCAATACCAGCTAGGAATTCTGGGAGTTGTGGCCCAAAACATCTGGAGGGCTGAAGTTTGGACACCCCTGATTTAAAGCAGCATGTCATGCAGGAGTCATGTAAAAAAAGTGACAGGGAGGACCACAACTTCTAGAACCCACCCACCTCCCAATAATCAGGGTGCTATAGTCTATAAAACATGATTTTTACAAACTCTGATTTAATGAAATACTTATTTGGAGCTTTCATATTAAATAGCCCAAAGACATTGAGTGGAATTCTCTTGCTGTAACTCTATGGTTGTGTGTGGTTGTACATGGTGACAATGACATCAACAGGGGTTGTTCAAGTTTTCAGCCCTACTCCCCACCCGAGTTTTGAAGCTTCCTACGAAACTCTTTCAACTTGGGGAAGCCTTTGGGAACACCGGGACTTGGGGGAAAACTTCAGTATCTGAAAATCATCACAGCCATACAAACTGGCTGACTGACATAGAACTTTACACATCAAAGGGGCCAACAAATATATCAAATCAATTTTGACTTATGGTGACCCTTATCATGGTTTCATAGGTATAAAGCCCTCACAAGTTGTTAACTATTGCCTTTCTCTGGTGGCTCTCTGGGACTCTGCAGCTTGTCCAAGGAGACCCAGGTTGGTGTTCCTCCCATTAGACACAGTGGGGAATCAGACTTCCAGCCTCTGGTACTCAGCAAACATTCATCTTCTTTAGACTTAATTTTATCTTGTACCTCAAATACAATAGGATCCTCCTGCCTGAAACTCAGTATATTTATCTTAAATAACTGCAAATTTGAAGGGAAAATCTTTTTATTTTCTGCATTAGAAAACCATTTCAAGGGCAAGTATCTTATTGCTAGTCCCAACTACAGGGCAACCATCGATTCAGTGGGATTTCTGTAAGTGACTGAGATCACCTCTGCCAGGTCCTTCAGCAAAGAGAGAAGAGGGTAGGTGGTTGTAATGCTGAAGCTATTGATAAGTGATGAATGTTGGAATGAAGAAAGAAAGAAAGAAAGAAAGAAAGAAAGAAAGAAAGAAAGAAAGAAAGAAAGAAAAAAAAAGAAAGAAAGAAAAAGAAAGAAAAAAAAAAGAAAAGAAAAGAAAAGAAAGAAAGAAAGTAGTGGTAGCCCTGTCTCACAAAGTCCACATAGGCACCAATTAAAATGACAGCAGCATTCACATCGACAAAAGCACATTGAACTGAATTGATTTTAGAAGCAATGTATTTTTAAAAGCCTCTTCCAGCCAGTGGAGAAAAAAAACTTATTTGCAGCTCACATAAATCAATTTCACCCTTGTATGGTGTGATGGATAAAATCTAAACAAATTTAAACGACACTTGCTGCCAGTGTGATAGCATCCAGTGCT
The DNA here is from genome assembly GCA_037367245.1 of Phrynocephalus guinanensis. Lineage (NCBI taxonomy): Eukaryota > Metazoa > Chordata > Lepidosauria > Squamata > Agamidae > Phrynocephalus > Phrynocephalus guinanensis. The sequence continues at coordinate 64,842,052 of CM074738.1, forward strand.
GACTTGCTTTTCACCAGGTGATTCAGTCAGTCCGCTTTTAGTTGGGACTGACAGTAAGATACTGGCAGACATGCAACATTCTGTCCATCGAATACACAAATGGCTGTAAGTTGATTTTTCATTTCCAGTATTTTCACCTCACATCATTAAAGCCACTAGGATCCCCAAGAGCAGAGAAGAAAAAGATACCTGCCATTAATATTTGGCCCTTTCAACACATACTTGTGTGTAGAGCCACTTTTGATACTACTCATGTCAGCACAGACTTTGTGAACTTGATCCACGATGGCCATGTCCCTCCTTGTGTTCAGCTGGAGGTGCTTTTCATTGCTTTGTGTTTGAGCATCCCATAGATGAGTTGAGATATTTGGGGTAATAACGTATTAGGTAAACACACATTTACAAGTTGCATTTGAACATCAGGATTTCTTTTACTATATACGGGGAAGAGTGTTTGCATGAATTATTGGCTATAGCAACTTGCAATTTTCAATCCTCATTATGTGGCCAAAGTTTTCTAGCTGTCTGCATTTCATATGCTTTATGGGGACTCTTTCTTTCTTTCTTTCTTTCTTTCTTTCTTTCTTTCTTTCTTTCTTTCTTTCTTTCTTTCTTTGGTCTCTCTCAGTACTTGTTCACTGTTCTGATCCAATACATTTTTATCATCCTAGTAAACAGTAACATCTCAAATGCTCCTCTATTTTGTATATGTATTACAGTCCATGATCCCATGCTACTCTGTGCACTGAGAATACACAATCCTTTAATACACCTAAAGTGCCGAAAGTTAGAATGCCAGTGAAATGAAAAATGAAAAGTAAGTCTTTGTAGTTGATCATTCAAGGTTAAATAAAAGAAAACAAGTGCAGAAAAGAGAAAAACCCACTGGATGGTGTATCTTAGAAACTGGTTTGAGAGCAACACACACCAGTGTTTAGATGGTTGCATTCAGTGACAAACTAGCCATGTGGCATTAGTTGAACATCAGTAGAAGACAAAGTAGATTAAATAGTCTAAAAATATGAAAGTTGCAATAAACAGAACAAAAAACCTCCAAGCTGATGCCCCTTCCCAAGCAATATTTTAGAAATAATATGTACAAATTTCTTGCAACAGTAAAATTTTAATTTAAAAAAAGCAATTTAATTTTAATTTTAATTTTTTTATCTTAAAAAGCCATTATTTTATTTCAGATAATTGTGTTGTAACATTTTTACCAGAAAGGTAACATACTACAGGTAACTATGATTTGTAACCTGTTACTTTCATGGCCTGGTTACTTACGCTTTCTGTTCTTTGTGTATCTTTCAAACCCCCTACTATGGAGCACTCAATGCATTACCAGAAACACCTCCAAAAATAAGAAGTCAAATCCACTAATGCCAAGTTTGTATCTATTTGTATGTTTTTATTAGATTGGACATTTGCATTCTAATAGCAGGAGTTGCCATTCTCTATAGAGTTAAGCTGCTGAAGTCCCGTTGAAAACAAAAGACATGGGTCTGTCAGCGTACATGCATTTGAAAAGCTACTGAAATGTTTTATATCAAAGAACAGTAAGTGTTCTTAACCAAAGTAGTAGATACAAACTTACCATATTAATCATCTTCTAAAGTTAAGTATCTCCGACATCTGACACTTCCTCCATGCTTCATACTATAATTAGAATGCAATATGGATTAATTTCTTGTCACATTTGATTTTTATTGCCAAATTGTTGCAGAGACCAGTGCATCAGATTTATAAACTGCACAGCCTTTTTTTCCAGCTCTTCTGTCCTCTCATTTTTATTTGCCCTTTCTTTATTGTTTACCATCTTGTGTACCTAAATATAAATGTTTAATTTATTTTATATTACCAAGTACTAAATAAAAGCTACAAAAAGTTATTATGACAAACAAATTCCTTCAGCCCTCTCCAAACTACCCTGTCTGTATGATAAAACAGAAATGTCCTTTATCTCCACTCTAGTTTACCACTCCAGGTAAGTTGTCATCCAGGTCAGTACCATCAGCACTATTGTTCTGCTGCTCTCCATCCCTTTTGTACGGTCACCCTCAACTCCCTACTAAACCAAGATACTCTGGCTCCATATCATGGCAAGGGATACTTGAGAGTGACCTCCCTGCTCATCTTCCAGGTTTCCACAGGATTATGTGCCAAGGAAGGAGGAAAACTCCCCAAGGGCCACCAGGAAACCATATGGATCCCTCAGCCTTTTGAGGCACACTGAAAGGTTTCATTACCCCAGCCGTATCCCTGCAGAGGCTCAAAGTCATAGTAACATTAAACCCAACCAGGCAATGATGTCCTCATGATAACAGAATTCCACATGCAGATGATCACTATGACTAACTCCCTCCATTTTCATCCATATAGGTCTTTGTCATGCAAGTCAGAGCAGCATGTTCATCCAACGTCAGTGTTATCTTCCACTGACCTATAATTTAGCAATAACACCTTCAACTTGGGGGGCGGGGGGCGGGACTATTTAATAATGAATGAATGAATGAATGAATGAATGAATGAATGAATGAATGAATGATGTAGCCAACAGACTGCACATTTTAATTTAAAAGTTAAAATGTTAAAACTACTGAGGTTATTCTTGCTTCACCGGAATTTTTTGATGGGTCATCCTGAGCACATCTGATCTCATCTGATCTCGGAAGCTAAGCAGGATCGGCCCTGGCTAATACTTGGATGGTCGACCACCAGGGAATACCAGGTGCTGTAGGCGCCTAGAGTAGGAACTTAGAGTACTACATGTAGTAGATAAGCGGGATATAAATACAAAAATAAATAAATAAATAAATAAATAATAAACATGTAAGCCATTCCAGTATTCCTGCCAAGAAAACTCCATGGATATGGGGTCACGAAGAGTCGGTCACAACTGTACAACACAACAACAACAATGCTTCATTTGAATGAATCAAATCAATCTCCAAAACCCATAAATGTCTGAGGTACTGATTGTGCTGATGCAATGATTTTTCTGTCCTCCAAAGTCATTAACCACATAGATGGGTAACTTCCATTCTAATAATGCATGTGGAAGAAGTGGTAGGCTGGTAGCTTAGAAGGGGACATTTTGGCAGGCACAGATGCAAGCTATATCTGGTGAAATGTCCTCCTCCATACAGCTATTAAGGTATAGGAACCCTGTCCCTTGTTTGTCTGGCTAGCCTAGACGAGCTTTCTCATTCCATGCCCTGAACTTACTATAGGAAGTATTACCCTCTGCATGCCAATAGTTTCATCAAAACAAAGATATATGTGTATTTTATGGAGTATTGTGCAACTTCACCCTTAGGGGGTTAACTAGATGAGACAGGCAGAGATCTGTAATGTTTTGCATGCAAGTTTTCTCTACAGACAAAGGAGCAAACCAGAGTGAGTGTCATTGGATTGTTCAGGAAAGAAGAGAAATGGTTCAACAAACACAATACAGTTTATGGCTCCAAATTGGATTGATAGGGTACAAGAATCAATTCACACTTTGAAAAACTGTGTTCTTCCCTACCATCTCATGGAGTTGTGCCTCTCAACTGTGAAGATGCAGGTTCACTTGTACTCAACTGTTGGTTGTCTTGCAGAAGCACTGCATCACAGTCTGACCTTCCTTTCAGGGGGTTATGTAGATAAGAAGGGGAGTACTGTCTGTACTATCCTACTTTGAGTCCCTCCATCATCTGAAGTAAGATTCTCTAAACCAGGAGGTAACTGTGGCATCTAACTTTGTATCTTTCACTCCACAACAAACCCAAACCTTTTGAGCTGCTTTTATCTATTGATAGTAGTTTTGATACTGATGGTTTATTGTGCACTGCTCTGACATTCTAAAAAAATATTGTTGTACTACAGTATCTTGATTTTATTGTATAATGTAAGATTACAGAGAGCATTGGCTGAAGTATTGGCCAATTGGGCCTTGCTCCACCTCTGTTGTCTCCCTGTCCTTCTTTTGGATTTTCAGAGTTAGCTAGGAATTTCACAGGCAGAAATCTTGGGATTTCAGGGCCCCAGCACACACCTATACACATTTGTTTTTACAACATTCACTACAGGAAACACAGGAACACCAATATCTTTGTGGGAGCTGTAGTTCTTTGGGAGATGGCTTTCTACAGAGCCTGATGCCAGGGAAGTTTCCTTTTTGTATATCCTCAACCAGAGGTAAGCACAACGAAACCTAAGAAGATACTCCCTTTTTCAGGTGAGTGAAATATAGGTGTGTATAACTATCAATAGGCAAGTACAGTATCTATGGTCTGGAACTCCCAGAATTCTGCTTGAGGAGAATTTTATTTTGGAGTCCAAAATAACAAACTAATAACTAATTAACAAGCAAATAAATGACATAACCATTTTAGATACTCTCATAGAGATTACAGAAATATTGCTTATGAACTAAGTGTTTTCAATAATCTGAAGTACTAAATACATGCTAAATATTAATTACCTTGGGTTTTCCTAATTCCTAATTGTCTGAACAAAACAAAACAAAAAAAACATGTGGCACCTTAAAGACTAACTTTCATATTTTAAGGAGACGTTTCGTGGACACTTCCACTTCTTACAGCATATAGCAGCAGAATGAGGTGTGTAATATAATATGTGATGAGATATACATTTCATACCAGATGCCCATTGGTGGATAGGGGAGGGGGAAGAGGAGGGAGAGATAATTGGTTGTAGAAGTGGTGGGAGGATTTGGCCAGGGGTCGTAGATATGTTAAACATTGTTAATGGGTCTGTGGAGGAGGGTCAGTCGCAGTGCTCACGGAGCTGTGTTTGTATCAATCAGGCTGGTAGCAGCTCCCCGAGTATCACCCACAAACAAAATCTGGATGAAGGCTCTATTAAGAACTCAGTGTTTCTTCCCCCAATTGGAGAGCAACTATGGTCAGGTTTTATGATGAAAGTTTAAGGGGAGAGGATACTTTTGATTTCTTACCATGGATTTCTGTTTCCAACCTCACTTGACACTCTTAGCTGTCAGAGCTGTGGTGCTTTACTTTTAACTGAATTAGAAAGGGATTTCATGCAGGTAGTAGTAACATGAAAGCTAAGAAAATGAAGTCAGGGATATCTGGAGCAGCACTTTTTCGTATCAGTATGCTTTAAATGTAGCAACGTGGCTTGCATTTCTTTTAAAATTAAATGAAAACTATTAGAGGCAACTGATGCCACACAAATAGAACAACTTTTAAAACCTGTTAACTGCCCAGAGTTCCAATTCGGAAGATGGCACGGTATAGAAATGATACAAATAAATAAATAATAAATAATAATAAATAAACTTTAGCAAGGATGACCCATGCAAGGAAGGAAGGAAGGAAGGATAACCATTTAGTGTTTTCACTTGTAAAACTTCTCTTAGCCTAAACACAGATGTACAGGTATTTTCCAAACACAACATGGGCCATCTGTCAATAATCTTCAGTAAAGGCCAGTTCCCCATGCATGGTGGAGCAGGACGGGGGGGGGGGGGCATTTTCAAATTTCATGCTGATGTCTGAGATGTATTCCCAGCAAAAGTCCAAAGACAGTTCTGAGATTTCCTCAAAGATCAATCAGGAATCATTATCCAATTGTGTGTACTTGTCTAGTATCACTTTAAACTTCCACAAGAGTGAAATGGGATGCAGCTATGGCTTCTTCCTAGTTCTTTTGCCCTGTGTCCTCATTAGTTGGCTCTCAGGAGCTATCGAATACATTCAAGCTCAGAATTATAAATTCCAGCCAAACAGAAACCAGTACTCATAGACTGTATCATTGCCAAACAGAATAGCTAGTGATTTAGGGCATAGCTGGCTAAGGAGCCTATGAAAAGTTGATGGAGCTCACATACAATATATCACAGAAGTGAGTATACCCCTTCACATTTTGTAAATATTTTAATACTGTATATCTTTTCATGCGACATTGAAGAAAAGTCACTTGGCTACAATGTAAAGCAGTGAGTATACAGCTTGTATAACGGCGTAAATGTGTTTCCCTCTCAAAATAACGCAGCACACAGCCATTAATGTCTAATGTCTAATGTCCCTGCTGTGCCTCCCAGATGAGGAGGCAGCCTCTGTAGCCTCAGGCAAGTACCCCCAGAAGAGGGAGATGGTAAACCACTTCTGAGCACTTTACACCTAGGAAACCCCAGCAAGGGTCACCAGAGGTCAAGAGTGCCACTGAAGACACATAATAATTATTAATCATAGTGTTTTTGTTCCTGATGTGCTCAAGGCAGACTCTGTCTGGCAGCCTAAGAGCCAAAACACCTAAAGCAGGAAGAGATTCATCTGACTCACAGACATCCTCTCTCATCAGTTGTGCTTCATACGACACACTTCTTTATGACTTCAAAAAGTGACCATTTGCAGTTCAGCAGAGATACTATTAGTAATTTATAAATACACTCTTCAAAATCCATCTGCCTTGGCAGTATGACAGTGTGCAATAAACCAACATTAAAATCATGTTGTTCCACACCCACTCCCCTCTCAGGAACGGTCTGCGAGAGCAAAACAAATCCAGAAACAAATTATTTTCTGATTTTAATGAAGCTATCCAGAAATAACAGCAAGAGCTGTGGCAACAGGAATGATGAACTTGGTGAAAAATATCTGGCGCTTTGTAAACACTTAAGCCTGATGGCGGTTCTCCTGCTGGGTCTATTGATAGCTTCGGTGTCACAAAGCAAAGACGCTAATTATTCACATTTGGATTGTTTTCTATCACTCAGGATCCTGGCTCACCCACTATATATCTATATATCTATATATCTATATATCTATATCTATATCTATATCTATATCTATATATATCTATATATATCTATATCTATATCTATATCTATCTATATCTATATCTATATCTATATCTATATCTATATCTATATCTATATCTATCTATCTATCTATCTATCTATCTATCTATCTATCTATCTATCTATATATATATATATATATATATATATATATATATATATATATATATATATATATATATATATATGCATGTTAGGGTGGATTCGGGTTTCTTCCCGTGTAGAAATCTGGTTGTTTTGGCGACGTTTCGACGAGGTCTCACTCGTCATCTTCAGGCTGGTGTTCTGGCTTCTTTCTTCTTGAAGCAAAGCGTGATCTCAGTTGAAGTCCTTCTATAAATACTGCTGGGGGTGTGTGGTTTGCTTGCTCTGTTGCTGATTGTAGGTTCGTTTGTTCTTTTGTGATTTGCTGTGTGGCTGAGGCGATCGTTAAGGGCTTAACTGCTGGTGGGTTAGATGGCTGTTTAGAGACATCATGTGTGGGTGAGGTGCTGGATGTGTGTCTATTAGCCTTTTGTTTCTTAACGACCTTGGTGATGGGTGTTCTGGCAGCATCCTGGGCTTTGGTGGAGTGGGGTCCTGTGTCTTGTGAATTCATTTTGGTCTGGCTGCGTGTCTGTGGTCTCCCAATGTTTTTTTGGCGTGTGTAAGTGTGCTCCATGTGGTGGCTGGAGTGGGGAGTAGCGGTAGATGGTGCAGTCGTGGTTTTGTTATTGGATGGTGGTTTCGTTTCATCTGTGGGAAGGGTCTGGGTTTGTGTTTGGTGTGGATGGAAGGTGGTGGCATCTTGTGTCCTTTTGGACCTGGTGTCAGTCTTTGTGACAGAGGCTCGTCTGTTGACCAGGGCTAGTTTCCAGATGTCAGGCAAGCGGGAGGTGTCATCACGTTTATTCATGTTGTTTGGGTGTTTCTCTATTTCAATGGCTTCCATGATTATTCGACTGTTGAAGTGTTCAGTTTTGGAGATGAGTTTGGTTCTTTTAAAATCAATTTCATGACCTGTTGTTTTTATGTGCTGGAAGAGAGAGGAAGATTTTTCTTCTTTTTTGACTGCGTTCTTGTGTTCTGCGATGCGTGCGCTTATTCTCCTGTTTGTCTGTCCGATGTATGTGGCTGGGCAGACTTTGCATGGTATTTCGTAGACTCCTTGGTTTTCTAGCTCAATCTTGTCTTTGGGGTTTCTTAAAATGTTGGCTATTTTTTGTTCGGTGCAAAAGGCTGTCTTGATATTGTGTTTGTGGAGAATTTTGCTTATTTTGTCTGTGGTGCCTTTGATGTAAGGGAGGAGGGCAGTGCCGTTGTTCTCTTCTGTTTCTTGGTTCTTGGGGGGTGTTTCTTTTTGGATTAGTTTGGTGATGGTGTTTTTTTGGAATCCGTTCGCAATTAAAGCATTCGAGAGAGTGTGTAATTCAGTTTTTAGGTGGTCTTTGTCAGCGAGGCGTTTGGTTCTGGAGATGAGGCTTTTTGCTACGGAGTTGATCTGTGCAGGGTGGTGGTGTGATTGTGCATTTAAGTAGCGGTTTGTATGTGTTTTTTTCCGGTAGATGGTATGTCCTAAGGAGCCGTCGGGTTTTTTGTAGATTAGGACGTCCAGGAAGGGAAGTTGGTTGTTGGCTTCTATTTCCATAGTGAATTGTATTTTGGGGTGTAGGCTGTTGAGATGTGTGAGGAAGTTGTTCAGTTTGTCTTTCCCGTGTGGCCAGATAACAAAGACAAACTGAACAACTTCCTCACACATCTCAACAGCCTACACCCCAAAATACAATTCACTATGGAAATAGAAGCCAACAACCAACTTCCCTTCCTGGACGTCCTAATCTACAAAAAACCCGACGGCTCCTTAGGACATACCATCTACCGGAAAAAAACACATACAAACCGCTACTTAAATGCACAATCACACCACCACCCTGCACAGATCAACTCCGTAGCAAAAACCCTCATCTCCAGAACCAAACGCCTCGCTGACAAAGACCACCTAAAAACTGAATTACACACTCTCTCGAATGCTTTAATTGCGAACGGATTCCAAAAAAACACCATCACCAAACTAATCCAAAAAGAAACACCCCCCAAGAACCAAGAAACAGAAGAGAACAATGGCACTGCCCTCCTCCCTTACATCAAAGGCACCACAGACAAAATAAGCAAAATTCTCCACAAACACAATATCAAGACAGCCTTTTGCACCGAACAAAAAAATAGCCAACATTTTAAGAAACCCCAAAGACAAGATTGAGCTAGAAAACCAAGGAGTCTACGAAATACCATGCAAAGTCTGCCCAGCCACATACATCGGACAGACAAACAGGAGAATAAGCGCACGCATCGCAGAACACAAGAACGCAGTCAAAAAAGAAGAAAAATCTTCCTCTCTCTTCCAGCACATAAAAACAACAGGTCATGAAATTGATTTTAAAAGAACCAAACTCATCTCCAAAACTGAACACTTCAACAGTCGAATAATCATGGAAGCCATTGAAATAGAGAAACACCCAAACAACATGAATAAACGTGATGACACCTCCCGCTTGCCTGACATCTGGAAACTAGCCCTGGTCAACAGACGAGCCTCTGTCACAAAGACTGACACCAGGTCCAAAAGGACACAAGATGCCACCACCTTCCATCCACACCAAACACAAACCCAGACCCTTCCCACAGATGAAACGAAACCACCATCCAATAACAAAACCACGACTGCACCATCTACCGCTACTCCCCACTCCAGCCACCACATGGAGCACACTTACACACGCCAAAAAAACATTGGGAGACCACAGACACGCAGCCAGACCAAAATGAATTCACAAGACACAGGACCCCACTCCACCAAAGCCCAGGATGCTGCCAGAACACCCATCACCAAGGTCGTTAAGAAACAAAAGGCTAATAGACACACATCCAGCACCTCACCCACACATGATGTCTCTAAACAGCCATCTAACCCACCAGCAGTTAAGCCCTTAACGATCGCCTCAGCCACACAGCAGATCACAAAAGAACAAACGAACCTACAATCAGCAACAGAGCAAGCAAACCACACACCCCCAGCAGTATTTATAGAAGGACTTCAACTGAGATCACGCTTTGCTTCAAGAAGAAAGAAGCCAGAACACCAGCCTGAAGATGACGAGTGAGACCTCGTCGAAACGTCGCCAAAACAACCAGATTTCTACACGGGAAGAAACCCGAATCCACCCTAACATGCATACCTATACCCGTGAAAATCTACGAAAACAAATATCCGACCTCTACGGGGAGGAAACCTTCCAGCTGACCAGAACCTACGAGAAACTAGAAGTCCGAAGAGCCACCATCTTATGTGACATTGCATTCCTACGCAACTGCCGAGATAAAAATGTGATCCCCACAAGCTTCCAACTGAAATTCCACTCAAAAACCCAATCCAGCGAAAGGATCCTGAAAAGAACAGAACTAGCCCTAATCAGAAACGAACTACACAAGAAAAGATACCTACTAGATCAAACCAACAGAGACCTACTCACTCTCCACCTCAAACTCAGCAACAAAATCCACCCAACATTCTGGAACAAATCCAAGCAACTCGCCACCTGGAGAGCTGAAACAGAGACCTCCCACAAGACAGACATACACACCAACAAACTCCACAAACTGGAAAAACGCCAGAAGCCCAACCCCCCACAGCAGCCCATGAAACAAACAGTTCACAACATATCAGACAGGACACTCACCATCGCAGAGACCAAAGTCCTGTCCAAAGGATTCAACTTTGCAGTCGCCCCCAGACACATCCCCACTGAAAACATCATATGCGGAGTGGAAGCCAGCCTAACCAAAATCAACCCAGATGAAGCCAACAAAATCAGACTCGAAGTCACCAATATCCTCTGCTCCAGCAAACCACCCAGAAGCAATTTACACAAAGAAGAACAAAAAGCCCTCACCAACCTGAGGAAAGACAACAACATAATCATTCTCCCAGCAGACAAAGGCAATGCCACAGTGGTGATGAACACATCTGACTACCAAGCCAAAACTATCCAACCTACTACAAGACCCTGCTTACATACCTTTGAACACAGACCCCACCACCTACCTGGAAAAAACCACCAAAGCCAAAATAAAAGCCTCACCCTTAAGTGAAGAAATCAAGCCAAGCATCATCCCCAGAGAGAAATCATCCAGATGCCCCAAGCTCTACGGCCTCCCCAAGATTCACAAAGAAGGAACACCTCTCAGACCCATAGTCAGCTCCATAGGCTCACCCCTACAAAACCTCGCCAAATTTCTTGCCAAACAACTCCAGCCCTATGCAGAATCCATCTCTTCATACGTACAAAACTCGTTCCACTTCATAGAAATTATAAAGAAACAAGACCTACAACCCAATGACCTACTCGTGAGCTTCGATGTTGTTTCGCTCTTCACACAAGTGCCCATTCAAGAAGCCTTGACAGCTATCCACAACAAATACAACCCCCCCAAGCACATCCTAGATCTGACCAACCACTGCCTAACCAACACATACTTCATCCACAATGGACAAAGATACAAACAGATAGAAGGAGCACCCATGGGATCACCCCTCTCACCGGTCATCGCAAACCTATATATGGAACACTTTGAAACCAACGCGTTACAGAAGTCCGAACATAAACCCAAACTCTGGCTCAGATATGTTGACGACACCTTTGTTATCTGGCCACACGGGAAAGACAAACTGAACAACTTCCTCACACATCTCAACAGCCTACACCCCAAAATACAATTCACTATGGAAATAGAAGCCAACAACCAACTTCCCTTCCTGGACGTCCTAATCTACAAAAAACCCGACGGCTCCTTAGGACATACCATCTACCGGAAAAAAACACATACAAACCGCTACTTAAATGCACAACCACACCACCACCCTGCACAGATCAACTCCGTAGCAAAAACCCTCATCTCCAGAACCAAACGCCTCGCTGACAAAGACCACCTAAAAACTGAATTACACACTCTCTCGAATGCTTTAATTGCGAACGGATTCCAAAAAAAAACACCATCACCAAACTAATCCAAAAAGAAACACCCCCCAAGAACCAAGAAACAGAAGAGAACAACGGCACTGCCCTCCTCCCTTACATCAAAGGCACCACAGACAAAATAAGCAAAATTCTCCACAAACACAATATCAAGACAGCCTTTTGCACCGAACAAAAAATAGCCAACATTTTAAGAAACCCCAAAGACAAGATTGAGCTAGAAAACCAAGGAGTCTACGAAATACCATGCAAAGTCTGCCCAGCCACATACATCGGACAGACAAACAGGAGAATAAGCGCACGCATCGCAGAACACAAGAACGCAGTCAAAAAAGAAGAAAAATCTTCCTCTCTCTTCCAGCACATAAAAACAACAGGTCATGAAATTGATTTTAAAAGAACCAAACTCATCTCCAAAACTGAACACTTCAACAGTCGAATAATCATGGAAGCCATTGAAATAGAGAAACACCCAAACAACATGAATAAACGTGATGACACCTCCCGCTTGCCTGACATCTGGAAACTAGCCCTGGTCAACAGACGAGCCTCTGTCACAAAGACTGACACCAGGTCCAAAAGGACACAAGATGCCACCACCTTCCATCCACACCAAACACAAACCCAGACCCTTCCCACAGATGAAACGAAACCACCATCCAATAACAAAACCACGACTGCACCATCTACCGCTACTCCCCACTCCAGCCACCACATGGAGCACACTTACACACGCCAAAAAAACATTGGGAGACCACAGACACGCAGCCAGACCAAAATAAATTCACAAGACACAGGACCCCACTCCACCAAAGCCCAGGATGCTGCCAGAACACCCATCACCAAGGTCGTTAAGAAACAAAAGGCTAATAGACACACATCCAGCACCTCACCCACACATGATGTCTCTAAACAGCCATCTAACCCACCAGCAGTTAAGCCCTTAACAATCGCCTCAGCCACACAGCAGATCACAAAAGAACAAACGAACCTACAATCAGCAACAGAGCAAGCAAACCACACACCCCCAGCAGTATTTATAGAAGGACTTCAACTGAGATCACGCTTTGCTTCAAGAAGAAAGAAGCCAGAACACCAGCCTGAAGATGACGAGTGAGACCTCGTCGAAACATCGCCAAAACAACCAGATTTCTACACGGGAAGAAACCCGAATCCACCCTAACATGCATACCTATACCCGTGAAAATCTACGAAAACATATATATATATATATATAGATACACTCTCAGCCCTCATATCAGTTTTAAATCTCTATGATCCTTCAAAGAGAATTGAAAACATGTACAGCTCTCTAAACATGCTGCCTTCATGTCTCCTTGTTTTTCTTTCTTTCTTTCTTTCTTTCTTTCTTTCTTTCTTTCTTTCTTTCTTTCTTTCTTTCTTTCTTTCTTTTGAAAGAAAATGCATTAAGTATTTCCAAACATTTTGCATTCAGGGACCATTTTCCAATGTGACTATATTCTAAGTGCCAATTAATATGGTGCCATAAATTGGGCTATAAACACACAAGAGTCCAACAGGCAGCTGAATATGTCTAGTCTCCTACTGTGTGACTAAGGACCTGTGCACTGAGGAGCTAATCTAATCTAACTTTGATATGCAAAAACTAGACATCTCCAAGTTTAACTGTAAGCTGAGTTAGCTACTGTAGTTGTAACTGGATTCCCTGGCACTTTTGCTATCAAGAGCAATTGCAGGTCTTCTGTGTTGATCAGGACTGGGACTCTTGGGTAGGGTTTTCATTCTTTCTCTCCATTGTAATGCTCGTTATCCCTCCCTGTTGTGCTGTTAGCTGGGGTGGGGGTGGGGGTACATGAAGGCAGCCATTGCATTGGGGCTGTGATAAAGAAAAAGAGGCAGGCAGAACCAAAGTGATGTATTAGTTAGAGTGGTGGACAAACACACAGGATACGTAGACCTCCAGGTCTCCACTCAGCCATGAAGCTCCCTCGGTGACCTCAGGCGACTCATATTTTGCCACCTAATCTTCCTCACAGGGTGGTTGTGGTTACAGGCATTGAGAGCAGTGGGAAGGGGAAAAGCCCTGGACTCACTGTACAAAGCATAGGAAAAATGTTTTTAAAAGCCATTATCTCATTCCCACACTGTGGTCTCCAAATAAACACCAAATCTCCAGTGTTGAAAATCTGGGGTAGAGACATGCTGATTACAGGGCTTTGCTTTGCTGGCTAAATAAACATTTTGTTTATATCCTCTGTCTCTTCTTCTGATCTTGAGGAGTACCAATATCTCCAAGTTTGGACTGTAACCATTTTGGAATGCTTTCGATTCTAGCTTTCAGTAGACTTTCATGTGCCATTCATTTGCACCATGATATAGCAATAGATTACCTTGGATGATTAATCTAACAAGGTGTCAGAGAGCCTCTGTAATGATATGTTAAAGAAAAATAACCCCAAATTTAGCAAGTCATTAGCAAGCTGCAAGAACCAGCTTTGTGCCTCAGTAGTAGCAGGCAGACCTACAAGAAGAAGGAAGGCAGTTGCAGTCAAAAGTAGGGGCAATGATTTCCAATCACTGAAATTTGCATGGGTTTAGGGAGAGACTCAATGGTCAAAATAGTGGCCAATGTTTGAATATACAGCATTCAAGATTGGGGTGGTGGTGGAGAAGGATGATGTTTCTGGGCATGTCTCAAAGCCATGAGAATGAAGCCTAGAATATACAGTATGTCTACCAGATTCGCTCTGCATCCTTTTCCCGAGATTTCAAGTTCAAGGTATGAGATCTAAAGAATGAACCCTTACACCCAAAAGCTTGAGAATGAACAGCTCTGCTACTTCCTAGATACTTCATAATCTTAACCTTGCTCTAAGCAGTCAGATCACCTAACTGAATCAGATATGACACATGCAATGCATGGTTTTTGTTACTGAACAATAGGTACAAAACCCATATTTAGTATCAGAGCAGGTATTTGATGGCATTTTATTATTGTTTCATTTTGTATTTAGTATACTGTATATTGTATGTTTTGTTTGTTCTGTCATGGGTGTATATACTTTGGTTTATTTATCGCAGGGGTCAGCTGTGTGTCACCTTTTTGTTAATGTAGATGGGTTATCATATTGAAGGCATTTTACTTTTGGTTATTTCAAATCTTGGTTGCACGGCTTGCTTTATGTCACATAAACTGCCTCAAATATTGATTATCAGCAGTCTATAAGCTAAACAAACAAACAAGTAAATAAATAAATATCTTTATCCACATTTATCCTTGCCATGCAAAAACTAGAATGTCAAGAAAGACCTGCTGAAGGTGTAGGAAAGGAATGGACTGGGTTCTGATTTATACTGTCTTAAACTGTCATTTATATAATACACCAACAAGTCGGAGCTCTACACTTAAAAGAGTCTGCATCTTTATTAATATGCTTATGCAATCCTAAGCTGGTCTATGACTAAGCCAGAAGTTAGGGTAATGAAAGCTTGCCCCTTTTAAAAAAAACCCTCCCCAAAAGGGATACACTCATTCATTGTTCTCAGTGGGTTCTGCATGCCTTCCTAATAATAATAATGGTGTGCCATCAAATCAATCCCAATTTATGGCCACTGTTTCCTGGATTTTCTAGATTTACTATCCTCTTCTGGGGTGAGTTCTGGCATCGTGCAGCTGGCCTTTGGTTACATGGGGGCGGGGGCTTTTCTGGGGTGCATCATGGAGGACTGACCTCCTAGCCTCTAGCTCCACAACCAGATACCTGAACTAATGAGCTATCTCTTGTCTATGTACATATTAATTTCCTGCATCAGGATGTAGAGCCTATTTAGATTTGTCACAGATACTGTGCCTCATCAGTTTGTCATTTAACCACGCTGGCCATCCTCATTCTATTCAAGTTGTCCCAATACACATTTGGGTCTCTTGACCTGAATGCACATCTTCGGGCCTTTTCACACGACCCCTAAGATCCGCTGGCCACTTAAATTCGGACCAGAGATCTTAGGGGTTCGTCGCTCTTCCTCTGTCTTCCTCTGTCCCCACCCCCCTCGGCACTTCCTGGTTGCTGGCTGCCTGAGGGACGGAGAAAAAAGAAAGAAAAGAATGCCTTCTTACCTCCGTTTTGTTCAGGGCAGCATTCAGATCTCTTAAAGGGGCGGGGCGCAAAAAAAGAACAAACGGAAGCCAGGAGAGCCCCGCACTCACTATCCTTACACCGGATCAAATATTTGTCACCATCAAAGACCAGGTACAAGAAAAGTGCTGTTTGGTCTTGCTAAAGTGGGCGGGGTCGCACTTAATTGTCTGCAAACTCCGGAGCTGGTGGGTAAACATTTTTAAGGTCCGGACCTTGCAGCCATTTGCGGCGGAGCTTAGGGGTCGTGTATAAACGCCCTTCCTATTCAAGCAAAGCAACTATAAAAATACCACATCTATTTATTTCCCCTAAAATGCAGAAGTCCAAAACCATCACAAAGCCCAGGAGCTTACATTTTTTTCATCTCATATTAACTGTTAAATGTTGTTCAGCACCACATTTAAAGCTGCTGTTGTCTTTAACTGTACAGTAAAAAGAAGCACAACTTATTCAAAGCTGCTGAGAAGAACCAAGAGGATCTGAGGGGGAAAAGGAGATCAACACCCCCCCTCCGGGAGCAATTCAGGAAGAACTAAACATCAAAATGAGTGACTTAACAAGGCACTGCAACCTCATTTGTTGGCAAATTGGATAATATAACCACACATATAAATATTCCAAAGGAATAATCTAATATTGTAGACTTGCAGCTATTAAAACAGCATGGATTAAAACAGCATGTGGGAAGAAGGTTACGCAAGCATCTTTGCTGCAAAATCCATTAATGAGACACCATAAAATAGTAAATCTGAGAGCAGAAATGCTTGAAATCAACCATACTGCACAATATTCATCTCATGAGAAAGACTAGGAAGTGGCGTGGTGTAGTAGGAAAACTGTAAAAACAAGCAGCAGATCATGGTTCTTAATGTCTACCAGAACTGTGATCACCCAACTGTATGTGAGGACGTGCAGGCATGCACTCCTAGTGAACTGTCTAGCCTTACCACACAGGTAGCAGACAATTGGAGGACAGCGAGCTGCTTTAGGATCAGGCAGGTGCAGGAGAGGCAGCATCCTGATGAAAGATAGCCGGAGGAGAGAGGGTCAAGGGGAATAAAAGAGCACAACAGGGAAGTCAAGGGGTTGCTGCCTGTCTTGGAAGAAGGAAAACAATATGTTGGAGGATGCAAGAAGTTGTCTGTTATCACCAGGTTTATTAACTGCCACTGGAGAATCTCATCAGGCTGTACCTGGAGAAGGCGACATTTGCACTTTACAAATAATTGAATGATAGAGAAGGGACAGAATTGGTTCTCAGTCATCCCAGAGTAGAGATGTAAGATTTCTGGAAATTTTAATGCCATGTGAAAAAAAGTCCCCCCCCCCGGTTTCCCCCCAAAAGTTTCTGGAAATGCTACATCTTTAGCCCTGAGCGCAGGAAATTTAATAATGGGCTTAAGCTACAGGAAGTCAGATTTAGGCTGAATAGCAGAAAAAACCTATTAATTGTTAGAGCAGCGCAACAATGGACCCAGTTACCCCAAGAGAGGATGAGTGTGCCAATAGTGGGAGCATTCAAGAGAAAAATTCTCACCCACCAGTCAGATATGTTGTGATTTGTATTCCTGCCTTGAACAGAGTGTTGGACTTGATGGCCTTATAACCCTCTTCAAATTCAGATATTCTATGAGTGTATGACACTGGATTTTCAAGAGGTGATGTCTTCCAGGGGCTTTGATGTTGCATGTGTTGGTGGAGGCCAAATATTCTTTCTCACCTGGTACTAGCTGAGGGTCAAATTGTACATTAAGGGAAATGTATTTCTTGCTGCTAGAGGTTTTCCTTCCAAACATATAGTATTTCCAAAGCCACCTGTTTCAGAAATCAGTAATGCAAATGAAGCCCATGCTCACCTTCCAATTACCAAACAAAAACAAACAAACAAAAACTAATCAGTAACACAGAGTCAGGTGAGCTTATGCAAGGATTCACATAGTTCTATGAACTCTTAAGAAATCTCTTTTTAAAATGGTGTTTTAACTGTCTTATCTAGTTTGATACATTGACAGAGATGAGGGAATATTTCCTTCTCCTTGGTTTGATCCCCCTTTTGGCAAGGATTATTTAGCACAACAGATGTGGGAATTGTAAGTTCCTTGCTAAGTTTATCTCAGCTACTAGGAATATATAGTGCAACTCAACCAGAAGATAAGAAATGGAATTCTTATACTTCGCACAGCAAATAGAAGTCTGAAAAAATGTTATATTTCTTGAGAAGGTATCCAATTTCGTAAAATGGAGTTAAAAGCATAGTAGAAAATCTATGCTTAAAAGAAAGTCCAACACTTAATATCCATGTAAATTAGTACTTGGTTGCCAAAATCTTGTTACTTAGCATAGCGAATAGCATTGTTACTTAGCATAGTGGGTAGGCCTATGGTATCAGTGGGGATCTAGTGTTACCTACTGCACAGACTGATTCAAGTCAACCTATTCCAACTGCAGCTCATTCTGCTAAAATTAGTTGCAGAGTAAGCCCACTGAATCAATGACATACAGAGGAATTGGTTCACCAAAATCCTCACTGATTCTGTAGGTCTACTCTAGCACTATTTACTTAGGCAAGCTACAGGATTTTGGTCTATTTTATTTTAAGAGGATGTCTAAAAGTATTTAAATTTTTGTACCCCCAAGATAAATATCTTGCCAAAATAGAGCAGATATTTTATGCTGAAACACAGTTAAATCCCCCAATAACAAAGTTTTCTAATAATCGCATATCACTCAGCAGGGGGACAACAAATGGCATAATAATGAGCTGAGAAGCTTTGCAATGAAGCAAATATTTATAAGTAGGGAAGAAAGAATGTTTCTTTAGTTAATTTGAAAAAAGTATCCCCCAGTGCTTCATAATTCTCTCCTGAGTGAACTTCACTTCCCGCCAGAAGTATCCGCATCTTAAGTCTTTTCCTGAATTACAAATTTCATGTTCATTTATTAGACCTTGACAAAAGTTTCAGAGGAGTTAGTATTTTATTTGGAAAGATGTTGCAAGAGTAAAAGATTAAATAGAGTACTGCTTGAACTCAATTTCTCCAGCCTGAGAAATTTTTATACTTTTGCTGCTGGAAGTATGGTTAGTGTGTTCCATTTCCTAGTTGCCATGAAAGACTCAGAATGAAAGAAAATTAAAATAAAGGTCACTGAATTCAGCTCCATTTTTCTCTCACCAAGACCTCTCCATAAGAATCAGTTGTGATCCACTTTAGCCAATATTCCCTGTGTCTAATCAAATCATCTTTTGTTTGTACTCTGATATTGCTATTACTTTTCCAATATGGATTTGACAGTTGAAAATTATATATCACCCTCATGCATGTGTAACAAAGGGTGTGTGTGTGTGAATTAGCATGGGCATCCTTTGCAATATATGTGCAGAAGTATAAAATTATTAAATTGAAGTATGCCCTGATTTTTTAAAAAAAAGAAAAACCGCTATGGTCCTCTTCCAGCTACTTTAGAGTGGAATATAACTTTTCCTCATATCCATGCTTCATTATGGTAGAGAACAGCTAACTTTGCTCTCCAGTCAATGCTCTAGAGACTACCAAATACATTTTGTCACACAAACTGGCTGCTGAAAGAATAGCCAGGTTCTGAAATAAGTCTCAAAGTACCTATTGTCTGAGGCATTACATAGAAAACTCAAGTAGCAATGCAACAAAGTGGTGCATTTATCTAATTCCATCACAGTCTGTCCTTTTATTGGCAGCTGGAATATTTGACTCTGTATAGCTACACCACGTGTTCAATTACCAGTCTACAACCCAGCTAAAATTGTTTCATGGGCAGCAAATCTAAACTCTGGGTTTCTACAATAAAGTAACAGTTTAATACCCATAACTGTGTTTTACATATCTAAAAAGGAAATGTCCCCTGTAGCAAAGCTTACTGAAATTCTGATGGAACAGAAATGTATCTCAGCCCAGCTAACTGAATGAAATGAGCACCGGGGGTGGGTGGTGGTGGTGTCAAAATAGATCCCTTGTCCATCAATGCTCATCTCCTTTGGGTGCTGGTTTCAAAGTGGTAGCTCTTCCCGTTGTGATGCATGCCATTTGCCTTAGTCTACCCTACATAGATGATAAAAGGTGGGGAACTGTACTTAATGATATTGAACCCTTAATAGTTCAGGTGACAGAAAGGCCATGGGGAAAGATAAGCTCTTTCAAAAGAGAAAGATCCGGACCAAAATATTTTGGGACATATTCTTCAGTTGACACAGGCCATTGGCAGCCAAGTTAGCCCTTGCTGACCTTTTGCTTCAACTGACAGAGCATTTCATAAAGTGGTTAATATTCAAAAATGCTTTGGCAGTCCCTTCTTGGTGATGTGCTATGTATGTGGCTGCATTCATAAGGAGAACATTGGCAGTTACATAGGTGGTCTGTAGGAGGAGAAGAGTTTTAGAACTTCTTCTAATTGTTTGGAAGAGAGAATTTCAGCAGGCATAACCTGTTACATAAATGACATCTGCTGAAATTCTTGTTCTGTGGAATTCTCGTTCATTAAAGATACAGTATAGTACAGTGGTCCTCCGCCCTTTCGTGGTTCATATACTGCGTGGTTCATATACTGCATGGTTCATATATCACGGGACTGCAATATATGAAAAAAGGCCCCCTGGGGTAAGGGGCAAAGGCCTGTTTCAAGCCTACCATACTTACCCCAGGACTGGGGCTGCCCCAAACGGGCCTGCGAGGGCCTTCCCAGGCTTTCTGGAGGCCCCAAAAGGGCCTCCCTGGGAACCGGAAGTCACTTCTGGAAAACCAGAAGTGACTTCTGGGTCACTGAAAATCACTTCTGAGGCCTCTGAGGGCCTTTCTAGAGGCCCGTTCAGGGCAGCACTAGGCTGGGGGATAAGTACCAGAGCCCCCAGTTAGGCCCCCCAGGCCTGACCCATTCTGCATCTGCATATCACGGATTTTCAATTATTGCGGGTCAGGTTGGGTCTCTAACCCCTGTGATAGGCGGGGGCTCACTGTAACCCATATGTCTACCTTATCAGTTACTTGTCTTATAAATGAAGAAATCTAAGGAGTGCAGTTCTTAATCTTTTAATCCAAGTCTCCTAAATGTACCCTTTAATATTATTATAGTGTGGTAGCTTCTTGGCACTATCCCTGTTTATGGCATACTGTACTTATATTGGGTTGTTTTGGGGAGAAAGGTGGGATAGAAATATTTTAAATAAATTAATAATAAGTAGATTTAGTAGCCAGAATCTTATAGCTGATTTATGCTTCCGCAATGGTAGTTGCATTGTGTTGGTGGCAAATTGTTATTAATAAGTGGAAATCTGTCACCAAAACTTACACAATTTCCATTATGCAAGTGTAGCTCAACAATTGGATTCTGGCTCTTGTGTACCACCTTGATAGCTCTCATTTTTAAGAAGTCAGGATTGTATATACATATTAGTATTAAAATAAACAGAAAACTAAGAATTCTCCAATGTATTGTTTGGAAACACACACACCACAAAACAAACACATAAATAACCCAACAGAAAAGTAATGTCTTGTATCTATATTGGCCTCATTATAAATATCATTGGAATTTGCCTACCAAGGGTCTTCAAATCAAATTCTATGATAATGAAAGATATGCTCCATTATGGAGAAGATGAGCTACTCAAAGTAGCAGTTAACTTTTTTATTTACTGACAACATTCCCAGTAGAAAGTTCATGCTCCAAACTCCTGCTCATCTACTAATTTCCGAAGGGATGTGGGTATCAGTGTCTGTGGGTGTATTAGAATAAAGAAGTTGGAAGGGACATATAAGGCGATTGATCCCAATCTCCCCCTCAAGGCAAGAATACAAATCATAGGCTATCTCTGCCGGGTCGCTATCCAAATTTCTCTTGAAATGCCTCCACTGTTGGAGCACTCACCACTTCTCAAGGGAACTGTTTACATTCCCATACTGGTTTAACAGTTGGGAAATTTTCCTGATATTCAACTGAAATTTCTCTTCCTGTAACTTGAGCACATTGTTGCATGTTCCATGCTCTGGGTTGATCGAGAACACATATGGGCCCTCCCCTGTATGGCAGCCTTTTGAGTATTTGAAAAGTGCTATCATGTCTCCCCTCAGTTTTCTACTCTCAAGGCGAAACATGTCCCATTCTTTCAGTCTTTCCTTGTAAGATTTGGCTTCCAGCTCCCTAATAATCTTTGTCACCCTCTGAACTTGTTCTAATCTGTCAGCATTCTTCTTGAAGTGCAGTGCCCAGAACTGGACACAGTACTCCAGATAAGACCTAACCAGTGCTGAATTGGGGGGGGGGTGAGTACCCTATAGGATTTGGAGACTGCACTTCTATTAATGTAGCCTAAAATAGCATTTGCCTTTTTTGCAGCCACATCACACTCTTGGCACATATTCAGCTTGTGGTTTATAGTGATTCCATGATCCTTCTCACTCACAGTACTGTCACCCCACACCGATTGCGGGGGTTAGGGACCCACCCCAACTGTGATGCATGAAATCCGCAATATGCAGAAGCAGGTGGGGTGGGGCCTGGGGGGGGCGATCGCACGCCTGTCCAAGGCTTCACGGAGGAGCGCGGGGGACAGCGTGGAGCAATCTCATCACCCCCGCCCCCCACGTGGCTCCGAGGCTTCTGGAGGAGCATGGGGGCAGTGCGGAGCGACCCAATCTCCCCCCCCCCGCCGCCCCCACGGCTCCGAGGCTTCTGGAGGAGCGCGGGGGCAGCACGGAGCGACCTGATCACCCCCCACTTCCCCCCACCACGGCTCTGAGGCTTCTGGAGGAGCATGGGGGTGGCACAGAGCAACCCGATTGCCCCCCGCCCCCCCACATGGCTCCGAGGCTTCACGGAGGAGCACGGGGGCGGCGGCATGGCGTGACCCAATCACCCGTGCTGCCCCCCAAGGCTCCGAGGCTTCTGGAGGAATGCAGGGGGTGGCTCCGAGGTGCAGGTACTGCGAACCCGCAATGTAGTGGGACCGCAGTACCTGAACCGCGAAATGGCAGGGGGTGACTGTATTTCTGAGCCAGGTATCCCCCATCTTGTAAATGTATGTTTGTTTTCTTTTTCCTAGGTGCAGAATTTTGCATTTATCCCTCTTGAGTTTCATTCTGTTATCTACAGCCTAGTTAGCACTCAGGCCTATCAAGATCCTTTGGAATTTTGTTTCTGTCTTCCAGGGTGTCAACTATTCCACCCAATTTTGTGTCATTTGCAAATTTGGTTAGCATTCCCTAATTCTGGTGTGCTGTTCAGGAGGAGGCTTCTTGGTGTCTAGTCTGATAATCTAATCCAGGTCATTAATAAAAACATTGAACAGCACTGGGTCCAGGAATGAGCCCCATTTGTCATGGACTCCTCAGGCAATATGGAGTAACAGACTTAAATTTGCATTTTTCTGGACTGGCTTTAAAGTTGGGATCTAGGCACAAGAAACTTTGCAACTTAACTATTAATCCCCAGTTCTCTAATATAAAAATAATTGTGCTATTATACACACTTCTCTGCCTATTATTTTTCTTTGAAAATAGATGTGACAGTTGTGCCCTGTATTGTTTGATGGTGTTATTAAAAAGACAGATGTCATTTGGGGATTAATTAGTACAACATTTTCATCCATGTAATGGGGAGGAAAATATAGTCACCATTCTACTTAATACCACTTAGGCCTCAGTTGGGTTATCATGCTTAGTTAAGGTTGGCACAAATTAAGAAGCCTTGGAGAGGATTCGGAGAAAGTGATGAAGTATTTAGAATGCAAAATACATGAGAAAAAAGAATAAATTAGAGAGGTTTATAGAAGATAAAAAGGTTAAGATGGTTATGTGGCTATTCAGCAGAACCACTGGAGCCTCTTGACATCCTATGAATCTTTACTTGAGCTTCTAATTTCAAAGCAAAACATTTATTTGTTGCTTGCTTGTTTAGATTAATGTATGTTTTACATGTCAACAGCATTTCAACCTACGAAATTTAAAGGCACAAGTTAGCAAATTTGGAACATAACTACTAAAATTAGTAGCACAAAATAAACACTTAAAAAAACAGACAAATCAGATAAAATTAAATTATGCAAACAGAGAAAAGAAAACGGTATTTGCCTGAAACCAGAAGAATATCAGACTAGACACTACAAAGCCTGGTCCTGCTTGAGCCCAATTTTGGGTTTACAATTTGTATTGTTAATTAAATTAACAACTCTGTTGCTAGAACAATACTCTAAGTCCGTCACTCTAACAGTCCAACTGCTTCTGATTTGGGGCAGATAGCTTGCATGGCAAACTACACCTTCTGAAATTCTTCTGATAATTTTGCACCATCAAGTTGCTTTTTACCAGGGTGGCAGACCTTTGGATATCTACATTCCTCCAGAAGTCCCAGACAGTTTTGCTGCTGGTAACAAAAAACGCCTAGTGGTCCAGCTGTGGCCAAAGTCACCCTGTGAATTTCATGGCCAGATTGGATTTCAATGTAGATGTAGCCACAGATTTTTTTTAAAAAAAAAAACACCATAGCGTTCATTTTTTAAAAAACAAAAAAACAAAATGATGCTAAAAATCATCCAGAATTAACAATTATGTCCCACTGTTAGCTTCCACTGTTCTTCGTGGGATGCTGGCAACCCTCCTGTTGTCTCATATGGAGTACTGTTTGCTGCATGTCTTTCAGTCATTCATTAAGTGCACTGGGATTACTCCTTGCCATTTCCCATCTATACAGATTAATACGGTTCTTTAGCTCTTTGATACTGAATTCTGAAGAAGCAGAGAAGAGCAGATATTCTGTGCAATCCGATCTGAAATACATTGATCTCAGCTGAATCTAATGGGAACTGCAAAGGGCAAAGCAGCTTGAATTGTTTAGACCTCAAAGAACTTCTCCTCTAATCCCACATCCTAAGCATTTTGGCCCCTATTAAAATTTACTGGGTATATCGCTAGGGCTTCATTTAGTTACCAGAGGTTTTTTTTTTTTTTAAAAAAAAAAAAACCTCTTGCTTAAAATAGCTTAAATCTTTCCAATTCTTAATCTTCCAAACTTTATCTCTCCACAGCGCACTGTATTGAATAAGAAGTTGTGAAAAATCAACAGTCCTTTTCTTCCTGCATTTCCAGTCCTCAATATACCAGTGCCTTGCTGAACATTTAGTCCCTCTGCTTGAGCCCAATGTTGGGTTTATAATTTGTATTGTTAACTAAATTAACAACTCTGTTGGTAGAACAATACTCTAAGTCTGTCACTCTAACAGTCCAATTGCTTCTGATTTGGGGAAGATTCATGCCATGAACATGGAAGCAAGGAATTATGACTGCTGCTCTCTCAATATGCTGATGACACTCAGAGAGAGATCAACCTCTTTAATTAAAAATATGATCCAAGGGACGCAGTACAGGCAATAAACCCATCTCTAGAGTGGCTGGGGGTGGACACGCTCAAGCTTAATGTGGACAAGATGGAGCTGTTGTCAAGCAGGAAATGGGTGAAGCTATATAGCCTATTATAGCAGGGACTGCATGTCTCCAGAAGGAGCAGACCTGTAGTTTGTTGATGGTCTGTTATTCAATACCTTATGTTCCTAGATGACGGTGGTGATTTTTTACTACGTTGTGCTGGCTGAGCAATAGAGAAAACAGATCTGGCCACGGCTATCAACACAACGGTTACTGCCAAGCTAAAACTATTGCAATAGTCTGATTTGGGTTCTGTCTTTGAAGGCAGTCCAGAAATAATATCTAGTTCAAACTGCTGTGGTCTTCTTATTGTCTGGGACCTGAAGAATTGTCTCATCTTTATCGGATACTTATTCATTTCTGTGGGCAATTTGAAATGTGTGTTATAACTTTTAAAGTTCACAACCTCTTCCTTTGTTGCCTATCATTTAAGACTGGTTTTCAAGTAAGGCACACAACCTTTTTAAAAAGGTGTTGCCAAGGCTGCAGAATAGTCTGCCCAAAGAGATCTATAAAGCTCCTTTCCCCCTTGTTTGTATCTCTACTCTGCTTTTTAAAAAATGTTAATGTCAATTAAATCTGATCTTTTGCTATTTTAATATGTGCTTTTATAATGTTGTCGAGTATTGTTTTGTAATATTATATTTTTATTACATTGCATGATAATATTTTGGTGGAAGGTCTATTTAAGTTGACAGATACTGAATAGAGATGGGCACGAAACGAGCAATTTTTCGTTTTCATTTTTGTTTTTTCATTTCGTTATGCAATGAAAATGAAATGAAATTTTTTTGAAATCAAAACAAAAACAAAAACAAAACGACCCAATTTGCCGTGTTTTTCATTTTCGTTGCAGCAGATGCATTGAACTAAAAGAATGCTAACGAAAACAGCAATTTTTCGTTTTCGTTTTCATTTTTTCGTTTCATTACCTAACGAAACAAAAATGAATTTTTTGCAAAAAAGTCACGAAAACGAAAACAAACCGAAACGGAACCCCTAAACGACCAAACGACAAACGAAACACCATTTTTTTTTGAGTCGTGCCCATCTCTAATACTGAATACAAAAAGACCTCCAAATAGGAGAGAAACAGGTCCTCTCTAAACTGAAAAGTAATTGATAGGCCAATCTTATTATAGTTTCTTTTTTGGATCCATGCAGGAGTGAGATGTCTAAACAAATACATGACGTACGGATGCACAAATGCTGTAAAATACTCAAGAAAACCAGAAACCGAAATATCTCCACTTAAATTTAATAGAGTTGACACTGAAGCATGAGATTCATAGTAGCTAATCACATTACATTTAGTAATAACAACCTGGGGAAAGGACACAACAATGAGATGGCAAAGCTTGCAACAGACACAGAGTGTACGTTTTCAAGGCAAAATTAAAAAATAAAACAAAATAAAGCAAAAGACAAAAACGTGGCACCTCAAAAACTAACTACATTTCCATCGGACATACAGCAGCAGAATGAGATGTATAATATACCATATTTTTGCTCTAAAGGATGCACCCAGTTTTTAGAGGAGGAAACCAAGAAAAAATGTTTACCTTAAGGTTTCATGGTGCGGGAATCCTGGCTGCACAAGGGGAGGGCAGAGCCTCTCTGGAGGAGACCTCCTTGCAAACACAGTGATTTTTGACTAGGGAATCCTGGCTGCAGAAGGGAAGGGGTGGGGAGAGTCTCCCCGGAGGAAGTCTTTTTACAAAGGAGGTGATTGGAACTGCGGAATCCTGGCTGCAGCAGGGGACAGGAGAGGCTCTGTGGAAACCTCTTTGCAAATGAGGTGATTGGGACTGGAGAATCCAGGCTGCAAAAGGGGAGTGTTGCAAAGGAGGTGATTGGAACTGTGGAATCCTGGCTGCAGCAGGAGACAGGAAAGGCTCTGTGGAAGCCTCTGCAAACGAGGTGATTGGGAGTGGGGAATCCAGGCTGCAGCAGGGGAGGGCAGAGTTTGCATGGAAGCCCTTTTGCAAATGAGGAGATTAGAATAGCGGAAATAGTGGAATAGGTTGCAGCAGGGGAGGGAGAGGCTCCATGCAGGTAACGTCTCTTTAAATGAAAATGTGTGATATATATGTAGCAGAGACTAATGTATTTGCTCTATAAAATCGCCTTACTTTCCCCTTTTAAGGGGGGTGAGTGCATCTTATAGAGCAAAAAATATGGTAATATGCTATGGAATATAGTTTCATACCAAATATTAATTGGCTGTTGGATGTATGTTGTTATCCTGATGAAGAAAGGAATGTTCTAGAACAGAACCCAGTTAAAAAGACTGTTTTAAGTGGGCAGCCATGCCTTACAGAAAAATAATGGTGCAAAAATCACAGATACAACAATGTGTGCAAAAAAAGTTATTAATCCCATCCTACTGACATTTTCAGAGGTTATAATGCTCAAATTCCTCTCCTTTCTTATATACATATAGGTACTCACAATGCCCTAAAAGTGAGTCACAGAATATTATGTCTGTCCTTTTCTCACTCTTCCCCTCAAATACATAACATATGCAGATTTTCAAGACTCTTTGAGCCTCTTGCCAGCTGTTCAGTATAAATGTTATCCATGTGATAGAAATCCAAAGGCTTGTTTTAAACCGAGTGAGTTTTCCAGCCAGGGTTGGTCTCAGACTGGGTTTACAGATATAGGAGAAATGTCAAACAGGGGACTCATATGTCCCAAAAGCCCAGTGTTCTTCACCATCTTTAATGTGGCCATTGGGAGGACAAGGGAAGCTAATGGTGCCCATCCCTGTGAATCAGCAGCTCTCCACAAACAGCTGGCATTTCATGGGAACGCCATGCATCCACTGTCAGAAGGAAGTGGTCAATCCTCATTTTGCCAGCACCTGTTGTCTCTCCAGATCCCACCAGGCATTAAAGCAGGGTATTTCCATGAAGACAGTGGAGAATTTTAGTGGGCATTACACCATTTGTCATATGAACTCTAGTCGTTCTTTTAATATCTGTGATGGAGTTGTCCTAACCCTAAACAACCCCAACTGTAAGTGGTCTGAACTGTTTCGTGTCGATAAAATCTGCCCGCTGTGAAAACACTGGGCTAGTGGGCCATCTTGGAACTGTGATGTGTAACATACTGTTATGATGAAACACTGTGGCTATTGCTTTTTAAAGTAAAAAGAAAAAAACCCCCAACTAAACAAAACAACTCTCGCCACACTCTGCTGACAAGAGTGCAGTAAACAAGATGGTATTGAAACTGTGCTTCTTAGCTGGGCTATAGCTCTGGAAGAACTGAACTCCAAAAATGACATTTATCAAGAAGCTTAGCTCAGCCAAGTGATAAATGGGGTGAGCTAGGAACAGATCAAAGAGGCCCTCTTAGTCTTCCATTCAAAGAATCAGGCAGGGAATGGCATGCTAAGTAAGTGCAGGGCAAGTCATGTGTGAAAAACGATCTCTCCTACAAGAATCCATTGGCGACAGATAATCAGAAATTTAAATGGTATTCCAACCTTTGGAAAGTGCCTTAAATAACACGGCTTGTATGAAACCATTTGTATTTAAAGGAGAGGCTGAATAATTGATGGCCAGGCAGAATGCAGCAGTGCCTGGCAGATAAATGTGGAAATCCCAATGCAGTCTATCTTGCACAGTTGCCACACTAATTACAGATCAATTACTTACCAGTTGTTTGCAACCTTATCAAAGAATAGTAAATTTACTGAAAGGAGAATGTGATAAGATGACTTTTCATTATTACAGTAGATTTGTTGAAACAACTCTGACACTGAGATTAATAAGAGCTCTCCCTGAGGTAATGTGATCAGTATGCAGAGAGGGAGAAGAGTATGAGTGGAAAACTTGAACCTAGGCACTATTGTAAAAAAAAAAGTGCTTGCATTAATCATTTTTTCATGGGAATGTCCTTAACACAGAGAACGGGTGGGGTGTGGGAGAAGCCTGATAAGTGGAATCTTACTACAGGGATTGCACAGATACCGGCTTCAGTTTCTAGGAGGTAAGAACAATGGAGGCATGTGAATGCAGCGTTATTTACAACGTAAGGTATTTCCAATGTGCGCATAGAATGGAGGCTATGTACTGGGCTTGCTTTGGTATGGGGCTTCTTTGCCTCCCATTTGGAGGCACGGCAGGAAACCCTGCTGGCTACAGGGTTGGTTGGGCAAGGACCAGGCAAACTATGTAAGGCTGCCTGTGCCTACTGTGGTCCTCTTTTCCCTTAGTTTTCATAGTCTCTCCCTCCCATTGCTACCGCACTTCCGTGAGCAGCCACTTTTTATTTTGCATTGCCTCATCTCCTCCTGCAGTCACGTGGTGGCTACAGCGGTTCGGCAGTCCGCACTTCAGCAGTTGCTTAGTAATCGGCTTCCGCGTTCGCACTTGGACGAACTGCTTTAAACCTAGAGGCTTTAAACCTAAAGGTGGCGCAGTATGTCCGCAAATACAACCAAATAGCTTTAAAAGGGGGTGCAGGAACCGCTTTTAAAAAACACCACCCCGCAGTGGTTGTCGCAAGAAAAACCCACACAGTGGTCAAAAATGGGTATGGCCAAGGGGGCTCTTCAGAAACAGCAATTTGAAAAGCGGACAGTGATTTTTAAGGTGATTTGTCTTTAAGGTCAAAGGAGCTTTTGGATGAATTTAGAACGCTGCTTCCCCATCTAATTCAGACTTACCCCATCTAATTCAGGCTTATCGACACTGATTTGAGAAAAATACAAATGTGCACAGTGTTTGAGCTAGAAAGCATGACAGGAGGACTTAGAATTCAGCCACCCTTCAGCAGAATCAACACCAAGTGCCTGAACTGTTATTCAACAAATGCATCCTATGCCAAAATTTTAAAAGTCCCCCTCCCCATTAAAAGGTGCCATGTGAAAAGCCATAAAGCAAAACTAGAAAACAGAACCTCTTCTTTCAGTAAAAATCTGCTATGCAAGCATGTTTTCAATGCTAGACTATGGCTAAGCATGGTGGTTCTACTACCCAGCTGTCATGGAGTCTCACTTGAAGCATGACCACAAACCCTCTGGAGTACTGATGGGTCATGAGGCCAGGGAAAAAATGAAGCTTTGAGTGATTACATCTGAAGCAGCCAGTCATCCCTCAAATAATCCAGGAATAGGTCCTGAAAAAATGATCCTCAGCCTCCCACACATGGCATTAAAGTGTGTACATGCATTAGTACTATCCTATTTTTCCCCTTGATGTGTATATAAATCGCTGCTAAAAACTGAAGATTCATAGCAGTACTGAAATTCCTTCTCTCCTCCTCTCAGGCCCCAAACTGTAAAAAGCTGGGGGGGAAACCAGAAAATTAAGGAAAGGATCTAACCATTTTTAAGGAGGCATTGAGTAATATTTCTGTGCTATTAAGATAACACCTTTCCACAGGTGTCTAGATATAAGTACTAAGGAATGGTTTACCTGCAAGCTGCTGAAGGCGAGGCTACATGGGTGGCAGGGGTCCATAACCCCTTCAAGTCACCCAACCTTCAGGGATCTTGGCAGGCCCTACAGAGGGAATCTGAACTGCCACTTTCTTGCTCCAAAGCCATCCCTTCCGCACCATTGAGTGATATCCTCTTGTCAAAGAGGCATTAGAGAGCAATGTAAAATCAATGCTAGAATTGCCACTGGTTTGTGATTAGCTCCACCCGGGCAATGCCGTCTTGCGTCTGGTGGGCCATCAGCCATTTTCATTGTTATTTGGCATAGATGGTATAAGCAGAATACTTACAATGTCAAACAGCACTTTCAGTTACATAGACACTGCATGAACAGATGGAAAAGCCTGAGACACAATGTTCTGTCACTGGTAGCTATTTGGTTCCAAGGTGAAGACCAAATGGGCCTGAGCATAGGATAACAGACATACCAGGAGGAGTACATTGTATAAATAACATCCCTGTTAAGGGCATGACCCTTATGAACAGCAATTTTCTGGCACTTTGGAGCAATTTTGTAATATTCTGTCACTCTGATGTTTGAATAAACAAGACAAGTCTACACAAATAACATGTCCCCTTCCTGTGGGCTTCATTGGTGGCAAACTCATTCAGATTCCCAGCCCCAATGACTCCTGCCTTCAAATAAGCACTCAACATGCAAGAAAATACAGCAAATGCCATTAACAAACTTGGAAGAGCAGAACTATACCTAGCAACATAAATATCAACGACAGAACTATACAAAACTCCCTTTGCCCACCCAGCCCGTAAGGTGAGACATGGTTTTGGGATTCAAATGGGCCACAATTTGTTGATATAAATTCAGATTTCTTTAACTATTCAAAATCCTTAAAGCAGGGGGCCTGAATGACGTGCAAGAAGGTCTGAAGAATAACCCTTTATTAAATTAGAAGGGTGCTGCCCACTTGTTCAGCACCCTCTCAATATTTAGCAGTCAGATCAAATACGGGGAGCCCTCCTTTTAATGTTTAAACCTTTAAAACCAAGAACATTATTACTAATTTTCTAATCTCTTTTCTAACTCTCAGTGAGGGCTACTGACCTATCACTTTGTTTTACTCAACTTTATTCTACATTTACTTGACAAACTTTCTAGCCTGTTCCTTTGCCTTTATGAATAGTTTGATCTTCAGAAAGCCACAAGAGATGTGTAGCTAAGCATAAGCATTGGTCATGGCCCCAGAACAGACTGTTTGTAAAGGTCCAGGGCATAAAGAAGAGCCCCCCCCCCCCGAAAAAAACCCCAAAACCTCTCAGTCCTCACAGGTGCCATATAAGCACAATAACTGGGCATGTTGAAAGAGGTCATAGAAAAGCCATGCAGAAGTCTAATGTGCAGTTCCTGTAACAGCACAAATTATTATATCTGTTGTGAGTTTTTCTTCCTGACATTTTGCCAGATTCTGTGGCCGGCATCTTCAGAGGGCAAGGAGCTCAGGGAACTAGGAGCACAGTTCTTTGCCCTCTGAAGAGGCCGACCACAGAGTCTGGAAAAACGTCAGGAAGAAAACCTTCTAGAACACAGCCAAAAAGCTTGAAAAACTCACAGCAGCTATGTCTGTGAAGATTCTCAGTCATCCAGGTGAGTTTATCTGGAAGTTGAGTCATGGCTACTGGACTTCTTTTTTGAGAGATAGAAACGTTTTGCTGTTCATCCAAACAGCTTCATCGGTCTGGACTGATGAAGCTGTTTGGATGAACAGCGAAACGTTTCTATCTCTCAAAAAAGAAGTCCAGTAGCCATGACTCAACTTCCAGATCACAGCAGCTATCAGATTCCAGCCGTGAAAGCCTTTGAGAATATATAGCACAAATTATTCTTTTTGTAGAACCCTTCAGTGTGAAAGGCAGCATTTTCCAGATAGGTAGGTCTTGGCAATAATACCCCATGACTGCTATGAATTGGAACTCTCTTGCTGGCTGCAGGTGTAATATATTCATAGTCCAACACTATTCAAATGGTTAATTGGGCGAGATCATTTGAGTGAGCACTGAAATCACTGCTCTTTTTCATCCCAAACTAAACCTCTCCCAAAGGGAATATGAAATCAATTTTTCTTGCCCCTTTTCTCTTTTATAAAAGGAAGGAGAAAGGAAAGAAGTGTGAATGGGAAATGCCAGCACATATACTCCATATGTCCCTCAAAAATTGACATCTGGCAAAATCAAGATTTTGATACAGTATAAAACCTTAAGAAAATGTGCCCACATTAATCCCTCAAAATGAAATCTTTTTCCAGCAGTACTGCTATCTTATACCAGGTGTCATCAAAATAGGGGTGGAAATGGAGTATTATGTATTTGCCCCCCCCTCCTTAATAATAACTTGGAACTGCAAGAGTCTATATCCCAGTACTTATAGTATTACCCTTCAGAAATTACCCTCAATATGTTCCAAAAATGTGGCGAAGTAAGGGTGAATTCACATGTTGTTCCCACCCCTGATGTCTCATCCAAGTTCATTTCCAGGTGCAATTCATTTGATGACTTGACTTATAAAATCTTGAACTGCTTGGGTCCAAGCAAACTGATAGACCATATATCCATTTCTGAGCTTGCCCAGTTCTTACCTCATAAAATGGGGGAGGGGACTTTCTCCACATTTGTTGGGGAAATGGGAGACAGCCTTCTCTGTTGCTGCTCCCAGACTCTGGAAGCACCACCCGCAGGAAGCTATAGTAGCCCCATCTCTGCTATCCTTCTGCAACCAGGTGAAGACTTTTTTTCTTCCATCAGGGTTTTTTAAAATGTCTGGTTGCCTTGACTGTGTGTGTTTTAAGTTGTGTGCATTGTCTCGCTACAGTCGTGACCGGCTCTTCGTAACCCCATGTCCACGGAGTTTTCTTAGCAGGAATACTGGAGTGGCTTGCCAGTTCCTACTCCAGGCGCCTACAGCACCTGGTATTCCCTGGTGGTCTCCCATCCAAGTACTAACCAGGGTTGACCCTGCTTAGGTTCCGAAATCAGTTGAGATTGGATGTGCTTAGTGTACCTAGGCAGCTCATATTTTAAGGTACCATTGTGTTATCTTTAGTGTGTTTTTAATATTGCTTTTCCTTGCATGTCTTAATATTCTATGTGTTTATTTCTCTTTAATATTGTAATAATGTATTGTTTTATATGTTAATATAGTTTCTCTTAATACTTAAGCTACCTTGGCTCCTTTTAGGAGGAAGGCGGTATATAAAAATGTTACATTAATACATAAACTAAATCTCTAACAGAGGAGTCCAAACATACTGTATATACTCGAGTATAAGCCTAGTTTTTCAGCCCTAATTTTGGGCTGAAAAAAGGGGTCCTCGGCTTATATGCGGGTCAATACTTTTAGCCATTGAGGCAAGTTTGGGTCAGTGGCTAAAAGTCAGTTTAAACATTGTGTGCCACTTCTCCTGACCCCCATGCTTAAAATGACTTTTTAAAAGGTCATTTTAAAGCAATGTTTAAAATGACTTTTAGCCACCAACTCAAGCACTTGCCTCGGTGGCTAAAAGTCATTTTAAACATCACACACACACCCAGCTCACAAAGGAGGAGTTGCCAGCCCCTGCTGCATTTCCCACCCTAGGCTTATACTCGAGTCTATAAATTTTCCCAGTTTTGGGGGTTTAAATTAGGGGCCCCGGCTTATACTTGGGTCGACTTATACTCGAGTATATACGGGTATTTTGCTTAATATACTGAAGATATACGTTCAATACACAATAACGTATATCAAGTTCATACTAGCTCAACTGCCACAGTTCTATTAAAAGAAATTCTGGGATCTGTAGTTTCAAATTTTCTACAGAGAAGCATAATCAATAGAGCTTGTTAGATTTGTGTACAAACAAAAATATTATATGATTAAGGCATATGTTGGTAAAGTGAAGTTTTGAACAAGTTCTGTCATTCACACAGGAGCTTACCTTCATCTTTCATTGCTGCTTGTCTTTTTTTTAAATCTGGTTAGATCCCAACCTTTAACCCCTGACACTGAATGTTTCAGGCCCTGTACAAGGGATCAGAGCTGTTCACAGTGCCCTTTGCCCTACAGTATGTCTGAAAGGCAAACTTCTTACAGAATCCAAGATAATCACATCTGAATGCTTCGCACCCCTGGGGCTTCCAGACGTCTCTCTTGGAAAACTGTACATCTGGCTGTTCTCTAGGGATTTTTTTAGTATTATTTGAACATAGCCTCTATTCCTAATCATAGATTTTGGAGATCCTTTTCAATTTACTTCTTTAACCTTTCTTTATACATAGCTGCTATTGTGTGGCTGGTGACCTTTAGTTCCAGAGTAGCTATGAACTTCGCACCTCAAGGAAATTCAGTCTAAATTGCCCCTCAGAAAACTCACCTGAATTCATGTAGAATGCTATTTTAGGGGCTATTCCCCCCTTTTCCGCATTATCTCCAATCATTATGAGTTTTAAAATTGACTTTCTTGGGGTTTTTTCTTTTTCTTTTCAGCTTTCCCACTTTTAGCAACAAAGTTCCAATTTTGGCAGTCAATGTTTTTTTCCCCTCCAGGCAGTGCTCCTTCTCTACCTTTACTAGGACTTGATAACACAGATATTTTGCAAGTAATTTCAGGTGAAGCTTAACTGCCATGCCAGAAAAAACTTTATATACTAAACTAGCTGCCTAAGGCAGCTATTTATATACCACCCATCTGACTATCAAGGCCACTCTGGGTGGTTTACAGCAAGTCTAAACAATAATATCAAGTACCGTATATACTCGAGTATAAGTCGACCCGTGTATAAGTCGGGGCCCCTAATTTAAACCCCAAAACTGGGAACATTTATTGACTCAAGCATAAGCCTAGGGTGGGAAATGCAGCAGGTCCTGGCAACTCCTCCTTTGTGAGATGGTGTGTGTGTGTGATGTTTAAAATGACTTTTAGCCACCGAGACAAGTGCTTGAGTTGGTGGCTAAAAGTCATTTTAAACATTGTTTTAAAATGACTTTTTAAAAAGTCATTTTAAACATGGGGGGTCAGGAGAAGTGGCACACAATGTTTAAAATGACTTTTAGCCACCGAACCAAACTTGCCTCAGTGGCTAAAAGTATTGACCCGAATATAAGCTGAGGACCCCCTTTTTACAGCCCAAAATTAGGGCCAAAAAACTAGGCTTATATTCGAGTATATACAGTATATAAAACAACAAATCAATAAAAATAATACAACTTAAATTTAAAGAAATGACACAACAAAGAACAAACATTCACTAAAATGTCGTTTTAGATCTTTATAATCTTTGGCATCAAGAGGACAAGTTTCAACTCTGTCAAATAAATGGAAAGAACATTTATTGTGGCTTAATTTGAACTGTTGTTATTTGGCCTAAGCTTTCATGGCCTGAAGTGCATTGCCATTTGAAGAAGTGGGTAGCAGTCCAGAGACATTTCTAGCAAGTAAAATGTGTTAGCCCTTCAGCTGGTATAAGTCTCTTCATCAGTGTTGCTACAAATGCTTGCACAAGAGTTCCCAGTCATTCCATTGACAGGTATGGTCCTATGTTCAGAGAAGGATGATAGGGCATCCCATCCCACTTCTTTTCAGATGGCTCTCAACCCATTTTCCTGTTTTCAGTGAATGGAAAACTTTACAGGTTCATTGCTGTTTTGTCTGGAAACTAGTGGCAACATAATTTTATGTATATCATTGCAGAAGGAAATTCCGCTTAGTTCAGTGGAATTTGCTGCCATGTAAGAACTGCAATTTTTAGAAGAAGCAGATGATCAAGCAAGGCTTTCAATACCTTAACTACTGCAGAGGTTAGTGCTGCTGAATTATACCTTGTTAAAACAGTAGAAGTATTCCTACTATCCATTTCCAAAACAGGTTTTCACCTTTAGTGCTAGTGAAGTGCCTTAGAATGTGTGAAAATCACCTTGTCCTCTCTAAATGGCAAACACAAACAACTTTGTACATGTCTGGATTTAGGAAAAGGTGGTGAGGGAAACGACTTCCAAGCAGGCTTTAACTTAGTAACTTAGCACCTTAAAGTATCCTTGATATTGGCCAAAATCCTGTTTATTACAGATAGTTTGACATAATGCAATAGGCATAAATCTCACTGGTGAATTGTCACAGGTTAAGAAATTAATAGAGGCACTTGCGGTCATGTGTTGAGTTGCACTGCTTGTGTGCAACACATATCTTACTCTTTTAACTTGCAATAGTTATTCAGCAGGATATGCTCTCACTCAGATTATACTATCATACAAACATGGTAGGATTTTGGCCACTAATTTTATGAATTCAATCTTATGTTTTTTCCTGAGCTGCAGTATCTTTGTGGACATGATAGTTTTCCTTTCTGGTGTTTTCACAAGATGAAAACACTGTGAAGAATAACTTCCTTAAGCTAAATATAATGCTTACTTTATAAATGCAGGGGCTGTGACTTCTGTAAACTAACTGAGTAGTACATATATAGGGTTTTTTTTTTACCTTAAGAGAGTTAAATATAATTACTATCCATTATATGCATTCATTGAACAATGGGCAAAATGTGTACAAAGAAACAATATAAAGAGAGAATTTGAATATTGCTTGGGTTTTGTGTTCATTTAATTTTCAAACCAAGTTGGGAAATACAGTACAGTAATATCTCTTAAGATGAATTTAATTTGTTCTATGAGTCATTTTGTTTTACGAAAAATTCATCTTGTGAAACATGATTTCCCATAGAAATGAATGGGAAGCCAATTAATTTGTTCTGAAGCCTAGAAAAAAAGACAGACACCCATTTTTGGAAAAAAAATCTTTATAAAATGCACTTTAAAAAGTTGAACACTGTGCAAGGACATTATTAATCAAGTATAAACATTCCAAACATCACACATTAATTTTTTAAACATGCTACAGTACAGTACAGTACACTTTAGTGACATTTCAAGCATACAACTGCAAGCTTTAGAACATCACACAATAACTTTTAAAGCATGACAAATTTTAACTGTTCTACTTTTCTACAGTATAGGACAGAACATAAACATTTTCAAACTTTTACAAACAATTTTTTTAAAAAAAAATCGTCACTGGAAATTGCTGCAAAAATAGCTGCCAATTCCTTCCGCACCTCCACACTCGATGCCTCGTATAACCCATTAGTCACTGGGTCACAATGCATCTTGGGAGCATTTATTTGGATTTTTTTGAATTTTGTAACAATTTTTTGTCTTGTGAGGCATCCCATAGGGAATTTTCTTTATGTGAAGCAACCTTATTTCCAGATTTTTTTGCATCTTACAAATTTTTTGTCTTACGTGACATTCATTTTACGAGTACAATATTCTGTACAATATTCCTTGCAATGCACTGTTTTGGTAAAGTGCTACTGTTTTGAAGTAACAAAATGAAACAGATTTACTTTTGAGACTATCATGACCATGGCTATAATTCTCTACTTCTTCAATGAAAAGAACACCTCTCTGTGTTATTTGTTGCCTCTGTGGAAGTAGATGGGAAAGGGAAGAGTAGTGCAGCTGGTTCATTTGCCAAAGTCTTTGATGAGGAAGCATTGCATACTAGGCAAGAAGAAAAAGAGAACCAACAAAACTGAAGAGAGGAGAACCACAGGAAGAAAAGGAAAGGGTCAAGATGAGCTGCAGGTTTGTTATGGGAAAAACCCCTGAAAGGGGCTGATTTGCTTTGGAAGATAGGAAGTGAAAGGGAAGGAAGCTGTTTTGAAGTAAGAGCAAGAAAAAAGTCAACCAAGGCAAGAGAAAAAAGCATTTTGCCTCCCAATGATCTTGTGGTGGGGTTATCCACTCCTTCAGGGATGGAGTCTCCTATTTTCCACAATAAGCACAAAATCAACCATTTGAAAGAATCAGTTAAGATTTTCGGGTATTTTGCAATGGTAGTCCCACAAATGATGAATGGCCGCAAACCAGCCATAGAGCACCAGTAATTTGAAGACAGGGTAATGGAAACTGTGATGATTTCTTGTTGGCTCAAGGTAGTAACACAATATGTTACTTTTAGGAAGTAACATTCTGAGCTCTGAAAATGGAGCAGCGCTCTGCAGTGACTACTGATGATACATACTAGAATATGGTACACAGTCATCAGTGTGTGAAATAATCACTTCTTCCAATGTGATCTCTGTACAGTATCTATTTGTGCGTAGACTGAGAAGTGGTGGTGATTATATCCAATGAGTATGTGTAACAGCCATTCTCAGCTTATGAGCCAAATTCTTGGAGTCATGCAAAGCAGTTTCCCACACAGAGCTGATTAAAAATTAAATGCCTACAAAAGAAATCAATGAAAAATTCAAATCAGTGGTGGGAAGCAGGCGGGGGGAAAAAACCAGGCATTTCTGAACACTAGCAATCTCAGCTGCTGTTGAAATTTCACAAGCAATTATCCATGAGTCTGAGAGCATTTCATAACACCTCTGGGCAAATTCACTATCAGGAAATTCCCATACCACCTTTGGACGTAAACTTGTAAAGGTCTGGCTATATCCTGGCGCTTTACTCAGGACTAGACATGGGCACGGAATGGCGAAATTGTCGTTTCCGTTTTTGGTTATTGTTTCCATTACGTAACGGAAACGGTAACGATAATTATGCCGCTCCAGCTTGAACCCGACCCGAAAAAGGAAAAAATTGGGTCGGGTTTTTCGTTGTCGTTAATGGCATTGCGCTGATCGCGGCGATCGCACGATGCCAAGCAGCACAGAAAAAAAGTTTTTAAAAAAACCCACGACTCCCGACCAAAAAAGCAGGCGAAAATATGCCTGCCTGAGAACACCTACCAGAGGGGTGGTTTCTGGGGGGGGGGGTCCCCAGCCTTCCCCCCCCTCTCCTGTCCTGGGCTGCTTGCACCAGGCTGGGGGGGGTCATCCTCGTCGACTCTCGCATGCCATGCGGTGGGGGGGATCCAAAATGGCGACCGCAATTTTTCTTTAGAAACCGTGGTCAAAAAACACACCAAATCACCACAGAAACATGTGAAATTTATTTATTTTAAATGCCTGATTTTTAATAGTAGCAGCAGTGGGTTTTTATAGCAATAAAATGTTGCATTTATTTTATTTTATTTTATTTTATTTTATTTTTTATTTTTTTAGACCTGCCCATTTGGGCTGGGCATGGGATGGGACCATGCAATTTTTTTGAACCATTCCACCAATGGCATGGCCAGGTTTTGACTGACACTTCTGGATGTGCCAGAGGGCATAAAAAGCCGAGGCACCTTCCAGAAGTCGCAGTCGGGTCTTGGATGTGGAGGGTGGATGTGTGGCTGGCTGCTGCTGGCTGATTGGAGGGAGGCTGGAGGCTTTAGATTTAAGTTAGGCAGGGAGGGAGGGAATTGAATTTAGAAAATAATTTCTTTGATTCTCTGCAGCTTTGTCTGCTGAAGGGAATAGCAGCTTATTCTTTTTTTCCCTCTGGCAGTTTGTGAGGATTTTTTTCCTGATATTGGGTAAAGGAGGAGGTTCGACTGGGAGGAGGTGTGCGCCAGGATGCCCCCATGCTCTGGAAGTCAAATCGCACTAAATCGCGGTAGAAACGACAAATGACAAACGACAAACGATACGACAAATTTTTGAAAAATTTCGTGACAAATGGAAATGACCCGAAATGGCCCCGTTCCGACAAACGAAAACTCAAAACGTCATTTTTTCTGGTCGTGCCCATGTCTACTCAGGACTGATTTACACCATAGCCAAATGAGGTGGCAAAAATGGAAAACATATACTATGTGTTAAAAAGAAATCAAGCCTAGCACATTATTGAGAAAGATTATCTCCACGCAAACATGGAGTCCAGTTTTAAATGTATAATCCTGCATATTGTCCAGTGTAAATCTCCTGGTAAAGATGGAGATCCTGTGGGTTTTCATTCTTCAGAAATGGATGCAGTATCAGTTGCCGGGTATTCAAAACTCAAGTAACCTTGACATCTTGGTCTGCCTTTGTCTGGTACACCAGTAAGAGCTGCATTTGGACCAGAATGCCCCACCACCCTACAGTGTGCTAATTGATCTGGCAGTTCATCCGGAAGCTGCTCTTTCTATACATAGATTAAAAAAATAAATGAGCTTTTAATTGTTTTAAAGTTGATGTTTTGACATGCAATGTGTTTGGGTTTTTTTAATGTTATAATTTATTGTATTTTAATCTCCTTTGTCTTTTTTTTTAAAAAAAAGTACATGTCACCTTGAGTTTCTTTATTGGGTAAAAAGGTGGGCTATAAATCAAATGCATGGAAGAATAAATGTCATTGTTTGCCTGTTGCCAAGTGTTAGTCCATGTCAGCATGAAATATCCTTGGCTGAAAGCCCATGCTTCTGGACCAAGTTTAGGTTTCAACACCCCAGGAAACTGGAGAGCAGGGCCTTTTCATTCTGCTCAGTGATTAAGGTCTTTTGGAGAACAGTTGTTCCATGTGTGTTAAAGATTTGATTAGACTCCACCAGGACTAGGACCTGTTGCATATCAGCAGTCATCTTATGGAACACCTTCCTGACTGAGATTATGTCACCAAGATTATTTTGATTCTGACAACTGCTGGAAATAAAATCTTTTTAAATAATTCCTGACTGAGAGTCTAATTTCAGCCACAGTTTTACTGATACATTACACTGAAGTATTTGTTTTTGCCATAATCTTTTGTGTTTGTGTTATAAGTTGTAGTACAGTATATCACTTAGAAATATTTTCATGTGAAGTAATTGTATAAATCCAGCAATAAATAAATAACAAAAAAGGATTGAAAGGAGTTCCAATAGCAAATATGCAAGTATATAGTCACTTGCAAAACACCCACACCCACACACACCCCTGAGCCATGGTGCATTTCCTAGTACAATTTATCTGCATGCCTAATTACTTCTTTCTGCAATTATAAGACATGTTTATGACTTTTTCACTGAGTTGCCCATGACACCATTATTTTAAAAGATTGCCCAAAGAGGCTTTTACATTTGTCTATTTATTATTCCCGGGATAGATTTTACAGGTCCTGCCTTGCCTTGCCTGGTGGCTTGATATATTACCATCTCTCTTTTAACCTGCTTTAGCTCCAAAGCCTTGTGGCAAATGACATCTAAAACTACGTAAGGAATAATAAAGGTAACAAAAATGCTGTTTCCATCCTATCCACTAAAAGCTAAATAAAATATTTAGTTCTAGCGAGGTTGTATACATTGGCCAAAGATATGTGGGTGACCTTTTTGTCAAAAGGGAGGACAACAACATGATGCATGAGTTAGGGAAAAGGTCACATTGTTCATAAGACTGACTAGACTGAAGCCGAGGACCCACAGAGGGATTAGGGCCCTGCCAATCATTATTTTTTGCTGGGGCGCCCTAGATAGCCCCAATGAAGATTGACATGCCAGAG
The DNA here is from genome assembly GCA_037367245.1 of Phrynocephalus guinanensis. Classification (NCBI taxonomy): domain Eukaryota; kingdom Metazoa; phylum Chordata; class Lepidosauria; order Squamata; family Agamidae; genus Phrynocephalus; species Phrynocephalus guinanensis. The sequence continues at coordinate 64,884,289 of CM074738.1, forward strand.
TGGCAGGGGTGTATTTAGAGGGGGAAAACGGGCTCCAGCCCCAGGGCACAGAGATCTAAGGGTGCCATAAAACATCCTCCTCGCATGAGTCTGGAGGAGCTGGCAGGGTTGAGAGCGCCCTGAGCTCAACACACACACACCCCACACAGGTGAGTTTTTCTCCTTAGGAAAACAAAAGCAATCAGAGCCATCACCATTGGTAGGAGTGGTTTCCTTCCCCAGCCCTCCCTCTCCTAGTGGGGAGGAAGAGGGAGAACCTCCCAGGCGGGTTGCTGAAAGAAACTGTGTTGCTGTGGTGACGAGAAGCCACAGACATCTTGTGCACGAGTTAGGAGGTGGGGCCATGCTCGGGGGGGGGGGAGCCCCTTCGCAGCATACAAGCCAGGGAAGTGCAACACCTCTAGTAGGTTCAAAGGGGGGAAAGGGGGCCACCTTTCAGAAGTGTCTCCAGTAGAGGTGTCCTGTCCCAAAAGCTTGGACTAGGGGAGTTTGCAGGGACTCTCAAGCCAGTAGTGAGGGGGGAGTCAAGCCTTTTTGGGGACTCGCCACCTCCCCAGACCTCAGATAACAAATACAGGAGGGCAGAGGGACAGTGAGAGCAAACTCCTTCTGCATGGTCAGAGGCACGGCTCTCTTCTGCCCTCTGGGCTGCGGTGAAACAAGTACTGACCCTTATTCCCTAAGTGCATGAAACCGGAAAAGCCTGAACCTGGGCAGATATCCGGACCCTTGCACCCCCCCAAGCACCCCCCCTTCCCATGCAATCAGGTCAGAAGGCTTTGCTTTTATTTTCAGGAATAAGCACCCCCTATGCATTTTGTGGGAAACAAAAGCAACCAAAACAGAAAGCAAAAGTATTTGCCCCGCAGCCCCTTCCTGGAGTCAGAGACAGCCTTGCTTGTTGCACCCCATGAGCCTTCTGGCCCCAAGCTGAGGATCGAGAACCTTTCCCTTCAGGGTGTCTTGGTCGTGGCTTCAATCCTGAATTTCTGCCTTGAAGGTTTTCTGCAGGTGTTCTCTGTGGGTCTGGAGATGGGTCCCAACCTTCATATCATTCTTGAAATAGCCCCTTGAGGTAGGTTCCCCCAAAGACCCTGAGGGCAGCCAGGTCTAGTGGGCTGTACTCCACAAAAACTGCCAGAGAAGCTGAAGTACCTCGGGGCCAAATTGTGGGGATGGGGGATGAGTCCTCACCAGATTTCAGAGTGGCATCCTCAGTTTCTCACAGCTTCCCTCCTCCTCCTCCTCCTCCTCCTCCTCCTCCTCCTCTAACAGAGGGGTTGGGCACCACCCCAGCTATCCTGCCTCTTGAACCCAGAGGTTGATTTCCTGTCCCCATCTACCTTGGGGTGCAAGCAGAAAAGACCAGGGGCCTATGCAGCAGACTCATGGCTAGCAGATACTTTGCCACACCCCTCCTGGCATCAGAATGCTGGGAGCAGCTTCGTTTGCTGGATACCTAATTTAGGGGCCATGTCCCTGGGCTGCTGGTGGTTTGGCTTTCACATGTCCTGTATTGCTTGGTCCCTTTCCCCTTCCCCTTTGAGTTCAGTCAGTAGCACAGTTCTCTGGGACAGTTCAAATCCTGCAGACAAAGCCTCTGCTCAGAGCCTGAGATCAAATCCAACAGAGTCATAAATACTTTTTTTTCCTAGCCTAGACTATCAAGCTTCAAGTAGGGCACTGATGAAAGTTGGAAAAGTGTTGAAGAAAAGTAAAAAGAGGATGTATGCATGTTATATAGAATATTACTAAATCAAATAAAACAGTTCCACATTATTATTTGGTAAATTCACTGAGGGGAGTATTTCAGGACAGGCAACATACAGCCATGTAAATCCACCCACCTTGCTTTCCAAAGTAGTGCAGTCTAGGATATGCTTTTTGCTAGATTTTGTTAATTGTTGGATTTTGCCTGAAACCACCACTAGCTGTAAGCAAGGGGATAATGAGGAAAAGTTAAGCTGCATGTGGCACAGAGAAAGGTGGTTTTGGTGCTTGAGTGAGCAGAGCAAAAGAAAACCAAATCACAAAGTTCACTTGATATTCAGCCAGTGTCATAGGAAATGTGTACAAGAGATATGATATACTGAGGTCCATCTAGAGCAGTGGTTCTCAACCTGTGGGTCCCCAGATGTTCCTGGACTGCAACTCCCAGAAACCTCCACCACTCGCTGTGCTGGAAGGGGTTTCTGGGAGTTGCAGTCCAGGAACATCTGGGGACCCACAGGTTGAGAACCACTGATCTAGAGCACCTCCAGATGAGCTCAGAAAGCTTTGTAGAACCCCAGCGAGTTGTACTTACACCACAATACCAGCACAAACATGGCAGAGGCCCTCCACATCAGACCTCAGGGAGATCAGTATTGGAACTGATGCTGACATAGTTTGGTGACGTTTTAGTTCATCCCGTGGTCCTGCTGGGCTCCTTTTTTTCTGGAGAGAATGAAAGCAGATAATTGAAGCTTCTAGAAACCTCCAGAAGCGTCAGTTTGGCTTTTAAACAGCTCACAAGGAACCCTTTGCTGTTTAAGACTTCAACATAGCCATTTTTCAAAATGGGAAGCAGACTTCTAACCATTTCCAGACAGCTCAGTGGCTTCAGTACCTAGCTGTGGAGGCAGAGATTGGGAGTTTGACCCTCCACTGTTCATCCCAAGAGAACCAGCCTGTGTGGCCTTGCGTAAGCTGCATTGTGCCACAGTTCTCCCTGAAGAAAGGGGTGGTAAACCACTTCTGAATAATAGCCTCTGCATAGAAAATACCAAAGTTCATGCAATTCTGAAGATTTGTATGATGATTTACCTGATCCAGTTCAACAAGCCAACCCAAAATATACTAAAATTACAGCTGAAGTGATTCATCATCAAGACTTTGGATATATGAAGTTTGACCAGGCATCAGGAAAAGTAATCATGTCAGATGCACTTCGTATAGAAATAGTGGGGAGAGGGTCAATATATTTTCAGAATAGTGCTGGGCCTTTTGCACAAGCAAATAATAGATCAATGACTTCATCATGGTTTACAAAACAGTTAGGAAAAGGAAAAGGAGGTAAGGTGAATCGATCTTGGTTGGTGTATTCCCCTGTGAAGGGTGCAGCATTGGGTGGTTTTTTGTGTTTGCTTTTCCCATCAAAAGATGCAGCCAGTAACTGTGGTTCTCTGGAAACTGAAAATGGTTTTAATAATGGGAGAAAACACCCCCCAAAATTACTGCACATGAGAATTCCCAAAGGCATTGGGATTCTTTCACAACATGGAAAGAAATGGAAAGGAGACTAATTTAAAAAAGAAGATTTAATAAATGCACAGCTTCAAAATCAAATTGCGAAGGAGAAGGAAAAATGGAGACAAGTACTTAAGAGGTTGTTATACTGCATGAAATATTTAGTCAAATAAAATTTGGCCCTAAGAGGCCACAGAGAAAGTATCACTGGAAAAAAATCTGGAAATTTTATAGAACTTCTGAAGCTTGTTGCAGAGTTCGATCCAGTCATGTAGGGCCACCTTCTGTATATGCAGCAAAATACAGGATCAACTACGTACCTTTCACCAGAAATACAGAATGAGTTCATCCAGCTTTTAGCATCTACTGTTACAGAAAAACTCATGTATGACATTAACAGAGCCAAATACTATGGAATAATGTTTGATTCAACTCCTGATGCTGCTCACCAAGAACAAATGTCAGAGACCATTAGATATGTAGATATAAACTTTGAGGGAAAAACTGTAGTTGTGAAGGAGTCTTTCTTAGGATTCATTCAGACCCATAAAAAGATGCAGCAAGTATTGCAGACATAATATTGCAACAACTGGAGGAGAATAAATTGTCTTTTGAAGACTGTCAATCACAGTATTACAACAACGCATCTGTAATGTCTGGCTACAAATCAGGAGTGCAACGAAGACTTGCTGCTAGGGATGGGCACGAAATGAAAAACGAAATGCTGTTTCATCGTTTTGTTACATAACAAAACAAAATGAAACAAAATGAGGAAGCAGCATTTCATTACTAACGAATCAAAATGGTCGCTTTTTCTGTTGAAACAAACCGTTTCATTGTGTCTGTAAAAGGGGTCCCTTCCCTGCAGGGTGGCTGCCGCTGCTGGAGCTCAAGAAAGGGAAAAGGAGAGGGTGGGTCACTCCAGCGCTGCCCACATCCTCTTGGGGGGTGGGACTCCCATGGTTCCAAAAGGCAGGGGATTTGGTGCCAGGGAGCCATTTTTAAAGGCATCCTGCCAATCTGTCTATGGCTGGATCCATTTAAAACTGGCCCAGACTGGGTCAGGTTTAAAGGGGGCCAGCAGCCATTGACAGCTCGGCAGGAGCCCTCTGAAAATGGTTGGGTGGGCAGCACGATTGCCTAGAACTGCCAACCTGACCATTTTTAGAGGTCTCCTGCCAAACTGTCATGGGCTGGATCCCTTCAAAACAGGCCCAGTCAGCATCAGCGGGATCTGACTGGGCCAGTTTTAAAGGGGTCCAGCCCATGACAGCTCAGCAGGAGCCTCTGAAAATGGTCAGGTGGGCAGCGCAATCACCCAGAACTACAACCTGACCATTTTCAGAGGGCTCCTGCTGAGCTGTCATGGGCTGGATACCTTTAAAACAGGCCCAATCAGCACCAGGGGGATCCCCGCCAGGAGCCGTCTGAAAATGGTCACCCTCTGGCTGGACCATTTAAAACTGGGCCAGGAAAATACACCAAGAACAGTTTTCATTCTCTCCCATCAAAGAGTTGACCATGAAAAATAAACATAGATAGCTTGCACAGTACTGAAATATGTCACATCTGCTACCTATGTAGAAAAAGTTTAGAGAAACATATTTGGAATAGCATTCCAGATCCACTTGCCTGTCTCACTGAAATGAGGTCCCCCCACTTATTCATCAGGCTTTATCAGTCCACCCTCCAAACTTTTCAAGCTCAAAAGGGAGTCCAGTTAACTGAAATATATTTATTTATTTAAAAGAACAGTTTCAACAGGTCAAAACAAAAACGAAGGTTTTCGGCACTTCCACCAAGAAAGGAGAGAATGTTTACTAGAGAGATTAAATGTGTGGCCACCAGCCCTGAGGAGGTCCTGAAATGACAGATAGACTCTTCCTGGTATACAGTTTTTGTTCCCCTTTTATTCTTTTATTTAATTGTTAAAATTAATTGTTCCAAATTTTAGGTAATGAATGATTCTTTCTGCAATCAGTTCCCCCACTGCCTTGTTAGGCCAGATGCTACCCAGCTTCTTTGTCAGCTTAGAGATGTGCATTCCATTTGACGTGCTTGTACTTGGTCATCCAAGTACAAATAAACTTCACCACCTGTGGCTATCCCATTTTAGTCCCCTGTTTCTGTTCTTGCATAAGCCAGGACTGCTCCAAGACATGCTACCTTTTCCTGCTATTTGATGTCAAACTTGTATTTAACTTAGCATCTATTCATCCTCTAAATACCTCCTTTCATGTACCTTAACCTTAAATAGTAATCATTCCCTCTAGGAACTTCATTTACCCATAGTTTATTATCAATGAATTATACTTGTATCCTGTACCTATGCATATCATACACCCGTGACCTATCGTTTCTAGCCTTAAAGCTTTTAATCTCCTAAAGCAGCCATTAAAGCAGCGAGACCCTCCCTGCCCGAAATGTGAGAAGAAAGCAAGGTGTTCTAGAAGCCTGTATCTACTTATTGGTATCTTACTCCCTTGAATTGCATGGGTCTGAACAGCACAGGATTAGTTATGAATGGATTGTTCAATAAGTAAATATATATTTCAATACTGTACATCTTGAGCCCCTGGCCATCCAGAACCCCATGAGTTCAACACTGAAGTGGTCCACTTGCCCCCAAACACATCTCTAATTCAGCCTCTATTGCAGAGACTTATAAGGACCTTATGGCACATTCCAAATGGAAGTGTATAGAAAGGATAGTCAATGATACAGGACCCCAATAGAAGGAACTGGTGTGTGTGTCTGAAACAACTGTTTATGCCTTATGGTTACATTTGGGGGGCATAAGCATATGGATTTTGAATTACATGGGGGTCAGGTGCCCCTCATCCCTGAAATGTTGAAGGGAGAAGTGTCATTCAGAAGGAGATGCCTCTGGACCTTGCAGCAATGTGTAGCTAGCCAGATTAGTAAGCACTGACCAACTATTCTGCCATAGTTTAGCCCAGGGTTGTCCAAACTTTTTGCAAGGAGGGCCAGATTTGGTGAGGTGAAAATGTGTGGGGGCCAACCATTCAGCCAAGTTTGGGCCCCGGGCCAGACTTTGGACAAGTCTCTATAACATGCAAGAAGATGGGGAGGACGCTGCAGCAACGGAGCTAAGGGCGGGTAAGCTGGGCAGGTGGCTGGGGGGGGGATGGACAGAGGCGGGAGGGCAGGCAAACCATAAAACTGCAAGCTGACATCTACATCCATTATGGGGAGAGGCCAGCTGACAAGGATGCGTGACAGGCTGAGCCAGTGAGGAGAAGAGGCCTCAGGCCACTCTAAATTGAAAAACAGGCTGCATTTGCCCCCCACACACACACCTGATTTTGGACATGCCTGATTTAGCCCTATTTTAATGTTAATGTTAAACTCAAGCCTTGTAACCACTTTTGTGATGGCAAATTCCATTCCACAAGTGCTGTGTGAATAAGCATTTCCTTTTGTTTCTCCAGATTTATTCACCACCACTCACCTTCACTTCACCCCTTCACCCTGTGTTTATATCTGATATTATGATACAACTTGCCTTCTCCCCACTTTCTTCTCCCCATGTTTAATTTTACAAACACCTCACATGCCTCCCCATTATATGTTTCTCCCCCCCCGCAAGCGAACAGCTCCAATAGTTGGCATGCTTCCTTGGCTCTCATTTGGCCTTACAATGCACATCATGTGGAGGAGCTGGCTCTGGAGTCCACAGATGGCAGTATGATAAATAAGGGTCACAGGGAATGCTTCCTATCGCAGTGTATTGCAATGCAGAGGCACCAACCTGATGCAGATCCGGATATGATTACAAAACCAGCAAATAAATCAGTATGCACAAGTCATCCCCATACACATCGTTCTTGCTGGATCAGCAAGCAAGCATCAACATAAAAATAGGTAATGAAATGTACCTTTGCTTGCAAAGCGCCAGTGCAATTGCCATCTAAATCTGAGGTCCTCGGCATAAGCATGCCTATGACCTCCAATTCCTTTTGCTGGAATGATGGAAAGTACCTGTACTGACAAGATCATGAGTTTTTATGATAATTGCTTCTTTTCCCCTTCTGAAGTTTGCAGTTGTGGTTTTGATACCTAGGACAGAAAGTTACATAACTGCACCAATCCTCAAGTTAAAGAATATTTCAGCCAAAGAAATCCAGGGCAGATTGGAGATGCTTTGCATTTTAACATGTTATTGCAATGGCAATGACGCCTGCTGAAGAAAAAATTTGCACCTCTGATCCTAAAAAGCCACTGGGGCCATGCTAGGCGTAGATGGGAGATTAGTAAGGCTCTGTATAAATATCCTTCTCTCCCCTGCCCGAGCCTGTAGACCCACATCTAATGAAGCTTCTGCAGACACCTTCCTCATTACAATTCCATTCTGTTGGGAATGTGCATTAGGAATTTATTTATCTTTCCTCATGTCCTTTTAACTTGTATCTCTCCACTTCTTGGATAATTCCAACTGTCCCAATACTTTTATCACATCCAATAAGCTGGTCCTCTCTGAATGGTTACACGAGGAGATTTTTCTCTGTTTTATTAAATGTTAGCAAATCAAAGTTCACTTACAATGTGATGGTAGGACCACGGAAGTGGCCTTTGACCTGCCCTGGAACTTGCTTTCAGCATAAAGTAATCTCAGCTGTTCCCAATTTCAAATGTTTTAAAAATTGCTTAGTACGGAAGACAAAATGTTACACTGCAGAATCTACCAGACACTCTGTACTGACATTTACTGAAAGTAATTTTCCTCTACAGACTGCCTTATAGATGCAAGTCAGGTACAGTCTGGAAATGTTGGGTATTTTAAAATGAATGAGGAATATGTAATTTTAAGCAGCGTCATATCACGATTTTAAGCATGCTTTATGTGAGAAAAACAGGGGGAGGTAAGCATTTTTGAGGATTTGTTTATTAGCAGCTAAGGATGGCAGTGTGATGTAGTGGTTAGAGTGATGGATTTGGACTCAGGCGGCCTGGATTCAATTTCCCACTCGGCCATGGAAAATCACTGGGGCAATAGAACTGGTAAAAGCACTCCTTAAATATCCCACTTACCTGGAAAGCCCTGCTTCTTTTCAGCTTCAGATTCAGGTGTTCTGCTAGGTCACTGTAAAGAAAATGTCACCAAGCTGTTGATTTGCCTGTTGTGTAATTTGCATTTCCCCCGTTAATCTCTGTAAGTTCTCCTTTAGCTATCCTTTCAGTAAGTTCTCACGCTAAATATATATAATGGCAGGGAGCCTCCTGGATTCATTTTAGGACATCCATAGTAAGAGCATGTCTATTGCCTGCAAACCAACCAACAAAACAAGGCAAGCTAATTTGACCCCTCCCCACCTCAACTCTGTATGTGTAAGAAAAGGTCTTGCTGTGACCATCACATACTCAATACTTAAAGCTAGATTTCCTTTTCTTGTCATGAGTTACTAGCAAAACAGAGTTCTGGTCCTACTTACAAGTCCCATTCAATGTAGCAGGGCTTATGTCTCAGCAAACATGTATTGGATTGGCCAGCACAATGGTTACTCTTCAGGTTTTTCACTGCACTTTGCATAACAATGGAAGCATTACATGAATACAGCTTTTTATGATTTGGACTAGATAAACATGCATTCACACGTACGTGTAGAAATACTTTGCTTTTTACGATCTTGCAGTTACTTGCTATTATCATTTATTTTGCACTGCTCCTATTATTTTAGCATAGCTCTTGGTCCAATTTAAATTTTGAGGGATCTGTCTGAAACACACACAACCACGCACACGCTCAAGTCACTTCTCCTGGTGCTGACTCTCAAATTGGTATAATCTTGTTAGGGTCATATTTTATTTTTAATAGAAGATGTCTGGAAAATGTCTGACAGAGACAAAAGGCTGAGAAAAGTAAGAGTTTGCAAAGTACGTCTCATGTGGAAATGCCAGTGGTGGGGGCAGAGGGGGAGGGAATCAGCCATTGCACAAGACCTCAGTCCCTATAGGATGAATTGAGCATTCTTGAACCACACAGTAATTTATCCAGCTGTGTATCAACATTGGTTAGTTTAATAGGTGGCACAAAGCTGGATTTTAAATGACTTTAAACCTATAACTTGGTTTCCACAATATGTTTGAGCAAGATGGAATAGAAGCCTCTAAGTTAAGAAACCCTAGCTCAAAGTATCAGTTCCAGCAGCTACAAGAACGAATACTAAACCTTTCTTTCTCTCTGCAAAGCTTTTGCTCCTTTTGGTTGATTTGCACTATAGTTCCCTTTGGTCTCCCACGAACCCCCCCCCCCCACACACACAAAACATGCAGGTGCATGTATAATATATAGACAAAGACACTCTATTGTTTCTGGCATGCCTTTGCAATCGAAGTTGCCTACAAAAGATACAGGCCAGAAGCACCGTTTCTTCTTCTTCTTCTGAAACTTCATCCATCACATTCACTCTGCTATCTGCTCTTATTTCCAAGGCCAAAAGTTCAATAGTTAAGGTCTTGCATATTCTGTTGTGGATTATGGTCAGCAAGTCATGCCCGTGATAGAGGTGGTGGTGGTGGTGGTGGTGGTGGTGGTGGTGGTAGTAGTAGTAGTAGTAGTAGTAGTAGTAGTAGTAGTAGTAGTAGTAGTAGTAGTAGTAGTAAATTACTTTTACAAAAATTAGCCTGTAAATAAGGTTCCTCACACCTTCAGCTCCTCAAATTTGCATTTTAAAAATTGTAGTGCAGTATTGGCCAAATCTTGTTGCTTAGAATAGTTATCACAACTAGAGATGGGCACGACCAGAAATTTTTTCCCCGAGTTGTTGTTTCTCAGGATGGGTCCGTTTCGGGTCGTTTCCGTTTTTCACGAAATTTTTAAAAAATTTGTCGTTTCGTCGTGTCGTTTGTCGTTTGTCGTTACCGCCGCCGCGATTTCGCGCGATTTGACATCCCAGCGAGTGGTATCCCGCCGGCGCTAGGTGTTTTTGTGCCCTAGGCGGCAGGCGGGGTGGCGGGGGGCAGGGGTGGGCGGCGGCAGCGGCAGGGGGGAGGGGTGGGTGCGCGGGCGCACGGGCGGCGGGCGCGGGTCCCGCAATGACCCAGAGCAGGCGGAAAACACTTTAAACTGACTTGCTGCACAAAACTGCATCGAATAAAGCAATTGCAATTTTTGCAAACAAAGTGGGCAGTGCACCCACAGCAGAGCTGCAGGCAGGGTATGAAAGGACCTTGGCTTGCCACCAAGCAAATGAAATTTTTAAAATAAATCCACAGCTCCCCTCCCACTCAAACCTCCCCCCCCCTTTGAAGCACTATCAGAAAAGAAATCCTAACAAACTGCAGGAGAATAAAAAATAATAAACTGTGTTGCTATTCCCCACAGCAGTCAGAGAATGAAAGGAATTATTATTATTTCCTAAAATTTCAATTGAATCGATTCCCTCCCTGCCTGCCTAACTGAAATCTAAAGGCTCCGCGAAATCGAAACTAGTCTAGCACAGCAGCCAGCTACACACAGCCCTCTCCCACCCACATCCAAGCCCGGACTGCGACTCTTCTGGGAGTGCCTCGGCTTTTTATGCCCTCTTGCACATCCAGAAGTGTCAGTCAAAACCTGGCCATGCGATTGGTAGAATGGGTCCAAAAATTTGCATGGTCCCATCCCATGGCCAGCCCATCATTGCACAGGTGTAAAAAAATAAAAATAAAAATAAAATAAAATAAAATCAGTGCGACCATTTACTGCTAAAAAAAACCACTGCTGCTACTGTAAAAATTCAAGCATTTAAAATAGCTAATTTTCGTATGTTTCTGTGGTGCTTTGGTGTTTTTTTGGACCACGATTTCAAAAAAAATATTGCGGACGCCATTTTGGATCCCCCCGCACCGCATGGCAAATGGAGACGCCGAGGATGCCCCCTCCCAGCCCGGTACCAGCAGCCCAGGGCAGGAGGGGGGGGAAGGCTGGGGACCCCCCACCGAAACCACCCCTCTGGTAGGTGCCCTCAGGCAGACATATTTTCGCCTGCTTTTTTGGCCGGGAATCGGGTTTTTTTTTAATTTTTAAAACTTTTTTTCTGTGCCGCTTGGCATTGCACGATCGCCGCGCGATGCCAGGAACGACAACGACAAATCAGAACCAATTTTTCTTTTTTCGGTTCGAGTTGGAGTTCTGACAGCTTAATTGTCATTACCGTTTCCGTTACGTAACGGAAACGATATCCGAAAACGGAAACGACAATTTCGCCAAGTCGTGCCCATGTCTAATCACAACAGAACAGACCCATTGAATTAATGGGCTTTTGGTGAGTCAACACTTTTGTATGTCCCATTGATTCAATCAGCCCCACTCCATCTGTGACTTTGGCATAGTAAGTGCAGTTAGAATAGGCTCATTTGAATTTGTATCAATGGAACTTATGGAACACTTGGTTCACTAAATTTCCATTGAGTCAATTAGCCTACTCACTTACTGCCAAGCAACATGATTTTGTCCACTGTGTTCATTGTGTAGGTAATTTTGTACAGACCTGCTGCAGAAATATTTTTGAAGGCTAGGGAGTTAATTATATGTTTAATGGTATAAAACATCACAAAGTGTCATAAATAAATTTAGTTGTAGAAATCATTGCCAAAGTAGGACAAGGATAAGTTGTGTGTGACTTAAGAACATAAGTACATAAGAAAAGCCATGCTGGATCAGGCCAAAGGCCCATCTAGTCCCGCTTCCTGTATCTCACAGTCTCCCCACCAAATGCTCCCGGGAGCACACAAGACTAGATCTGTCTCCTCATACCACCCCCCGGCATCTGGCCCTTGAAGTACCCTGGTTTTAAGCCTGGAGATGACACATCTCCATCTTGGTGTGTAACCTATGATGGACTTTTCCTCCAGGAATCTGTCCAATCCCCCTTTGAAGGCATCCAGGCTAGATGCCATCACCACATCTGGTGGCAGGGAGTTCCACAGACTAACACCAAACTGGGTGCATTTTTTTTCTTTTGTCTGTTCTCACTCTCCCAACCCTCAGTTTGAGTGCATGTCCCCTAGTTCTGGTATTTTGTGAGAGGGAGAAGAGCGTCCCTCTATCCACTTTACTCATGCTCTGCATTATTTTGTATGTCTCAATCATATCCCCCCTCAGGCGCCTTTTTTCCAGACTAAAGAGCACCAAATGCTGTAGACTTTCCTCATAAGGGAGGTCCCCCAGCCTAGTAATAATTTTAGTCATTCTCTTCTGTGCCTTTTCCATTTCCACTATGTATTTTGAGATGCGGTGACCGGAACTGTACACAACACTCCAGGTGTGGCCTTACTATTGTTTTGTACAATGGCATTATTATGTTGGCTGTTTTATTTTCAATCCCCCTTTTGATGACCCCTAGTGTGGAATTGGCCTTTTTCACTGCTGTCACTCACTGGGTAGACACCGTCATTGAGCTGTCCACAAGCACACCAAGATCTCTTTTCTGATCTATCATGGATAGCTCAGAGCCCAAGAGTTGGTAGATAAAGTTTGGATTCTTTGCCCCAGTATGCATTAATTTATATTTTCCTACATTGAAACGCCTTTGTCATTCTGCCAGTCTGGAGAGCTCCTTCTGGAGCTCTTCACAACCTCTTTGAAGGATGGCTCTCTCAGGAGGGCTCCCTGGCTAAATTTTAATTTCCTTGTAGGTTCATATGGAAGGAGGTGGTCCTTCAGGTATCTAGGTCCTAAGCCATTTAGGGCTTTATATGTCAAAACAAGCACCTTGAATGTCTGTTCGTCCAGCTAGGGACACAGCTATTTATTGATATTATTCAGACAGGGGACTGCCAATAGCTTCTCTGCATACCATCAAAAGTTCTCAGCATTTTCTACCAATCACTAACTCAGCAACCTCCTTTCATCTTTTTTAGGGTTTGCTATGGATCTTTTATCCAATAAATAGAAATTGTGCACTAGCAGCTTCTGGTTCTGTCTGTCTTGTTATTTTGAGATGTTAATAGAATCAAACATGATTAAGCTTCATTTTCCTTCCCCTAATGATACAGTGCAGTGCAGTATCTCTAAATCTTCTTTATATTAAGAAGCAGACAGCTCAACAATTTTTGTGATACAAAATAGTACCAAAGCCCATTTTATTTGTATTCTTGAAGGCTTTTACAGCCAGAATCTGATAGCTGTTGTGAGTTTTTCGGGCTGGTTGGTTATGTTCTGGAAATTTTTCTTCCTGACATTTCACCAGTTGCTGTGGCTGGCATCTTAAGAAGACAAAGAGATCAGGAAACAAGGAGTCTTCAGCAGTGGTGTAGCTAGAGTTTGGGGTGCCCAGGGACAAAGTCAGTTTTTGTGCCCTCCCCCCCCCCACTGTATCTCACACACCCAGCAAGGAGGGGCAGATCCTGGGGGAACAGTGGGGGAGGGGAAGAAGCATCTCTCCTTCTCATACCCTCTTTGAGGGTCTCCTTTCCAGTTAAGGCTCTCCTGTGCAAATCGCACAGCATGCGGATAGTGCCAAGCAGGCCATTCCCCCCCCCCAAGCATCACCTCCGTAGCACACTTTCCCCTCCTCCTTTCCCCCAGCTAAGGCTTGGTGATCATTACCCTGGGGAAAGGAGGAGAGCAAAGCAGGTGATGGGATTTTTCCCCCAAGCAGCACCCCTGTTACCTTTGTCAGTCTGAGGAAAGTTAGTGGCCTCGGGTGTGTGAAAGTCCCACCGATGCAACCCTTCCCAACACCCATTAAATATGGGTCATTAGCTGTGGCCTTGCTGGTGGAGATGTGAAGCTGTGAAGTGCTTCTGGTGATTGATGAAAGGGCAGTGTGATAAGTGGCAGATAGATTGTGCCTGAGTCCCCACCATGTCTGTTGAGAGAGGGATTTTCAGTACACACATGAATGGCTTCCATGCTCCTTCTCTCAAACCACCTATCTTCTCTGTCTAATACGTACACATATTAGAAAAGAAATCCAGTTGCCATGACTCAGTTTGTAGACAACTTCACCTGGATGACAGAATCTTCACAGACAACTGGCACTCCTCCTGTTTGCTGCACACCAGGAAAACCCCCTGATGGCCCTTATTCTCCTTTCAAAAAGCAATCAATTAATTCACTCAATCACTTAAGCTCTGCCCTTTCATGAGCTTTGGACTCCCCATGTGACCTTCCCTGCCATAAAATGACCCTGTCCCTTTTGCCTGATCTCCCTAAATTTAAAGCGCATTAGTTCTCCATATGATTTTGTAGTCCAGCGACTCTTCATCCTCCAGTGAGGAGAAATTGGGGGATGGGGGAAGCAGGCTGGGTTCTGTGTTTCTTTCTTTTATTTGTTTATTTATTTAATCTTTCTTTTTTTGCTCTTCTCTCTCTCTCTCTCTCTCTCTCTCTCTCTCTCTGCAAATAACAGCCTGTTTCCTTTAGCTTAACTCCCAATATTAAATCAACCTCTCTTATATATGCATTTCTTCATTCTCCTGAGGAATGTGAGATGGGTGGAGGGCCAATATACTGTGAATACAAGAAAACAGGTTTGACGTTTTCAAAAAAAGGTGATAAAAGGTAGATTTGCAATATCCCTAGTAGTAAAGAAGAAAACATCTATATCACAGCTCTGGAAATTTCCTTTTTTCAATAGCAATTCCTGGAATCTCTCATCTGACATGCAGAAGGATTCTGGAAATTTTAGTCCAAAAGCACACCTTTTTCCTTACTCAGAGCTATACTTCCAAGAGGGATAAAAATAAATATTCTAAATTTTTGATTCTCAGAAATACAAATTCTATTAAGTATCAGGTTCTGCACAGTATTGCAAAGAACCAACACACATTGTTTCAAATAAATAACTGCTAACAGTTTTAGTTAATAAATGGTGTCTTTAACCTTAACTCTAACCCTAACCCTGAAGCTACTGCTCCTTGACTCTAAGAACATTTCCCCCTCCAGAAATGTTCCCCTTCTTCAAACCCCTCTCTTCCAGCCAAAGATAATGTGACTGCCTTTTTCCTCAGAGTGCATGTTCCCTTGAAAGGTACAGTTGCAGTACTTGCCATTTCCTTGTTCCTACAAGACCTCCTCCCCTTCAATGGATCACTGCCTTGTTGTGATGAAGGGGCTTGGGGTAACGTAGAGAAGCTATGAGCTATGTCATAGGTCATAGTAGAGAGTTTGACTAAATGTGGTCCTCCCGGCGTAGAACTGGCAAGACGCTCCAGTAACCCTTCCAAGAAAACTCCATGGACAGAAACAAAAGGCTAAAAGATATGATGCTGGAAGATGAGCCCCTCAGGTCAGAAGGTGTCCAACATGCTACTGAGGAAGAGCAGATGACAAGTACAAGTAGTTCCAGAGCTAATGAAGCAGCTGGGCCAAAGCTGAAAGGATGCCCAGCTGCAGACGTGCCGGGGAGAGAAAGGAAAGTCCAATGCTGCAAAGAAGTATACTGCATAGGAACCTGGAATGTGAGATCTATGAGCCAGGGTAAGCTGGATGTGGTCAAATGTGAGATGGCAAGAATAAACACTGATATCTTGGGCATCAGCCAACTTAAATTGACAGGAATGGGTGAGTTCTGTTCAGATGACTATCACATCTACTACTGTGGGCAAGAATCCAAAACAAGAAATGGAGAGCCCTCATAGTCAACAAAACAGTGGGAAAAGTTGTGCTGGGATACAACCTCAAAAATGATTTCGGTAGGATTCCAAGGCAGCCCTTTGAACATAACAGTAATGTGAGGATGAATTAAATAATCTCTTAATGAGGGTGAATGAGGAGAGTGAAAAAATGGGCTGAAGCTCAACATATAAAAAACTAAGATCATGGCCACCGGTCCCATCACCTCCTGGCAAATAGAAGGGGAAGAAATGGAGGCAATGACAGAGTTTATTTTCTTGGGCTCCTTGATCACTGCAGATGGTGACTGCAGCAATGAAATTAGAAGATGCCTGCTTCTTGGGAGGAAAGTGAAGGCAACCCTAGGCTGCATCCTAAAGAGCAGAGACATCACTTTGCCAACAAAGGTCAGGATAGTCAAAGCTATGGTTTTTCTAGTAGTGGTGTATGGAAGTGAGAGCTCGACTATAAAGAAGGCTGATCACTGCAGAATCAACGCCTTTGAGCTGTGGTGTTGGAGGAGAGTCCTGAGAGTCCCCTGGACTGCAAGGAGATCAAGCCTATCCATCCTGGAATGTTCACTGGAAGGACAAATATTGAATCTGATGCTCTGGTAGTTTGGCCACCTCATGAGGAGAGAGGAATCCTTGGAAAAGTCCCTGATGTTGGGAAAGATTGAAGGCAAAATGAAAAGGGGACGGCAGAGAACGAGATGGTTGCATGGCATCATCGATGCAACCGACATGGATTTGACCAAACTCTGGGAGGCAGTGGAAGATAGGAGGGCCTGGTGTGCTCTGATCCATGGGGTTGCAAAGAGTCAGACACAACTTAGGCTGTAACTTCACGTACCTTTCGTCCCTCCTCGCGGTCGCGCTGCGGACCGGTACGAAGAAACGTAACCTCACGGCCTTGCCATGACTGAACAACAACAACAACCAGACCTCCTAGCCTCTTGCTTTCCTACCTTAGATGATCTTTTGGTGTACTTTTGCCTAGAGATGCCAGTGTAACAAAAGCCCCGTTCAATTCTGTAACTCTCTGTCCATTTTCAGCTTTGGTGCCTGGCACACCTTTTCCCCTTCTCTGAGAGCATTCTTGGGGCCTGCAGCTGGTGTCCTCCTGACAATTTTCAGAGCCTTCCATGACTTCCACTTCCAAGTCCACAGCTGGTCTCTTGCCTTTGTCTTCTCCAAGAGCTGCTCTGTCTCTGAATTCCCTACTACTGTCTAGAATTTCTTCCAGTTCAATATCAATGTGTCCTCTTCAGCCCCATGCCCTCCTTCGCCTTTCTTGTTCTGCCTTTTGCTCCTTCAGTGACCTCTAGCTAGTTGCTGAACACTTGCTTGGAAGTGTTCTCTCACCCTCACATCCTCTCTTCCTGCTGCCTCTTTCAAGGCCCCTCCATTCCTCACCTTCAATCCCTTCCTCTATTAGCTGCTGACAACTCCCCATGCTTAACGAAAGCCTTGGCTCATCACTGCTATTTGCTATTCCTGCTCGTGCTTGGCTTCTGGAGGAGATTAAAAATTTGGGAAGCCATCCATTTTAAATTCATACTCTCCTTCATTTCCTCTGTCACTTTCCTGGCTGAGCCATGCCGCTGTGTAGTCTTTGCCAGCTGAAATGAAGCCTAAAGTAGATACCAAAATTCTTTCCCTCACATCCATTCCTTGTTCACTAACCTTTTCCTCCTGCCTGCATTGTCTAAATTTAGACTGTAAGAGACTTTGGGGTCAGGATCTGCATTTTGCTTTTTCGCACTGTGAGTGAAGTGCACCATCTTATACTAGTGGCTATATTCATATTAGCAATAAATGTACATACCTTGACCCAGCTCCTTCTTCTTTGATAGTATTTCCATTTTTAACATGAAAGCCTTTCAGTGCAGGCTGTTGGCACTCTGCCATGATCAGAACAATCGGCATAACATCCGACTTTGTGTGTCTCCTCTGTTGACTTGAGAGGCATAGGATTCATTCTGATTGAGGTAGCACAGTGGGCAGTGGGTGGTATTACTGAATGTGTTGTGCTGATGGTGGTGGGAACAGACCGTGACCTGTGAATTCCAGTATGTGAAATTATCCCGGAATCTGTATAAGGGTAGCTTGTAAGATACTTAAGTTAAGGAAATGGCAATATAATTGTAATAAACTGCATAATAAGCTAACAGGTCCTTCACAACGGGGAAGCATCTGAATATCCTCAAAAAAGCAAGAAAAGCGAATACACCCATCTGAAGAAGTTATACACCTGTATGACATGCAGCAGCCCATTGAATGCCACCCTATCAAATCCATCTCTTGGCTCATTGTGGGCTAAGAAATTGACTTCACTGAACTTATCATTCCTCTGCTGCTGGGATTCTACATTCTTCTGTCTCGTCAATATGTGAATTAGATGTGACTCAACCCAGAGCAAGCCCATTTTTCTCACTATCCCTTGGGCTGAGGATGCTACATATAAACTCAGGGCATCAGTGTTCTGTTTTTCCACGTCCTAGTATGCTCATTGTGTTCCTGCTGCTCTCACTTAGCTGAAAGTACTTGGAGCTAATGAAATCTCCACATCTCTGGCATCACTTCATCCCAGACCCTAGAGTTTTGTCATAGACAGTCATCAGCCATCTCCACCGGTTCACCCAATTCTGGCTTCCAAAGTCTTGCTTCTATTGGAACGTTGCACATTTCCTTCCCAGAAGCCCTGAGCTTGCTTTATTTGCCAAAGTAGAGAGTCACAGTCCCACTGTCTATAGGGTTTCTTTCCAGCACAATGTTCTCCCCTAAACAAGGGGAAATACATTCGTGAAGACTCGTTCAAAACACTTTCTGGGCTAGGTTATCCACGAAAAAAATGAACCTAAGGTACTTTTAAGAAAGACATGTTTTTTGCAGACAGATCTTGACTGGAATGGAATGGGGTTTACTTTGGCCAAAAGTGTCTCCTGAAACCACTCTGCTCTCCTTAAGGTAAGAAAGGTGGTGGTGGTGGTGGTGGTTAGTAACCAATTCTCTTCTTTTGCCTTCCTTCTATCTCTTACACCCTCCCACTAAGTCCCAATGCACTCTTGCCACTCATGTGCTTATAAACTGTGTCCTGGGCCTTAACAGTCCTCCACTTAAATAATGAGTGTACTTCCAATCTAATTTGCCCACATTGGAGCCTGGTTGATGGATTTTTATTGCATCTGTTTAATTCAATGTCTCATGTGCCAGGAGTGCACCAGATTTTTTGTTGCATATGAACTCATTAATTACCTATTAGAATTAGTCATATAGCCATAATGCTAATTCCCAGACAAATGATGACTATGCATATTTTTATTCAGCTGTGTTCAATAACCCACCCACCCTCCAATACCTCAGTGGATGTATGAATTTCTGGGACAATGCTTCTAAGATGTGTTATCATCAGTGTTCAAGAATCCGTTGAATACATGGATCTCAGAACATGTTTGACTTTATTCATATATGTATCAGGGCACGACACCCATTAAGAGTGCCTGAAAATCAGTGCCAGGAATTTAGCTTCAACCATATGAATAGATTGATTAACCGTTTTCCAATAAAATAAAAATATAGAAGCTTCTGCTATGAATAATGCAGACTTGTTTTTAAAAGAATCAATTATAGTGATTTCCCTCATATATTTACCATTGAAACTCAGGGACTTTTCCCCAGGAAGAAGTAAACTTTGAAGGGTCAGATTGATTTTAGATAAACCAAGGACTGATAAAAGCCTTGGTGCAGAATAATGTATATTTGGTTTGTTTGGAGCCAGAAATTAATTTTCCTCTTTAATCTTCTCACTCACTCCTGAGCCTCCTGAACTCAAGGTTATCTCCACAAATGAGCCAACAGCATGCATTTTGTGGGGAAACACATGAACATGCTACAAATGTAGGTTACTCTTGCAGCATAAATTTTCAGTGTATAAATGTTAAATATACACCAGTCTTTCTCTAGAGAAAAACAGCTTTTGATTGTTATAGTGCTGATTCGGCTTTAGAAGTACTAAGGCAGCTTTTTAACTGAAATGATTTTGTTTTAACAAGCACAAACATCCAAAGAAAATGAAACCATTTAAATTATGCAAAAAATGCCATCAAATGGCCTTCAGGAAAAAAAGTGAACAAGCCATGCTATCATCAAACTGCCCTTGAGGATCATTGTGAACACTGAATTCTCACTTAATGAGACCTTCAATTTGTTTTATAACTAGAACATAAGTTCTGCTTATTTCTGGCTTCTTTTCAAAGACAAGTGCTTGGTGTAAACAACCATAACTTATGGGACTGGAAGCATCCCCTTTCATTCAGCAACATTGCTTATGGGGGTTGCAACAAACGAATATGTTGATCAGAAGTGCTCCCTTTATATAGGAAAGGTATGTAGCTCTTTAAAAGTGAACTCTATAATTCTGTAACACTGTGGCAGGAAAACAAGCTGTAAATGAGACGGCCTCTGAAGATCTTCTGGATAGCACAGTGCTTTAGGTATCTGGAGTTTGATTCCCCACTGGGCCTGCTTGACAGGGCTCAATGATCCTTATTGTTCCTTCCAGTTCTACAGTTCTAAAACTACTAAGATTAAGGCCATTCTGCGACTTCAATTAGTTCAAAATATGTCCTTATTCATTACAGAACTGGGAACAGATCATTTAGGGCACCGAAATACCCTCAGAAAATTTAATTCCAAATTCAATTCCAAGTACAATTCAATGACCCAGGCCTACCATTTCTAAGGTAAAACCTTTGCCCTGATAACGGAAACCCCTTGTGCTTGTAGATAACAGGGAAGGCTGTATTAAGAGCATCCTCTTTATCAAAGGTCCAGCAAACTGGTGAAACACAAAGCAGGGCCTTTTCAGGAGTGGCACATTCACTCTTGAATCTAGTAAGCAGAAGCTCAGCAACCCAGTTTTTTCACTGTCTTAAATTATTTTTTTTACTTAAGTAAGCAGTTAGCTAAGATAGCCCATTGTTTCTAACCATGGATAACATAGTATCTCCTACACTTGATTTCGGTTTGCCTTGCTGTATGAATTGATTTTGTTGGGCTGTGTACTGGTTTTGGATGAATCCTCAATTCTAATTTCTGCATCAAATCAAAGCTATTTTTAAAATCAACCCTGAGACCAAAGCAAACAGCCCTGACTTGTTAGCATATCAATCAGAACCTGTAGCTGTGTGAGATGATGAAGGTGAGGAAGGAGATGGACTTTGCTCACAGGTAGTGGCATCCCACAGATTGAAGGCAAAGGACATCTCATTTTCTCTCCAGTCATTGAGAATGATATCACTTGGGCTTGCTTTCTGTGCTGTGTTTCTATTCAGTTCACTTATGTAGTAACTAGATTAGTGTATATATTGCACATGTTTGTTTGTTTTGTTTAGAGTTAGGACTTAAGGGTGGAAATGTGACTGTGTTGGAGGCTTCTTTTTCTTCTTGGGCCTTGAGTGATCAGGCTTCAATGGCTGAAATCCTGTTGCTCAGCGTTGTCACTGAGAAGATGCCAACTAAATCAATGCAGATTTAATGAGTCAATTACTCTCCATGTTCCATTGCTGTTACATGTATACCAAGGCAGGGACTTCAAATGTAGCTGCTTCTTAAAGAGGCACAAACCACTTTCTTGTTCATTGTTCCTTTACGAAGAAATTTGTTTTCAGAGAAGTTCATAATGCGTAGTATTCAGCAAATCAATGCACATTTCATATGTATCTTCTTTTTTTTAAAGTGTCCTGAGTTAAGTCATACTTCTGAAGGAATTCCACACTTGAACTGGAATGTTCCTCTCACCTTCTCATCAACTATTTAACAATTCCTTGAAAGAAAGAACCAACGAAAAACATACATGCAGTGAATTCCCATCAATATTTCATATAGCATTGCCTGGAGTGCTAGATCAGCTTTCTTCCTTGTGCAAAGAGGAAAAAGCACTATGTACATTGTACCATTCTTTAGTTGGGACAACCTCTGAAGAGATTCAGGTTTGCTTTCTTTATAGCTGTTTATTTTATATGTGGTTATTAATGATCTGTCTCCGAGCATAACTCTGGGTTCCTTCTCAAGGGCTTCTTCTGCATTCACCACAATCTGTTTCGTAGACTGCTTCTGTCAGCATTCTTGGCTGAACATGTGGTTTGGAAATTTATCATAAAACAAATCACCAGGACTGGCGTTTCCACTTCTTTTGATATCATTCTCGGGAAGTGATAATGCTCATGTGTGCTTATTCCTGTTTCTCTGTTTGCCTGATGAGCTCCAAAGTCTTGGGCGAGAATCCAATGAGAAGACATGACTGCACAGACCACCAGAGCTTTGATGACTTTTATCACTGTAGCACTGCTCTTTCCTGCTGTGATGGACCAATTTGCTTTGCCATCTTCTTTAGCTAAGATCTCTGTGTGTGGGAGAGGTGGGGACACACAGAAACTTATACAGTCCAGGATGCCAAAGGACAACATTCCAAAACTTACTTTTTGGGGAGGGAAAATTAGTATCTATACTGACTTGGGAATTCTGTGAGGTGCAATTCACAAACAAACAAACAAACAAACAAGCCCAAAAACAACTTCTGAAATTCTCTCAACAGCTTCTGTTCCACCTCATCTCAAGTTCTTTCTAGTGCTGCAGTCTAGACATATAATTGGTTGAATGTTATTAGTTCTCTCCAGAGCATGTTCGAGAAGAATAATTTGGATCTCCCTGTATTTCCCTTTGCTGGCCAAGGGTCTCCCTTTTCTTTTCAGCATTCTAGAGATGGCTATCCACCCTGAGACAAAAGGAGGATTGAAAGCCCTACCTCCATTCATTCATATAATGGAATTCCTTAATCAAAATGCTGATGACACACAGCTATGTATTTCATTAACTTAAGCAACAAGAAACAGATGCTTGAGTTCTAAGCAGCTGGCTGGAGGCTGCGATTGGGTGGATGAGGTTAAAGGAGCTGAAATTTAATCCAGACAAAATGGATGCGATATTGGTTGGTAAAGCTAGTGTTATGGAATCACATACAGTATATACTGGTTGTAGCAGATGGCATTATAAATATTATTTCCACATTTCGACATGTGCTCCTAGAAACTGCTCTCCTTCTAGATGTGTAGGTAGTAATGATGATGAAAAATGCCTTTTCCTGTTTACAACTGGTGCAGCTCTGGTCCCTGTATTTTGCACTCTCTATGATCTCTGTTAAGATGTGCTATGTTTGGGGATGTCCTTGGAGACCAGTCAGGGTTGCAGTTAATGCTGCCCAGCTCCCAAACCCTCTCTAGCAGAAGCAAAAATGCTGAATGAATGTCTCACCATACATCATGTGTTTGTTGAAACAAAGTAATTTCAGATTGGTGGATTGGGATCACTTCTTAGATCAGTTCCGACACTTCCAATGCAAATGAGAAATAAACACTCTAGGAAGTTTACTGCATTTATGAGGAAAGCTCATATACAAACTCATGCACCTTTACTTGGCTTCATACTAGTATAGCTACAAAATTTGACAAGCAATTGAAAAGATGTAAATGATACGTACACACACTCATTTCTTATACAGTACAGTGAGAAAATTTGTGGGTCATTAGCTTTTGGCTGTTTTGCTAACTGACTAGGTTTGATGCTCCTTTTCAAATTGATAGATGGACATAGGAAATGGAACCTAGTGTACAGTCAACCAAAACAGTATTTCAAGCATCACTGTTGCATTCCTTGAGGACAAGATGCCAGCAGAGATGTTCAAATCACCCCAGGATTCAACCTCAAAGATCATGTGAGCTAAATCATTATGGATTATGGATATGCGGATCGCTATGAATGTGTATCGATTACCTCCTAGCAGCTGAATGATGAAAGACAGTAAAAACTTTAGCACAGTGACACTGAATGAAATAAAGAGAAAAACAAGCTTATGCACAGATAATATAATAAAACTAAGGAAGTGAGTTCCACAGAAGATCACATTAAAATATAGCAGCTATTATATAAGATACCACAACATTTTTGTCTTCTTTATTTTATTTTTATTTTTTATTTTTATCTGATAATGATAGCACAGACTAATATGGCTACCTCTTTGAAAACTACTACAGTGGTCCCCCGCCCATTCACGGTTCATATACTGCAGTCCCACTATATTGCAGGGCCATGGTACATGAAAAAAAACCTGGGGTAAGTGGGGAAAGGCCTGGGGTAAGGTGGGAGGGCCTGTCGGGTGCGTCAGAAATGACTTCCAGTTCACAGGGAGGCCCTTTTGGGGCCTCCAAAAGGCAGCATCTGGCTGGGGGTAAATAAAGGAGCCCCCAGCTAGGCACCCCAGGCCCAACCCGACCTGCATCCACATATCACGGATTTTCAATTATTGCAGATCGGGTTGGGTCCCTAACCCCGTGATAAGTGGGGGTCATTGTATAGTAAAACTGTTAATATTCAAACTTATGTTAAAAAGGATATTAATAGAGCACCATTATTGCAATCTGTACTAAGCATTCATCACTCATGGCCAGAACATTTGATTCAACTAGATTTGATTTTTCCAATGGGGAATGGGGTGAAAAGAGAATCATGAATTCTGGTTTGAAATGATTTTTTAAAAATGTGGGCTCCTTGGTGTGTTTTAATATGCTAGTAAAAAATAAGAATCTTAAAAATCCAGGAATGCTTATGATCTCAATTATTTGTTCTCAATAGTCTTAGCTAGAGATGAACACAAACCAGAAAACTGGTGGTTTGCATTGATTTGTTATTACCTACAAATCACAAGAGCTGCCTAGATGCCCTGGGCACATCTGATCTCAGAAGCTAAGCAGGGTTGGGCCTGGCTAGTATTTGGATGAGTGACCACCAGGGAATGCCAGGTGCTGTAGGTTTGTAGAGTAGGAACTGGCAAAGCAGTATTCCTGCCAAGAAAACTTCATAGACATGGTGTCATGAAGAGTCAGTGATGCCTTCACTACCACCACCACCACAAGCAACCTGGCAGGCAGGAGGCCCAACTTTAATTACCTGGGCTTCTGCTTCTGTGCATGCACCTGCCTGTCAACTGAATGGGCGTGCATGTACACAAGAAGCAGAACCAGATCCTTGAAAAGAGCTGGGCCTGCTCCATTTGCACATGTGCCAACCACTCAGCTAACAGATGGACACATATACATATGCACTATTTATTTATTTATTTATTTATTATTGAATTTATATCCCGCCCATCTTCCCAACGGGAACTCTGGGCGGCAAACATAGCAGAGCAAATCAGGAGCCAGCCAGCCAGCAAAAAGCCCAGTCTCGCCGGCCGCCGGCCGCCGGCCGCCGCAATTAAAGCGCAAGCAAGCGGCACGGACGGCACAGGAAAAAACTTTAACTCTCCCCCCACCCATTCCCGGGCCAAAAAAGCAGGCGGAAAAATGCCTGCTTGACTAAGGGCGCAGGGCACCTACCGGAGGGGTGGTTTCTGGAGGGGGGGTCCCGCCTCCCCCCCATCCTGGGCAGCCGGACTCGTGAGTCGCCATCGCCATGCCATGCGGTGCGGGCGGGGGATCCAAAATGGGGCGGCGAACGCAATATTGTTTTTGAAATCGTGGTCCAAAAACACACAAGCACAACAGAAACACGCAAAAATTTATAAACTGCCAGAGTTTTCACAGTAGCAGTGGGTTTTTTCTTGCAACAAAATGTCTCTCCTCTCCTCCTCTGTCCTCCATTGATTTTATTTTATTTTATTTTATTTACACCTGCACAATGATGGGCTGGCCGAGTGGCCAGCCATGTGGGAGTGGACGACCATGCAAATTTTTTTGAGCCATCCCACCAATCGCATGGCCACTTGGCCATGGAGACTTCTGGGATGTGCCAAAAAGCCCCCTAAAACCTGCCCTAGCCCCCCTAACCCTAACCCTAATCCTTGACTCCGTACCCATACGTCACAGACTGTCTTCTTAGTGGGTCAGAGAGGCACCCAGAGGTGCAACCCACTAGCCCACCGTAACCTTACCCGTCACTAGCCTAACCCTAGCCCTTGCACTAAGCCACCTTAGAGCCAGATCTACTTGCTTGCATTGCACTACACGCAGCAAGTACAATTCCCTTCTGTGTGAGACATGGTGGTGCGAGAGCCTTAGTTAGGCATCTCACTATGGCTCTGGGTTCAGTGCCATCCACTAGTCTTCACAGTCACTGTCTGCACATTATGTTATGCAATATCCATATGGCTATTGCATAGCATTTTGCAGCAGCAGCAGGTGAGGAGGGGAGACCCCCATGTTGAGGGGTCTCTTGGAGTCTGCTTCCTCTTCCTAGTGGGTGAGGATAGGAGGCACCCACGGGTGCCTCCAGGAGCCCACTTTCCCTTATAGCGGGCCAGAGGAGGCACCCACCCCAGAGAGGTGCCTCCAGGAGCCCGCTCCCCCCCCCAAAAAAAACCAGTACTAACAACAACGAAAAAACGAAAAAACGAACCGACTAATTTTTGCGAATTTTCACGAAAAACGGAGATGACCCGAAACGGAACCGGCCCGACTAACGACAACTCGAAAAAAATTTTTTTTCAAGTCGTGCCCATCTCTAATTGGGAATGTTTAGTCTTACAAAAAGAAGGTTGATAGGGGATATGATGGCCATGTTTAAATATATGAAAGGGTGCTGTATTGAAGAGGGGACTGGCTTCTTTTCCATGTCTCCAGAGACTAGGACTCAGAGCAATGGTTTCAAACTACAGGAAAAGTGATTCCATTTGAACATTAGGAAGAACTTCCTGATGGTTAGAGCTGTTTGGCAGTGGAATAAGCTGCCACAGAGGGCGGTGGAGTCTCCTTCTTTGGAGGTTTTTAAGCAGAGGCTGGATGACGATCTGTTGGGGATACTGTGATAGGGGTTCCTGCATGGCAGGGGGTTGGACTGGATGGCCCTTGAGGTTTCTTCCAACTCTATGATTCTATGATTCTATGACTGCCAGAAAGACAAGAAAGTGGGTCCTAGAGTAAATCAAGCCTGCACTATGTCTAGAGGCAAGCAGTGATGAAACCAAGGCTATAGTTTCCTTCCAAGTGCTATCAAACTGTTGAATAATTAATTTTTACTTCTATTCTTCCTTTTAAAATAATAGTTTATATTGTATTGTTGTACTGTGTTTTTATTGTTGACTATATGATTCTTATATTTCCTTTTATATATGGAGAGCATATTTTACCAAAATAAATTCTGGGTGTGTCAAACCACATTTGGCCAATAAAAGTATTCTGATTCTGATTCTGATCCTACTTTGGGGACATTGAGATAAGGCAGGATTCTCTAGAAAAAGATAAATATTAGTAAGGTAGAAGGCAGCAGGAAAAAATATGACATGGATTTACTCTCTAAAGGAAACCACAGCCTTGAGTGTTCAAGAGCTGAGCAGTTCTGTTGAGGTTAGGGCATTTTGGAGATCACTCATTTATAGAGTTGTTGTAAGTCAGAAGCAACTTGATAGCATGTAAAAACAACAGCTATGTGGTTACATCATGGAACTCAACAGCAGAGGAGAAAAGTTGAACTGCTTGTACCTTCTCAATAGGTATTTGTTTTTCAAAGATTTTTCTGTCTTTGTTTCTTCTAAGTGTCATGGTATGAAAAATGTATTCATACTATTTCTTTGTTGATGACTCCACGAATAATTGAAGCAGACAGAGCTTACTGATATTGCTCTTATCTCTCTCGTCTAGCTATAATAATCACAAAGGACAAGGTCACATCAATGGAACCTTGTGAGAAGCAGTGAAAGTCTAAGTTGAGCACCTAAGTCAAGAAATACACCTCAGAATATAATTAACATAGAAGCTTTTAAACATGATGGAAGAAAATGAATTATCTTGAGTCCCAATAAGAAAGAATGAAATGCTATACAATCATGCTAAAAACAAATCAGTTCAGCAGTGTAACTTTCATCAAAACAAGATACCTCTCATGATTCAGTCTGTAAAGCTGTGGAATACTCTTATGAATAGAGACAAGAAATAACAAATACACAATCAAAGAGTTCAGAACAGGGAAGGAGGAAATAGAAACATTTCCAAGCTTCTGAACATACTTTTTATTTCATCTTGGAAAAATATACTCTGTGTTTTCCACTTCTAAATACAGTGGACCCTTGTATAACAAAGGGTTTGTATAACATAAAATTTATATAACATAAAAAAGTTCCGGAGATAGGGGAAATTTGCTTAACAGAATCACCTATGGGTCGAATTTGTACAACATAAAAATGGGATTACTCTGTTTTCAATGCATTCCTATGGGAAATTTGTATAAAGGAAAATTTGCTTAACATAATTTCATTCAGAATGAATTAATTCCTTTATACAAGGTACCAGTGCATGGTGAGAAGCTCCAAGGCAGTATTCTTCATTTTAATTCCTGGATCACTCATTCACCTTAGGCAGGTTACCTGTGCGTGCCAATGCTGAGAGAGGCCCTGAAGGCGATGACAAGGAGTTGGGCCTTCCCAGTGATCACCCCCCCCCCCAGTTATGGAACAAGCTGCCTGCCCAAATCCGATTTGCTCCCTCACTGTAAATATTCAAAAGACGATTGAAAGTGTGGTTTTTTTAGACTGCTCTTCCCCAACCAGGTGGACAATGGCTAACGCTATTAGCTTCTCATTTATTTCCACTCTTGGCTTGTTAATCTGTTTCTTTGCATGGTTTTATCCATTATTTTGTTTTTGTTTTTTAAATTACTATCCAAATTATTTTTAACGCCTATATTGTTTGAGATTCATATCTGTGTCTCCATTATGCTTATGTTTACCATACTGTTGTTCACTGCCCAGAGTAGCTGTTGGTTAGAAGGGGAAGGATATAAATAAATAAATAAATATAAGTTATTTTTCTTCAGATGAGAGGGCTGTTACTTAGGGAAGTTCAGCCATGATGGTTTTTCCATGTGTACATTTTAGCATCTTCTGTTTTTGTTGACATCACCATATGACTCTTCTCTCTCTTCTTTCTGGGAAAGCCTACATAAGCAATAGTACTGTGGCAGCTGGAAGACAGAGGATCTTGACATTAGTATGCCAGGTCACCGGCATTCTGTGTAATTGAAATTCACAAGCTGTATGTCCTCTACCTTAATTGAGTTAAAAGAAGTTGCCCTTCTGCAGAACACAAAGCATGAGGACTCCAATGAAATCAAAATGCCTTCTAGACTACCATGTTACCAGCCTAATCGAGTAACCTATGAGTGTTCCTTTTAACTGGTTCATCTACAGCCTTTGCAGGAAATGCAGTCCAATCCTGAAGCAACCTCACCTCAAGATAAATTGACCGGACATCTTCTTGGTCCATAAGTTCCCTTTGAATATGGAATCCATTCAGCTGACAGTGTATTTTCTTATCCTTGTTGCTGACACTCCAGTACTCCTCTTCTTCTTCCTTGATAACGCTACCAGAGCTCCCTTTCCCTCCCTGGATCCAGCTTGTTGCATCCTGATCACTGAGGGTTCCATCATCTAAAGTTAGGTAAAAATTCACCCTAGGGGACATGAGTTAACATAGCTGATTTGGGCAGATACAAACCAGAACAGATTCAGCACCATGGATAGTACTTTAGAAATGGCCTTGATTAGAGATGTGAAGGCCCAGAAAAAAACACCTGGAAAAATTTGGAAAAATTGAAAAAAAGACAAAGAAAAAGTGATTATGGAATGTTTTATTTTAACATGATGGATAAAATATTTTAAGACAGGGTGTTCAAATATTTTCCAAATCATTTCTAAAAAAAAATCACTGAACCTTAGTCCCATTTCCCTCTATACATTTCCCCTTTCAATTCTTTTTATGAGAACGAGAGTTTTGTTTTATTTTTATTTAATACTGTGGAGAGGAAATATGAATAATTGTTATTTCTGGATTTTTAAACATTGTTTTGTAGAGGTTTTTTGTTTCACATAAACTAGTGAACAGTTCAGGAGATTGCTACTCCATTTGTTACTTACAATTACAAATAAATATTATTTTAAATTTTTAATTGTTTGCAATAATTGCTTAGATACACTATATTTTAATATGCTAGTTGCGATAATTTTATGTCAAGTAAAATTGTCCACAGTCATATTTTATGTTCCGAAAGTAACAGAATAACTTTCAAGCTGTAAAAGGGTGTGTGTGCTAATGTAGCATTTTTTCAATTTTCCCCAAAAATTCAGTTTTTTTCCAGAAGAAAAATCAGAAAAAATGAGGTTCCCCCCCCCCCCCCCCCGAGCTTCGAAATTTCCAGAAATTTTACATCTCTGGCCTTGATCTTCTTGGTTTCCTTTTAGAATCATGACTAGGAATCCTGTAATTAATGTAAGAGATAAATTAGTGTAGAAATATCCTGAAAATTTCCAAGAGAGTCTGCTAGGAAGAATTTCTGGAAGCTCCACCCCTCCCAAGAGCCATATCTGGCCTTTTTAAAGAACTAACCCCCTTTTTCTGCAGTCAATAACTTCTTCAGAAAGGCAAAAGTATGAGGAGTGGGAATTTGGTTGGATCATGTTCCTCATTGCCTTTTTGCTCTCTGGAGAAGCATGAGGTCTGTTTCAAAGAGTTAAGAGAAGCAATTAGAGATGGAAAGAATCTTCACTACAGTCTTCAACGCAAGAAGAATATTTAGCAGTTACAGCCAGGGACAAGAGAAGTGAAGGTCTACATTACCGGAAGTGATGGTTTCCTAGCATTTTGCAGATGGGGTAAAGGAGAAGGGCCATGCTTGAGTGGGACCGCGGATTGGATCTGATTCTTCTCGCAGTTGGCACTGAAATCTTCCAGTCAGGGTTCTGAAGCATTTCACTCAAAGCACATGGTTCATTGCTTTGCATAGATTTGTTGCCTGATATATCCAGAACTTTATATCCTAAGATACGCCCACTGTGGCTCCCATTCCTTTGATAAGACCAGTCAAACTGTCAGCTTGAAATATTTGCTTTGGACATCTTACTGCCTTCTGCACTTGGTACACAGCCATAATCTTAGGCTGCTGACCTTTTGCGGTCCTCTCAGAATCTCAGTGAGCTGTGTCTTGCCCTGGGAGCAAAAACAGAGTCACTGTTATGTGTGGCTGACATTTAAGCTGAGATGCATTTTTGGTGGATATTCTGGGAGCCTGAGGCATTTTGCTAAGGTATTTTGGAGTCCATAGCCAATACCATTAGAAAGACGCACACAGACACAGATAGCTTCCCGTGTCTGCCTCCTTGAACTTCGTTTCCTTATCTCTTCTTATATTTGTTGCATTCCTCTGAGTTGTCAGTATTGAAACAGAAGCTTTCAAACATAAATGGATTCATCATTTGTAATTACCAAATCATACCACCAACCTAGCAGCTGGTCAGGTGTGTGTTCCAACTTTCTACAAAATGCCATATAAAATGAAGAAACAAAAGAATACTGTAATTGAGTGTGCATGCAGCAATTAAAATTAAAGAGCAGAAAAACTTTATATGTTAAACACTTTGTGGAACAGGACAATCTTCGATGCAAGTGATGAGGGAGTTGATCTCACTACCTCTGGAAGAGAATTTCATGGCCAGGGTGCTACAATCCAAAGAGTTGTGTTTCAAAGAGGTGTCCCTCACCTTTTTAGGTAGGAAAATAAGTTTAAGATATGAGCAGTTTCAGACTGGAGGTATTAATCATGCACATTCTGATTCTGTTTCTGGCTTTTTATGCCAACACCTTCTTCTTGAGTTGTTCCTGTAAGCCAAGTGAAAGCCAGTGAACTTGTTCCTAGACTGTGCATGCCACATAAATAACTTAGTACAGATAAGTCTAGTGCCACATTTTTCATTAGCTGTAATTTTCTGCACACTTTTCAAAACTAGCTCCCACAGACAGTGCATTTCGGTAATCTAACAAGAGATGACTAAACCAGCAATTACTTTGGCCAGATCCTCCTCCCAGAGTAGGTAGGGATGAAACTGGTGTGCCAGGTAAACCTGGGCAAAGATTCTTCTGATCATTATTGCAATCTGACTTTCTAGAATCCACAGTGGAGCTACCTGACCTTAGTAGAAAGAATCTAAGAATACTAATCCAACTGTGCACCTGATCTTTTAGAGGAAGTGCTAAATTATTCAGAACTGATTGCACTGTCAATCCTTGTTCACGGTGTCTGCTGACTAACAACATCTCTTTGGACAGAGCCTCAGTTTGTTTGCCCAAATGTGAACAAGGATATTTAGCAACAGGGCAATAGGATTTACAGTATCTGTGTCAGCATCTGCTTTATTTCCAGAGCCACAAGAAACTGCATGGAAGCAAACAACCATTCTCCAAGATTTCTTTCTGCAATTCCTGCTGTAATCCCGTTTTGAGCTGATTCCATCAAATAACTCCCCCCCCCCTTTCTCTCTTTGTATCCATTGCTGCTTCTCATTTCTTCTTCCCTTGCATGCCAAACACATGTCCCTAGCTTGTCACAACTACAGGACAATTGCCCATTCAGGATTTAAGCACAGTTATTTCAAAACAGCAACATTGTACCAAATCATAGATTCAAGTAGTAGCAGGATTGTTGTTCAGTTGTTCAGTTGTGTCCGACTCTTCGTGACCCCATGGACCAGAGCACACCAGGCCTTCCTATCTTCCACTGCCTCCCGGAGTTTGGTTAAATCCATGTTGGTTGCATCAATGACACCATCCAGCATCTAATTCTCTGCCATCCCCTTTTCCTTTTGCCTTCAATCTTTCCCAACATCAGGGCCTTTTCCAAGGAGTCCTCTCTCCTCATGAGGTGGCCAAAGTACTGGAGCCTCAGCTCCAACACCTGTCCTTCCAGTAAACATTCAGGGTTGATTTCCTTCAGGATGGATAGGTTTGATCTCCTTGCAATCCAGGGGACTCTCAAGAGTCTCCTCCAGCAACATGGCTCAAAAGCATCAATTCTGTGGCGATCAGCCTTCTTTATGGTTCAGCTCTCACTTTCATACATCACTAACTGGGATGCTGGCTCATTTGATGGGTAGCTATAGACTGGAAACAATTCTTCACATGCCATCTTATAAGGTCCATTATATGACTTACATTATCCTGATTTTGCCTCTGTTTGTGTTTATGGCTTTGGCCAAAAAAGAAAAATTGAGATTGGCTGGACTCAAATGATGACTCTGTGAAAGTGTAAACATTCTTCCATGTGCTTTTCTAATGGAAGTTGATTGATTTTGAAATAAAATTAAAGATACAGACAAAAACAAAAAGAACATACACAACAATACAAAATGTGATCAAAGAGTTATTTGAGGATTGTCATTACTGTATTGCTGGATCTACTCTATGGGCAAGAATAAAATATAACAACTTGGACTTGTTTGGCAGCTTTGTGCACAAAACTACCTGGGGCATATTTTAAGCTTCATGTTGACATTTTAAAAAGGCATGTTACCATATGGCAGTCCCAATTGTTTATTGAGTAATGAAAATATCAAAAGGGAACTAAAGGGGATAAAATAATTCAGTCGCTTACAAGAAAAAATACTGAATAATCTGACTTGGTAAGCACAGTTGTTTGATTGCTACAAGTACACCATATTTCAGTCCTTTCATCAGACAGTCCATCTTTCCTAGAAACCATACTTCAATTGAGGGGGGTTAAGGAGCTCTTATTTCTCAGCTCTCTCACAAGATTTAAATTAATTTATAAAAACTATTTATGTCATGGACAGTTTGTCAAAAAGTTCTGGGAAACATGAAAACATCAGGCTTTATGTCATTAACCTAAAAGTTGAGTCACGGAAACTGAACTTCTTTTCTTGTGAAAACAAAATATTTCACTGCTCATCTAAGCAGCTTCATCAGTCTGAGAAAAGTTGATAGTAAGGCCTCCAATTTATAGTTCATCTTGATTTCACATCACCCTGGTCTGAATTGGCTTTTTAGATAGACAGTGGTTTGAATAGGCTCATTAGGTGGACAATGACCTGCATAGGCTCATTAGATGTACAATGACCTGGGGTACATGAAAGTTCCATCTATTCAATCCTTCCCAACATCCATTCAGCATGGATAATTAGCCTTGGCCTTCCTGGTGGAGGTCTGAAGTGCTTATTATTAGCCTGTGGGCCAATGAAAGTGCAGCATGATAAGTGGCAGACAGATTGTGCCTGAGTCGCCAACCTCTTGAGAGAAGGAATTTCAGTACACAAATAAATGGCTTTCCTGACCCCTCTCTCAAACCACCTATCTTCTCTGTCTAATATGTACATATATTAGAAAAGAAGTCCAGTTGCCATGACTGAACTTTCAGACAACCTCACCTGGATCACTGAGATTCTTCACAGATTGATATCATTCACTTTTCAAGGAACCTGCAAAGTTTGTAGCATACTTCAGATTGTGAAACTGTTCATAATGTTCATGCTGTTTGTGGTTTTAAAAATGCAGGTATATTTTATAAGTTAAATAGGTGAATAATATTAAGGTGATTAAGCCATAGTAATAACAATGGTGAAACTGCTGTACCTATTTACAAATTATGAGAAGAGATCATGATTAAGCATGAAGTAAAATATTGTGATGAGAAGTTTTGCTCAGCAGCAGAAGGGATTACTTGTAAGATGGTGGAGTGTACTTTGTCATGGTTTTAAAACACAGATTGACTGGACATCTGTCAGAGATGCTGTATCTGGGGATTTCTGGCATTGGCAGAGGATCATCAGAGTCTCTTTCAGCTCTATGGTTCCAAAACTGTACTTTTTAGAAGAAAAAGCTGGGTATAAATGTTAAAATAATACATTTAGCCCCCTCCCCTGAGGTTCATGTCCATTTATTGTGTCTCTTACTAGGCTCATTTTTAAAAATGATGCAGTATTATAGAGACAAGGACCTGCTTGCGAAAAAACAAAAACAAAATCCACTTTAAGCCAAGCAATTGCCAGTCTAGGCGGGAATAACGAGGCGACGCATTCAAGTTGGTTTAACATGGACCACGGTTTATTGAACACAGGAACCAACTTTAACTGAACCAAAACATAACTTTAACTTGAGGAGGACCTGTGTGGTAGCGCATTATGATGGTAATAAATTTACTCGGTCCCATGAGCCGGGCACTCTTGCCTGGCCTATTAAGTTCCGTTTACACATTGGCAGCCCTCCGGGTTATAATTGGGTTGTTATTAATTTGCTCCCTGTCTAAACCCTAATCTAATTTACTTGAGGGCTGCTGGGACCTTCAGGCCATTAATTAAGTCAGGGACCATATTATGGGATTTTATTTGCGCTACCCGCCAAATCGTGACCAGGATATTACAAGCTCCACGCCATCTTGTGAATGGTGGAATGGGCGAAAAAACACTGCCACTCGTGGCCAATTAGAGTAGCAGTCAAAAATTCCCATCCGGCCCCGAAGCGACCAGCCAAGCATCACCAGCACATAAATCAGTGGCGGGAGGGCGGGGAATTTTCCTCCGGCCGGGCAGGATAAGGGGAGCGCAGGAACGCCTTTTAAATGGGCGCTCCCCTTGCGTAGGCTACGCAACCAGCGTAGCGTATCGCGTTTTGCCTGGCCAGCCGGCAAAGATGCCCCGCCTCTGCACAAGGCGGAGGGGGAGCGTTCATTGCCAGTCTAGGCGGGAATAACGAGGCGACGCATTCAAGTTGGTTTAACATGGGCCACGGTTTATTGAACACAGGAACCAACTTTAACTGAACCAAAACATAACTTTAACTTGAGGAGGACATGTGTGGTAGCGCATTATGATGGTAATAAATTTACTCGGTGGTAGCAGCCCTCCGGGTTATAATTGGGTTGTTATTAATTTGCTCCCTGTCTAAACCCTAATCTAATTTACTTGAGCATTATGATGGTAATAAATTTACTCGGTCCCATGAGCTGGGCACTCTTGCCTGGCCTATTAAGTTCTGTTTACACATTGGCAGCCCTCCGGGTTATAATTGGGTTGTTATTAATTTGCTCCCTGTCTAAACCCTAATCTAATTTACTTGAGGGCTGCTGGGACCTTCAGGCCATTAATTAAGTCAGGGACCATATTATGGGATTTTATTTGCGCTACCCGCCACTGAGAGACGCACTGCAATCTCTGACCCCAACCCGCCGAAAACCTCAGCACACAGGCCCTCCTTGATGTCTTGGAGAAATATGTCCAGGCCCTTATCAGACAGGTGTACACCGTCCATCCGGTATAGACTAATGTCCCTGGCCGTGATATTAGGGTGCCAGATGACATTTCCCAACTCCGACTTGACCACCCGAGCAACTTCCCGGTTAACTCCCTTACGAGCTTTATGCATTTGTTGGGGATGATGATGGGGCCCCCACTGCAATCGCGGGATAATCGCCGACCACAAGATCCGGGTATCAGGGCGATGACTCCTAAACACTCTCAGGTCATCGATGACCTTAAGAATCAAAGATTTTCCCGACATTCTGGTCAAGTCGTTGCCACCAAGATGTATTACGACAATGGCAGGCGGAGGGTCAAGGGGGTCCGACAGCGCCGTGACCAAAAAGGCATTCCAGGACATCCCCCGTCTTCCCCTCCAAACCAACTCTGCCCACTGTCCCAGGCCAAGATCGCGGCCACGTCTGGACCGGGACGCATACTTCGAGGCCCAGTACACGAAACTATGTCCATACAAAACGGTATGCTGTTGGGGTGCAAAACCTGAAACGACAAAGCAAAAAGACTGGACTGGTATTACCGGTCCATTAATGGACGAACATATGCCTTAAAACAGCTTGACTTCCAGTGGCTGATTCACTGGATACCAGCCGAATCGATGCCAATAGCCGCTGCCATGGAAGCGGCCCCAATCCGAAAGGAATGGGTGCCGAAATGCCACCCCTGAATGCCAGCGAGCTGTAAGGCCCGAAATGAGATCCTCCAAAATTGGTACCAAGTCAAAGGCGACCCGTCGGCTGGAATAAGTATCCCCGATAAGAGCCAATCAGTCGTGCATACTGATGCAGTGCCAATATGGGGCAAATTTGTGCCAGAGAACACCTACGGAGGTGTATCAAGGTGCCCTTGCCCCGTTGTTCAGTTTTAGATCGACGTATATGGAAAACTACGTGGTCCGGATCCAAGGCCATGTCAGTCCACAATAATGCCGCAGTTGAGTCATCTGTTTTTGAACTGGCCAAAAGCTCGCTAACACGGAGGGCGGCAAAAAATGCTACCAGGGCAGCGGCGTGGAACAATGCAACTTCGAAACCATCCGAACAAACTTGCGGCCACGTATCAGCCAGACGGCACAACATGTTGGGCGAAATAGGTGTCCTGGTATCCCTCGGTTTACCCCTCTCCCTAGACCATCCCTCAATCATTTTCGCAATCCTAAATTGGCATTCAGGAATGGTGAAACCCTGGGCCTTCGCAAAGTAGTATAGGGCCGATAATTTGCCTTGAATGGTCCGTGGCGCTAGTCCCTGAAAGTGTAGGTACACCGCAAACTGAACCAACTGGTCATACTCCCAGCAGGGAGTATCAGCAGTGATATGGATGCGGGGGGGGGGGGTCAAAACCAACAAAATGATCGGATGGGATGATTAATAAAAGTGGGTAGGCGCCCACACCCTGTATGGCACCACGTGCCCTCCCCCCTAAGAGACTGGATGGGCGTGGATTCTGCTCGCTGAGCTAGGCCCCACACAAAATGGCCGCCAGGTGGCCTATAAAGGGAGCCACCACGTGGGCGCGGGGCCGAGGCCCTAGGCAGTTAAGGGGCACGGGAGACTAGTGCCTGGTAGCGTGCTGCACTGGGGGTCGCCCTGGATGGCAATATGGAGACACCGTGTGTAATGGCCCAGGCCCAAGCTAGGGAAGTGACACCCAAAATGGCTGACACCAGGGGCGAACAGGATGGGCGGAATAGCCCGACTATGTGGCCAAAGGCCTCACCGGCGAAGGCCTGTATGGCTGGCCAGAACAAAAGGCCGAGCTAGCCGGCCTCGAAGGCCTCACTGGCTTGCCGCCGCTGCCGCTCGGTAAGGGAAGGGTGCCTGCTGGGCCCCCACGTTCTATCCCCACAGGCCTTCCCCTGCCATCTCTTGCGCTCTTTCGCGCTCGCTCCGCCGCCCCCGCTCAGGTAAGCCGCCGCGGAGCACGCAAACGCCGGCTCCAGCAGATGCCGGCAGCGCCCGCAAGCCCCGCGCCACCGCGAGAGAGCTCCGCCGCCGCTACCTGCAGGCCCTTCCTCGCGCCGTCCCCGCTAGCCTCCCCCCACCCCACAGCCACCGACAGGCTCATGGAAGCCTCGCCGGCAGCGCTCACCCGCTCTCCCCCCCTCCCAGCAAAGACAGCCAAGCCTGCTTCCTTCGGCCAGGTAAGCGTCCCTCGCCGTCCTTGCGCCGAATTTTCCTCCGGCCGGGCAGGATATGGGGAGTGCAGGAACGCCTTTTAAATGGGTGCTCCCCTTGCGTATCGCATTTTGCCCGGCCAGCCGGCAAAGATGCCCCGCCTCCGCACAAGGCGGAGGGGGAGCGTTCATTATGTGGGGACCACATTTTCTCTTTTGGAGTTAAAAACCCTGCAAATCAATCATTTTAGTCACTTGCATTATATTTGTTCCCCAAAACTTGCCAGTCAGTCTTGCTGTCTATTATGTTTCATTAGATTTGTTTATCTTCTAATCGATTAAATTTTATATCCTCCCTTTCTGGAAGATAAAATGTCACTCATGGCAGCTACCAGTAATGACATTAAAATGGAAACAAATGTGATAGAAAAACATAAAACAGATGAAAAACACATTGGATGGAATCCTATTACACAAGTATGCTGGCATAACTTTCAATGGTCAATTGTCAGATAAAAAATATGACATTTTTCTGGTCATGTGTCAAGTTATGCTAGTCTTGTACAGTATGCTGAATAAAAATAATGCCAGGTTCTCATCTTGCAGCAGTTTGTAGCTGAAAATTAGACTGAATAATTTATACTATTGAGTGTAACTAACAGGATTCTGGATAACTAAAACACATCAATAAAAGAACAGTAATGTAAGCAATTAGAAGTAACTTAAGTAATTTTATTTACTTACATTTTGTTATTCTTCCATTTCATATCAAATTATTATATATTTCAGGTTCGATTCAAAAACACAGACATTGTTACTGGAATAATTAACACATTAGCCTTTGGTTCCTACACATGGTGACATATAACATGAGTACAAGAACAAAATTAGTGGTAAGTATTTGATAAAATTCACAGTGGTGATTATCCATGTGCTGTGAGACACTTCTAGCAAAGGTCATTCTATTGTAGGTCAGCAAGATCTAGCTAGGCCGGTTGTACTTGTTGCTGGATGCCAGTGTTTTCCTCATGAAGCAAGTTGTTTGGGTAAGAGGTTTTGGCTTTATTTGGCATATTAGGAGATATTCCATTGCTAGAAGAATCAACAGAACAGTCCCCTGTAAGGCTTATCTATTTTGAATAAGACCTATTGAGGTCAGTGAGACATGGAGAAAGCCCAAATGAACTCAATGAGACTTATGTCTGTGAAGAGTCACAGTCATCCAGGTGAGTTTATCTGGAAGTTGAGCCATGGCAACTGGACTTTTTTTCTTGAGAGATTGAAACGTTTTGCTACTCATCCAAGCAGCTTCGTCAGTCTGAGATCAACGGGGCTTAGTGCTAAGCAGAAAATGAAGGACTGCGTAGTGAAAGTTACACATTTTCATTACAAGCCATTGCATATTATTTATTTGTTTGTGGCATTTATGTCTGCCGTAATTTAGTGAGCTATTCTCTGTATTCTCTTCTCTCCTTTACCCCCTTTTATCCTCAGGCTGAGAGGATTCTGATTGGCCTAGGGTGGCTCAGCATGTTTTGTGGCCAGGTAAATTCTTTGAACCCAGGTCTTCTAAGTTAAGGTCTAATACTGTAGCAATTACTCTATGCTGGATCTCAACACACACAAAAATATGTAACAGTGTATAAAACTAGTACCCGCTGGCTGAAATCCTTTTTCACAACACAAATCATAATGATGTCGTCACCTGTCACTATTAATCTTTATTTTAATTTAAGTTAAAGCATTCTGTTCCCCTTTTGGTTCCAAGGCTGACTAGTGACCTTCCCTTACTTGGGCAACCCTTTGAGAGCCTTGAGATAGAAAGGGGAGCCTTGAATATTGGAATATCGCTGATGGGTTGCCACCGGAGTTTCCAGTATCTCACCAGGACCACGAGCAGAGATGTTCATATATTAAAGGCTCCCCAGAGGAGTTGGGCCATATTGATGTCAGCCATAGTATATCTTCTTAACTACACCTAATCCCCTTTCTTACAATTACTAAAACAGCTGTGTGCTGCCAAGCCAATTCTGAGCTATGGTGACTCTTTTCAAGGTAAAAAGTACTCGGAAGTGGTTTACTGCTGCTTTTCTTTTCTTTTTTTGGGGGGGGGGGCTGAGCAGCTTGCCCAAGGACTCACACACTGGCAATCTTTGGGTGCTCTATGAACTCTTTAAGTTCTGGCATTGTTGCCAGAGACTTAACTCACTGAGTTATCCAGCCAGCTTTTCTCATGTCCATTTGAATTAACTCTTACCATTCAGTGACAGAGCACATGCGTTGCCAGAAAGCCACAAGATTCCAGACTCCATCTCCAGTATCCAGACATATAGAATCTGACATAGAATCTGCCAGAAGCAATGGAGAGCAGTCAAAATTGACAGTACCAAAGTAGATGGGCCAACAGATTGGATCACTTATAAGGCAATGCTTTGATTTTCTACAGTGTGTAGGAATGAAAAGAGAAATGGGACAACAGGAATCAAATCCAATAAATATTTTGCAAAACTATGACACAAATCAAGAACTGTAATGTTCAAAACTGAAATATATTTAGAATATACTCTGAAATATATTCAGAATATAGCCATTGCTTTTTCCTCTTTCTTTATTCTTATTCTTGTTTAAATTATGAATGTCCTTAAAAATGCTATTTTATTTCATTTTATCATAAAAAGTGCTAATATTTGTAGATAACATCAGTAGTATCTTGGAGGAACAACTTTATATTGTAATAGAAGAGAGAAATTTAGGTAATGTCACCAGCCTCCACAGCAGCGAAATTATTTTCTACTGACTGCTTCATCTAGATCTCTTTCAGATAAAGGATTTCACAGTGATGGAACCAGAATTCCTTTTCTTTCTATTACACGTGCATGCTTTCATATAGAGGATTTTTCCCCACTGTTATACCTGTTAGTACTCTTCTCATTTAGATGCCTGCCTTGTGAATTGTTTTAATTACATTTCTGCTTTATAGTTCTGTCAGTCATTATGCCGACTTTGATTGTTGTGTTCTAATGTTCTCTGAAGCTTCATGGATCTCAAAATTACTCTTTCTGAATCAGCACTTCAGTTCTATGGGCTCCAATGACTGTTCCACTTTGAAATGACAGATGAGCATCTGAAGCAACTGTCTCAAAATTCAAATCAAGATATACAGTCTAGGGTTTGTGTGGGAGGTATCCCTCTGTACTCCCAACAGATGGACCAAACCAGTTAAGTTCCACCACCTGCGAGAATGTGTGTGAAATTTCACACCTGTAATTATTCAGCCTCGGTTCAAAAAAAAAAACAATGTTTGGCATGGCTACACTCTGTACTTTCTACTCCACATGACTGGTTTCCTTAGCACCAGCTTCTACTGGAGTCGAGGGCTTTTTGTAGTTGTACTCATTGAAGATCAATCAAAGGGAAGACAAGTCCATGGGGGTGTGGTAACTTGGGAAGGAGAGGGTAGAGAAAGTATTGGTAATGTGTATTGAGCTGTCCTGCTTGCTAAGGTTTATATTTTGAGATGAAAGAGTGTCTTGTCACATCTGCCCCATAAAAAATGCTGCAGTTCTTCGAGATTTTCATCCAGCAACAGCAAGAGAGATTTTCATCCAGCAACACCAATAATATTTGTATTATTGGTGTTGTCTTTCGAATTTGATTACCATGTATTTTTGGTCTATGACCGTAAATAAACAATACTACAATACTACTAGCAAGAGAGTCTTTGAAACTGGACCTGCCAGTTGTATTTGATATGGAGCTGCTTCTGAAGATGGCTTCCAGCACTGCTAGATCATATTTGGGTACAATGCTTAATGTAAATTTAGGCTACACTGAAGGGTTCTTCCTTCTGTCCGGGTTTCTGAGGCTACTGGAAACCGGGAAGGATTCTGCAGGAGCAATCTTTCATCTCATTTTAAATTTTATTTCTAGTTCCACCCAGACTAGGCCCATTGGTTCAATGGGATGTATAGTACTGTTCATTCACCAGCCAGCAATTCATTCTATGGGTATGCCAGTTTGATTTCGGCTTTCACTGAACTGTAAAAAACAGCAGTACAAGATGCTTCTTTGGTCTTGCTACAACTGACTTAACATAGCGACTCTCTTAATTTTCTGCTGCGGTGTGTGTGTGTGTGTGAGAGAGAGAGAGAGAGGGGGGGGGAGAGAGAGAGATATGAGGTCTCTACATCCTCTATAGCCTCATAGTCTCTCTTTGAGAGTCTCAGGTATATCCAGACAAGACATTTGGATATTGATGGCTAACAACTGTGTCTTCTTCTCTAGGCATACAATTTGCTGGTGGGAGAAATTGCAGGATGCTGTGTCATCCTCTTGACCTCCAATAACTTAACTCCCTCTGTTGGAGTTCAGGTTCACCCAGTTTGATTATTAAAGAGCTACAGCCAGCAGAGACCACTCTTGGGTCTTTCTCTTCATCATTCTTGTATGGAACTATCAAATGCAGAATTCACCCCAAAGGTATACTGTATTTTTAAGTAACATTTGGGGTAACTGAACCAGAACACAAGTATTATTTTTCCCTAAAGAAACTCTTACAAAGTTGCCAACATCACTGTGCTTTTGTTTAATGGAGTTCAATTCTCCTCCAAACAAGAAACTCCTACATTTTATTATTTTACTGCACGCATCTATACATCTAGTATTAAAAATAATATAAGGGAGATTTATAACTAGTAGCCAGGCTTTGCAGTAATTAATTTTCAAATCTTGGCTCTCAAACAGCTTTCTAAAGGCCCTCTTTTAGCAACAGCTTTAGGGGATCAAATAAGGATTTCAAAGCATAAGAAGTCCTGATGTCTGTAAAATCCTAAAACAGATATTTCAAGTGGGTATAAAGCAATCAAAACCCATACCAGTAAAAAACAGCCTTTCGAAAACAAACAATCCAAGCCTCCATAATATTGTTCTGCAATAACCCTGTAAAACGATGGCATGGAACAGGACTTGGAGAAGCCAATTTGCCCACCCTTCTTTATATGGCAAAACAGGGCAGGCTGTTGCGATTTGTGACAAGATCCTCGGGAACTAGACAAAGGAAACTTTCATGAGAAGAACAAGGTAGCCTGTATGACCGCTGTTGCTTCTTGCAGCCCTGAAGTCTGGCGGGATGATTTTAGAACCTCACTAGCTCTGTGCAGTCTGTCTCTCAGAATTATTGTAAAAAGGGAAGAACCCCAACCAAAGCACCAGAGCTGCCTTTGGGGTGACTGTCTCTCATTGCTTTTTCTCTGCTGCCTCCCTACCTCCGCGGCTCCCTCAGTAAGGTATCATTTTGCCATTGCGGCCCACTCTCTTGGAGTCAGGCGAGGACACTCCAGGAGACTCCCTCATCCAAGGTACTGTTGAGGGCTGCTGTCTTCTCTTTTCATTATATTTCAAGTAATGGGAATCATGTTGGCTGAAAAGTGGGTGCATGTGCTGAAACCTTCACCACCCCTTGCTTGATCTTTAACATGCCATGGGGTCTCTGTAGCATTGTTCACAAGCCACTGTAGGTATGTTTTCGGAAATGATCTACTAAAACATAAGACACACCCAAGACGTCTTAAAAGGCAGACGCCCAACGTCCTCAGAGGTTAGTAGTAAGAGGACGCCCCCTACTTTTGTGGATTTTGCAAAAGTTCCACTTAAAGTTGGCTACCTCCTTCCTGCCTTCCTTTACCAACTCCATGGCACCTTGCCCTGTCTTTGTCCTTCTAAAATTCTGCTTCAGTTACATACATCCCCCCCACAGTTTCTCCTGTAGCAAATCCGAAAGGAGAAGCTTACTCGGAATAATATAGCATCTCTTGCTTTGTCTTCTAGCATGTTCCTAAAAGGGGGTGGGGG
The DNA here is from genome assembly GCA_037367245.1 of Phrynocephalus guinanensis. Taxonomy (NCBI): domain Eukaryota; kingdom Metazoa; phylum Chordata; class Lepidosauria; order Squamata; family Agamidae; genus Phrynocephalus; species Phrynocephalus guinanensis. The sequence goes on from CM074738.1 coordinate 64,928,187, forward strand.
AATCTTCCACACATGTGAATGCTGTTCTACAGTATATGCAGACTTAAGTTCGAGGTACAATTCCCAAAATGTCTTAACTTGGGAACTTGAAGGGGTTTCCTCCCATCTCCAGGTGGTTGGCTGTCTAATACTAATTTCCTCTGCTCTCCCCCCCCCCCGTTTCCTTCGTTTTCTCTTTCCCTTCTGCTCCCTCCACCCTCCAGTCTCTTCTTTACTCCTTCTGGTGCAGTTGTGGTTCACAAAAGGAAGACACGTGATGCGATACCTGGCTTTCTCAACAGGAAAGGATAGCAGGGGAAAAGTGGCCTTTGCAAGATACAACCTTGGGTCCTGATCCCCAAGCCCCCAAATACTTTGAATAAAACTGAACTAGCTGACTAGTCTTAGCACTAGGCATTTCTTGTTTACAACTGCAAAACCAAAACATTATTGGCAAGGCCATTTCCAAGTTCTGTTTTCCAAAGTTATAAGAGGCACTCTTGGTATAACTTGGTGAAATGCCTGAGCAATAGCGATCTTGTAAGATGATCCTTTAAAAAAAGAGAATGAAACAGAATACACAGAATAAAAGCATCACACAGAACAGGAAATTTTGTTGATAGCAAAGGATAATAAATCTATGAAGGGATACTCTGTGGCCATTTAATCATACTTGCTTGCTTCCAATTCCCACTGTAAATTCTTTATTTCAAACTCTATAATGGATGCTAATGTTGAAGTCACTTGCTCACACCCCTTACGATTTCTACTAATTGCAGACCAAGGTCAGAGGTGTTTATTGGCATGCAGAAGTAGTTTATAATTTTGACATCAATAATTAATTATGTCACCATGGAAGGGTACATCTGACAGGCTGATATCTGATTAGATGTAATAGTCGATATACCCATAAGCTTTTGTTATGACATTTGCCAATCCGATATTCCTCTTGATAACTATTGACTTCTTTTTAAAGGGTGTTGTTCATCCCAAATTATTGTGCCTGGGACATTTTTTTCACTGATCTAATACATTCACCTGCAGATTGTAAAAGAGGGGCATTTTAATGTTTTTGCCCCTCACAGTTGTTTCATTTTAATATCCGTTCATGGCGATTAATTTTTTAAACTGCTTTCTTCTTATTTGATAAGTTTGCACATGGTCATACATTTGTGTACCACAGAAGAAGAAAACAAAGAATATAACACCAGTTGGAAAGAAAAGGGAAGACGACATGTACTGATTACAATTTTCAAAGGAATAACTGTGTTAAAGATTCCACAAAAAATTCATAATTGCACTGATTATATTTTAAAAAATTAAGGAAGAGAGTTGTTGGTAATAGTAATTTTTCTGTCCTTTAGCATCCAGAATCCATATTGGGGAGAGTAATTGATAGTGGTGGAAAATATTTCTTAATAAGGAATTTGCAAAATATGTTCAGGTAACTTTTACAGCCCCTGGGAAGTCTTTCTTCATCCTTAGTACTGGATCTTAGTGGTAATGGATCTTATTGCTAGACTGTTCTGTCTCAAGGCTGCTCCATATCTAACCATCAGCACAGGTACAGGTGGTTTAATGTCACAACTGCCTGTTGTGGTTTTACCCTGAAGGTAACAGTGTTGCCTAGCAAATGCACTGTTGTTTTTGAAAACAAAGCAGTGTGTTTCCTTGACGCTTAACATAGAAGAGTCTGAAACTTCTTTATCAATCTACCAATGGAACAGTTCTTTGGCGGTTTGAACGGTATATACAAGAGTAGAAGTGATTTTTTTAATTTGATTTTTTTTTTTAGTGATAGGGAAACTAACAGCATACCGTATTATAAAAGACTTACCTGCTCCCCTACTATGCATTTCCAGTTCTCCTAATTATTTACGCTTCCAGAGATAAGCACAGTACTTAAACGGAACGCCCAACTCAAAAAGCATCCTAACTTGAGCCCGGATGCCGAGTTATCGCAATTCTTAAGCCCATCTTTCCCACCATCAGCCAACTGGGAACATTTTATGGCAAACCAGGGCATCTCGGAAAACATGTTAGCAAAATGGATTGGAAACAGAAATGAAGTGACATTTTTAATACTGTGTCCCAGCTCCGATCGGACTTCCCCGATCGTTTAAATGTGTCGAGTTTTTTATTTTTATGAGCGATGCGCAATTTCCTATCGGGTTTTATGGAGAGATGTTGTTCACGATAAAATGCGGCCTCACAAACGGCCACGAGAGGGAGTCTGGGCCCTTTGAAAGGACTGAAAAAGCCCAAGAGCGCGGAGTCGCAGAGACGGAATGCCAAAGGGATGAATGACTGAAAAACGCGATTAAAGTTCCCCTCTCCTTGCCGCCCCCCCGCCCCGTTTCTACCCGGCACCTCCTGCTGCTCCTGAGGAAGAAACCACAACCGGTGTTGCCGCGTCACGTCTGGAAAGCATTTCGCCCCAAACGAAACGCCGCGGCCCCGTTCCAAAGGCGAGAAGGAAACCCTTTGTTCCGAAGAGAGCGGCGGACACCAGCCTGCGCGTCCTTGTCTCCTCAAGTTTTGGGACGCTGAAAATCGAGCCAGAAACCCCTTCCAAGGGTCTCTCTCTTCGGCCACACGCACCGCACCACTTTGGGCAGATCGCCCTAAAAAGGCCCGGGGCGAACAGCATGGGGTTGGCGACGATTCCTTGCCCTAAACTTTGGACCCGCGCAGGGCGCGGTTTTGCGAGCAAGGGATGGTGGAGGCAGCGTGCCAGTGTCAACACAACGCCTTCCGGTCGCCCTCTTGGGGCAAGAGCAGCCCAGGAGCGCTGCGGCTGGCAGGCGTGCCCTTTGCCAGACTTTTAACGAAAATCTGGGGCGGCGGCGGGGGGGGGGGGCGTTGCGGAAAGGGACCCGCCGTTTTGACTTCCCCCCGCGGCAAAACGTATGAGGTGCGAGAGATTTAAGGTGAAGGCGCTTTGCCGCATTCAGTCAAGGACTGAATCAGGTGGGCTTCCACCTGGGACCCACAAACAGGACAAACCCGTTTTGTTAACGACGAGACTCCCCTCCCCTCCCCTTTTAAAACAATCGGCCTAATTCAAAGCCCCACTGTCGACCCGCTACTTAGCAACGTAAACTACGGGGGGGGGCAGAGAGGGTGAAATGGAGACGGACGATTGGAAATCTTTTTCCAGCCACAAACTTTGGTGCTTTGTTATTATTTTAAAACCGATCACACTCGTTGCGAAATTAAGACGTGCAAGTTGCGGTCCAGCACCAATGATTCCCCCACCCCACCCCACCATATTCCTTTAAAGAGCTGACGCCGCATCTCTTTCAAACGAGATCAGGAAGAAATGGCTTTCCTAAACTGTTTCCCAGCCTCGGGTTTTCTCGGGGACTGGAGAGAAACCCGCGCCAGGGCATCCTCTCTCACACATGATCCGACGTCCGATCCTTCGCGGAAATGGTCACCTGCAGCGTCGGGATGCCGCTCCTTGTAATTCATTTAGCCAGCTATTTAGCCTCTATGTGCGTGTGCGCGCGCGCAAGTGGCAGTAGGACTGCTGTTGGCCTGAGGGGCGGGGCCGAAGACGAAGGGAACGCCCCTTTGCCAGGGTCGGAATCCAATCGGTTTTGGGGGGAAAAGAAGGGGGAAACGCAAGCTGTAAGCAAACAGTCTGGGCTCCCAGTGGTTGCTCCAGCAATTCCTCCGCCCCCCCCCCCGCCAAGTAAACTGCATGCAAAAAATCCCACATGATCACCCGAGAGCGCCTTGGCTCCCCGCTCGCCGGCTGCACCTCTGTCGACTCGAGCACGCACGCACGCACGCTCCCAGAGGCATCCACACAAACGCGCGCGCCCGCGCTCTCAACACGGCGGCTTCTAGCTCTGTCTCCTGACACACATACACGTGTGGACGTACATCTCTCTCTCTCTCTTTTCTGTAGATGCATCTATGCAGCTCTCTGTTTGCTACAGACACGCAGCTCGCTAGCCTTCCTCTGTGGCCGAATTAGACGCAGGCAAGAAATCGGTTCCTGGAAGGGGGGGGGGAAGAGAAGGAGAAAAAAGAAAAGAAAAAATTGTGGGCGTGACTATTTAAAGATTCTTTCCCCCCTTCGCGCCATAATTTTTTTTTGCCTCTCTCCCCCCCCCTTCCTTTCTTCCTCTTCTTTGGCAGTGTTGACTTCTGCTCCTCCAATCCGGGTTGCTCCTGACGGTCCCTGCCTGCCACGCCGTGGCATATCGACTTCTATTTCATTTGCTCGCCGGGGCCGCGAGACGTTTCCTCGCCTCTTTCTGCTCCGGTTCCTGCCGCCGCTTCCGAGGGCTCGCCGCCGTCGCCGCCGCCGCAGCAGCAGCAGCCGCCTGCCGGGCAAGACCCTGCCGGTTCCTCGCCGCCCTGCCTGCCTGCCTGCCTTGCCTTTCCCTCCTTCGCATGTAGTCCTCTGCAGGGAGGGTTGCTCTCTTCCTCCCTCCCTCCATCCTCCTCCTCCTCCCTCTTTTGCAAAGTTGACGTTCCAAGGACTTGGACGGCGCATTGCTCCGGCAGCCCCTGGGCGAAGCTTGAAGGAGGCAAGATCGCGCCGCTCCCTGGCCTCGGGGCTCCCGCCGCGCCGGCCTAGGACCCGGGAAGCGCCTCCGCGGGAGGAAGCCGCATCACGAGCAGTTGGGCTGGAAGGCAGGCAGGCAGGGACCGGCGGACGGACGGACGGACGGACGGAGCCCGCTGCCTTCTCCCCTCCGCCGCGGGCGTCTCTTCCCTCCCTTTCGCTTCGCGGGAGGAAGCAGGCACGATCCCCGAGGATTCCCCTTAGGATTTCGCACTCCTCTCGGCCGCCTGCCGCTCGTCCTGGGTCTGCGGATTCCAGGCGCTCGGGGCATCCCTCCCGCGAGCCCCGGAGAGCCGAGGAGCCTCCCGCCGAGAGCCCGCCTGCCGCCTCCGACGCCGGTTGCCCAACTCTAGCCTGAAAGAGAGACACACACACAGAGAGAGAGAGAGCGCACGCCAGGAGGAGCCCCCCCCCCAAGTGGACTTGTTGTTCCTGGCGGGGAGGTTCGCTGCCCGCGCTCGCTTCCGCCACCCTCGCCGCGCTCTCCACCCCCGCCCGCCCGCCGCCGCCCCCCCGTCGCGCCCAAGGGCGGGAAGGAGCAAGTCCCCGAGCGGCCCCGAAGAGCGGAGGCGAGGCCAGGAGAGCGGAGCCGCCCCTCCGCGGCGCTGGACGGGGGCAGGGCCGGTGTATGTCTCGCCTCGGGCTCGGCACAGGACTCGCCGCCGTGAATGAGCTCCTCCCGCCGCCGCCGCCGCCGCCGCCTCTTGCCGCTGCCGCCCCGTTCGGCTCTCGGCTCCTGCTCCCGGCTCCCGCAGGCTCCCTAAGAAGGCTCGCTGCCGGGCGCCGGCTTTTCCCCTGGGGGGACCTCCTCGTGGCGGCTGGCCTGCCTTGCCCGGCTCTCTTTGTGTTGGTTTTGTGACTTGGTGCTGCGGTTCCTCCCTCTCGTGCCTCTTCTTTCCTTTTGTTACTCTCCCCCTTTTTTGTTTTTTGGTTCTCCTGTGTTGTTATCCTTCTTTCTGGTGGGGAAAAGCAAGAAAAGACACCCCCCTTTCTCTCTCTCTCTCTCTCTGTGTGTGTGTGTGTGTGTGTTCCCGTGGTGTGCCTTGCTGCTTGGCCGGGAGTGATGTTGCACGTGGAGATGTTGACGGCGGTCTTTCTGCTGCTCTGGATGTGCGTCTTCTGCCAGGATCCCAGCTCCAAAACGGTGGCCGATCGCTACGCCGTCTATTGGAACAGCACCAATCCCAGGTAAGGAGTCCGGCTCGCTTGGGGGGCAGGCGGGCGGGCTAGGCGATCCCCGTGCAGTAGTAGTAGTAGTAGTAGTAGTAGTAGTAGTAGTAGTAGTAGTAGTAGTAGTAGTAGTAGTAGTAGTAGTAAGAAGCGTCAGGGATCCGACGCTGCCTCTGTGTTTCATCTGCTAACAGAGAGGACTGAGTCTGCGGAAGAGCGTGTCTCCTTGGGAAGCCCAGTCAGTGGCTTTCCGTCCTCAAGCGGAGGGAAGGCTGTTTTGGAAGAAGTCAACCAACTTTCCTTCCTAAGTTGTGGGCAACTTTGCGAACGATCGCACGGTGCCCGGTTCTCCTCTTGGCCTCTCGGTGCTGTTCGCTCCCGCGGATTTCCAGCACAAGGTGGCTCGTAGTTCGAGAAGATGCTTCTTTTTGATCCGAGCTCGGCATCCGTGACTTGAATTACCCAGGCGAAGCCAATGTATCTCGGAAGCGGGCGTGTGTCTCTTCCAGTACCCGGGGTTTGGGGGGAGAGGGAGTGTGTGTGAGAGAATCATCTCTTCCGAGCTTCCAGACCTCTCGAGTTCTAGTAAAACTTGGAGAAGTTAGTGGAGAGGAGGACTCCGGAACAGCGCTTCCTGTTGTGGGGCTTGTGCCTGGGAAGGAATCTGCTTTGCTTTTTATCTCTCTTGCCCCAGTCCGCCTGGCTTGCAGTTGCAAGAAACCCATGTTTACATGTGCCACCTGTTATGTGGCAGGGTTTTTGGAGGATAGTTTTAGCACTGCTTTCCAGTGCCCTCTTTTTTTTTTTTTTTTTGGTCAGAGAAAGAGTACATTAAGCTGAGGTAAACTGGTTAAATTAGGTGAACTGAAGAAAGATATGATCTCTTCCACTCCCTGCGGTTAGATGATCCCTGAAGTTGGAATTTGTTCTGTAGGAGGACAGCTAAAGAAAGTGTCAGAGCACAGTAAGGTTCAATAGTTGGTTATGTCCTTGCAATGCAGGAGGCTTTTACTTGGGATTGAGAAAGCAGCCCTTCATTTCCATACAGTGAGTTAGCATCCTTAGGAGATGAGATGATCTAGAGGAAAAATAGGTTATTATGCAGAACACACTTATGTAGTATGAAATTAAAAAATCAAGATTAAATTGTGTAACAACTTTTCTGCGTAGCGTATATCCTTTTCCCACATACTGTATATTTATTTTAGTGGCAGAGCATAAGTCAAAGCTAAGATTCTTTCTAAACTTTTCCTTTACAAATATGAGAGTGGGTCTTTTTTGGACTAGGGAATTTTTTTGCTCTGATTCTTGTTGAATTTCTAGCTTTTCTCCTACCTTCAGTATAGGAAGATTTCAGTCTTTTCCCACCAATTATATCCTCCTATAAATAAGCCACACGAGTTGTGTAAGCAGGGAAGTGGGGAGTGTAATGTAAAAGTAGACTCAAGCAAGTTGTTTTAACAATCGGGTTTTTCCAAGTCAGTTTGAGAACATTGTATTCTGTGCTATTTTTGTGCAGTTGGGTTGAGATTAGCACATTGATTTCTTTGCAGGTCATATTTTTCTTAAATGTATCATGCCTGCCAAATAATGTTTTGCTCTGTGTTTGTGGGTGGCTTGAAAAACTGGGTGCCAAGGTCAAAAACTCCTGTTAAGTACCTTGAGATCAGTAAGTGGTTCAGCATGTTAATTTTATGTGTGGAAATTTAAGCAAAGCAACCATTTAAGAAGGAGGTGACGATGAGTACCGGTAGCCTTCAGGTAAAATTAGGCAATTGCTATCACAGACAGGACCCTTGAGGCATTTTATAGTATGTATCTTTTTTAAGCACAAGTGTCTCATGTTAGAAAAGAAACCTTAAATATTAAGTATGTATTTGTTGAAGGGAGTGAACTAATAAACTGTGTTTACCCACTCTGCTTGTGAAAACGGAAGTGTTTTCTACTTTGAATGTGACCAAATGACTTGCACATGTTGCTCTGTTGCTTAAATCAAAGCACAGCATTAAATGTTTTGGTTCTATGTCTGTTACAGTAGTAATTAAACATGTAATGTGGGTACTGTACAATAATGTGATGTAGGCACTATAAATAATCCAAGGAATAGTGGGTTCAAAACTTGAGCATTTAATCCAGTGGACCAGAAAGCAGTCATTTACACGAGACTGAATCCACTCCACACTTTTTTTGGGAAATGCAAAGAAAATATATACGCGTGTAGGTCTTTTAAAATAGCAGAGGAGTAATAACTTGCAAAACTAGAGATGCTGCTGGTAGGGGAATAAATTCTGGCTGCAAAACATTTAGGCAACTATGTTTTTGTAGTTTGTGTGTAACTTCTGTCTTGAAGGCTTAAATATAAGGTTACATAATAAAGTAATGTTTTTTCTTTTTCTTTAGTGTTGTTAATTCGAGTATCTTTAATGTATCATGAAGTGAAGTACATATATTGAACCTGGAAAACTTTCTTCAGTTTTTGTTTTCTTAGAGGTTAAGAGATTGCCATTTATTGTACAGTTAATGATTCAAGGTCAGAAATGCTAAACTAGTCATTATGTTATATATCATCACATACTACAAGAGTCAGTTTTTCACCTTCTAAAGTAGGTAGTCCTAAAATGTACAGGTGGTGCAGTACTTCTTAACAAACTGAATATTAAATTATCTGTATTGGCTGTTATACTCTAACTGCATTTAATAGATACAAGCTCCATTGAACACAGTGGGACTTTAGAGTAAACCTGCATAGAATTGCACTGTAAATAGGGTAGCCATAGAAGAGTTAATCAGTTGGGAGCAAGTGTGAATGCAAAAAGTTTATTTCCATAAAGGAAAAAGAACTCCTTGTGCTTGCTTACTAGTTTGTGAAATCATTTACGAGGTTTTATGTACAGCTTTTATAACTTAAAGTTGTTTTTTAATTTGCATATGCCCTAACCATTGTACAAAATTGGATACAAGAAATTAAATGAAGGAAATTAGTAGCATACTTAAGTAGGTAGTTGGACAAAGAGGACATTTTCTCCATAATGTAAATGGATCCTATCCAATGCAGAGGTTGAACATGACCATATGGTCTTTTATATTCCTAAACATATGTAAGTACTGGCGTAATCCTATTCTGGAGTAGTGGCTTGGATGTACTTTTGGAACATCCATCCGAATTTTATCACAAGTAGGAAAAGCTGAAAAAAATTGAAAATTGTCTCTTTTCAAGCTAACTCAACGAATCATTCCAGTTATTACTAATAAGAATTAAATTGCAGTTGTGACTAATATTCTGTGACAGCTAGAGAATTATTTGAAATATTCTGTAACTATGTTGCAACTATAGCTCTGTAACTATGTTGCACATAGCTTTGATAATGTTAAGAACTGTATGCCCATCTTGGCCATGAAAAGCTTTTATGTCTGTGTCTGAAGAATCTAGATTGATGAATGGGACATGGAACAACAGGTGAAAAATCTATCAGTTTTCTCCCACTTACAGGATAAAGTATACAGTACACAAGTTAAACATATAAAGTATAAGACATATGTATATGTAGAGGTACGTAAAGGATATTTTCAGAGTTAAAGTGTAGACTTATATGTGAGTAAAATTTCATTTCCAAATCGCTTCTTAATATAACATTTAACTGAAGAGCCATACAATCCTGTGTATCTTCTTTTACAAATAAATGCCTTGTATGCCACAGGACTTGATCTCACATAATTATGTTTAGGATTGTAGTATCAGATGTACTAATATTGATTATCACAGTTGTTGCTCTGTTACGATTGTTGTCGACAGAAAACACCTCGCATGTTCATTTTCAGACTGCTCTGGCCAAATAAATTTTGCTTTAAATTACAGAGCACCCAGGCTGACTGCAAAGTTTCCAGAAAGAAGTTTCTTGTCTCATTGATATGAATGAGACCTAAGGGCATGTTTAAGCTGAAGGATCCTTCTAAAAGTCTTGCATTAGGTTAGGACCTTCAAGTAGCTTGAAGGCTGTTGGCTTTGCTGAGACCTTGCAAGTAGATGAGAATATTCAGTTTTCATGAGGAGTTTGGACTGTACTGAGAAATGTGCAGCTCTTTGTAAAGTTCCAATTGATGAAATTATTTCATGAGAGGACCTACTTTGTTTTGTGATCTTTTTGGACAAAATTTGCAATCTTTCATTGCTATGGCATATGAGAAGGTTGCCTTATGGTGAGGAGTGGATATACAGTAAACGGGAAGATATTGTTTTGTGTGGCTTAATACAATACATATTTACAAATATGTTATAATAAGTTTAGTGGGACTTACTCTTCTATGAATGATGTGGGGATTTTTGCTTCTTTATTTGAACAAAACATATGTTTTGTTCAAATAAATTTCTAGTTTCCTGACACCATTTGCCTATGTATAAAGAGTAGCAATGTTTTATTGCATCAAGTGTTACTGATAACTTCATTGGTGGCTTCATTTGATGGCTAAAATCTCATGAGGCAGTTTGTCTAAACCAACCAAAAATTTTTAATTAGAAATTTGGTGGAAAAGCCGTTAGCATTGCCTTTAAATTCAAAAGCTGTCCTGTAAGCAGTACTTGCATGGGCCTTGCTTTTCAAAGAGGTGGCTCTAGTGAAAAGATTAAAAAGCAAAACTAAACTCAAAAGCCACCTGACTTCATTCTCAGCTTGGTCTGATACTTTTAATATATTTATAATAGAGAAACTGATCTGTGTTGGGCGAAAATGACCTCACTCTGTTAAGAAAATCTGATAAATACTTCCTTATTATCTCACTCCCTTCTCCACATGAACCAGCAATCCACCAGCTCCATGCAGGGTTGAGAAAATAACACATTGAATCCATCAGACATCCTGGACATTTTGCCATTGATGGTTTGAAGGTGAGACACACATTCAAACAAGAACAGGGATGTGTCTTTGGTTGTGTGTGTGTTGTGTCATTACAGCCATGACTTTGTGACCCCATGTCCATGGAGTTTTCTTGGCAGGAATACTGGAGTGGTTTGCCAGTTCCTACTCCAGGTGCCTACAGCACCTGGTGTTCCCTGTTGGTCTCCCATCCAAGTACTAACCAGGGCCGACCCTGCTTAGCTTCTGAAATCAGGCAAGATTGGATGTGCTTAGGACAGTGATGGTGAACCTTTTAGAGACGGAGTGCCCAAACTGCAATTCAAAACCCAGTAGTTTTTTTTTTGCAAAGTGCCAATACAGTAATTTAACCTGAATACAGGTGCCCACAGAAAAGGCTCTGAGTGCCACCTTTGGCACCAGTGCCATAGGTTTGCCATCACTGGCTTAGGGCATCTAGGCAGCTGCCTTTGGTTGTAGAGATGCTTAATCCAACAGTTATGGAGCAATCACAATGTAAAGTTAAGTTGATCCAGTACTCGATTACGGCCCATGACTTATGCACGTATTTCTTAAAGTGGCAATAAAATATATTTTCCCCCTCCCTCCATTTCTTTAGGAACTAAAAATCTAAACATCAACCAGAAGTCAATCATATAAATCACAGTAAGTGTGATACAGCAGTTCAACATGAAATTTAAGCTTGCAGTTGAATCTTTGTTATTGTAATCAACAGGATGTGAGTTCTCAGCTTTGGTTGTTTCACATCTTATAGTTATAAAATGAGGGTTTTAGTTGGCAGCTGTTCCCTCATTATTTTGTACCTTGCTGTCATTTAAAGTGTCCAATGAGTGTAAAAACTATAGGTCTCTAGAACATAGCACAGTGTACAAAGTATCAGATTGCTAAAGGACTGTGTATTATGTTCAAAAGAACTGATTTTTGTGACAACAGAGAAGTTAACTAAGATACTTGTGAACCCAGTTTGCCTTTCTGTTTAGTTACATGACTTATTTGTATTTTTGTTGTTGATGTGTCATTACAGTTGTGACTGACTCTTCGTCCATTGGTGAAAATTAGCAGAGAAAAATATTTCTATATTAAACATTTAGTTCTTCGTTTCTGGACTTGTTTTAACAATGCTGTTTATGGCTCAGGATGGTTTATGTGCTTTTTATAATACATTTTTGTATACATTTTTCTTGAATTCATATTGAACTGCTCCGTCACTGAGATATTAAATGTTGAGGCTATAAGGGATGCATTTCTAAATGCACTTTCTCATGATCTGTACTCCCAATAGTACCCATCAGGATGAGTGGGTGCAAAATCTTAGTTTTTGGGTGCTCCAGTAGAAATGATGCATACATTCTGGTTGCAATAGTGAATGCTTAGCTTCTTTCACAAAGCAGAATGTGAGAACTAATGTTTTCACTAAGAATGGTGGAAGACTTTAGTGAACAAGCTACTTGAGAAAAAGAAGTTTGAGAATAAGTAAACAATATTTTTATGTTACTTAATGTACTCAGAAATATGAGTTACCCATTCACATCCTCACGCTGATAGGATGAGATTACGCATCCGCTAAACATATAAAAATAGTGAGTGATGCCAGCACAGAAAGCAGAGTTGTAACCCAATTTTTCCCCATAGTTTCCCCTTCAACGCGATTTCTCTTTTCTATGATTATGGCAACATTAAGTAAAAATACATTAAATCCTAGAATTTTTTTTCTACTTAAATGAAATATATATATTGGTTGGCAATAAAAAAGGTGATTTGTCTTTTCTGTGATTATGGCAACATTAAGTAACATAAAAATATTGTTTACTTATTCTCAGATTAGGTGTTGAATCTTTATACACTGGACCCTTGTATAACAAACAACTTGTATAACATAAAATTTGTACAACATAAAAATTCCGGAGATAGGGGAAATTTGCTTAACATAATCGCCCATGGGGAGAATCCGTACAACATAAAAATGGGATTACTCCGTTTTCAATGTATTTCATTTAAGTAGAAAAAAATTCTAGGATTTAATGTATTTTTTTCTTCAATCTTGTTGAAAAATGCAGAGGTCCAAATAGAAGTACTGTATAAAATTTCTAGTGTTATTTGTTGTGACGAAAAATTTGTTCCCCATATGAGCAGCCAGTATATCTGTGGCATCAAAATACAGTGAAATAAAAAAGGTGTTGAGGTATAAACAAAGGCCTTAAGTACTATAAGAAAAGGGATTCAGCAATAGTAATTAAAATTGTATATGTAGGGGCTTATGTCCAGTGGATGGTATATACTAGACTAAGTGTAGCTGCTGTGCCCTTCTACCAAATACCTACATCTATACAGTTCTGAGCTTAAAGCATACAGTGAGTGAGAATTAGACACAAGGCCTCTTCAAAGGAAGAATCCTTCCAGTATGCACCTACAGTCCTTCCTTTCTTTTTTCCCCTTTGAAGTGTTCCTGCATCTAATCTCCACTATTCTTTTTGAAGTTTGGGATTTGGGGGGCAGGAAAGAGGCTGGCACTTCTTGAAGGGGAAACTATGGGGAAAAATTGCGTTACAACTCTGCTTTCTGTGCTGGCATCACTCACTATTTTTATATGTTTAGCTGATGTGTAATCTCATCCTATCAGCGTGAGGATGTGAATGGGGAACTCATATTTGTGGTCTGTTACCCTGTTTTAAATCATAAATCCTGCATCTTTCATGCGCTTGTATCTTCCCATGTGCACCCAACATACATTCTTTTTGTAGAGAACTGTTACCAAATTTCCTGTGCCATTTCCAAAGCTAGTTTTCACCTAATAATTTAATTTCAGTTCACTTTGCATTGTCTTGGAAACGTCCATTTTGGTTGACTCTATTATATTCAGCTCTTGCGAGTCGCAAAATGGAGATGCAAAGTGTTTGAGGACAAATACTGTACATGTTATGTTTGTTTTCTGAACTTGAAATATAACTGATGTAAGGTCTAGATTTTACTTGTGATTTTGATAAACTACAGTAATCTGTTGAAATCTTGTCGTTTGACTGGGCCATAGCATTTTAATGCAAAAGCCTCTTCAATGTTTAATTACATGTTTTCATGGTATGTATGGTATGTTGTTATAGCTTGAGCATATATATGTTTTTCACTTCTACATGTGAGTTTCTTCTTTACCAAATTTAAATCATTTTAATTCAGTTTTTGACATAAGTTCTCCACACTTGGCACATTTTATCCTTTGTTCGTATTTCTCAATGCAAAGCATTTCCCCAGCATAATATAAACAGTGACAAAATGTTGGGCTCTTGCAGATCCTAACATCAGAATAGAAAATTCCTGGCCTTCAAATTTTATTATACAGTAGTATTTTATATTATAATTAATGTAATTGGTCTATACTGGACATTCCATTGGTGGCTTTGGTACGTTTTTGATTACAGTGGCCTCTTTGGCATGACTGCTGCCCCTGTTACCATTGTTGTGTGTTATACAATTCACTTATTATCAGGTTCTTTAGCACCAAATTAACTTCATACAAAAAAAGTGATGATGATCTTCTGACTATAGCATACCATTTTAATTAATGTTTCCTTTTATGTTTGGGTTACACTGATCCATGGTTTGAACATGCATTGAACAGTGACTGAAAGTGGGTTGTTCCTGAGAAGTCGAAGTATGCATTGGCCTCAGATATAACATTTAAGAGTAGATCTTGAAAGATAGTGGATAGGATCCTGAGATCCTCAGGAGCACAACTCCGCTCAGAGAATATTAATGCAGAAAAAAAAAGAGTAGGGAAGAAATGATTTCCCTTCTATTTCTATAGCTCTTCAAATAGCACCCTAGAAGGTTTGGACCTCCAGAACGTTCTGATGGTGAATGGTTCTTGATAGTATGTGCACAGGGAGAAGTTGATGAGAACGGCCGCTTCCATGCCCTCTCATAGCTTCCACTTGGCCTCCATCTTTTCTTTTGTGAAAGGCCTTGCCTGGATCTAACCCATTTTCTCTGTCTTTTCTCTCCCTCTGAAAATTCTTAAAATATAAGCATGTATATCGCATCCACATTCAACTTTCAAATATAACTGAGTCAAACAGTGATATTTGAAAACGGTTTTGTGCGTGTATGTGCGCAGGATATGTATGTATCAATGAGAAAGCAGAAGTGCATTTTGCTTTGTTTCTTTGTTCCACCCTTTGGAGCATCATGGAGAGCTTTGTCAGTAGTACTATAATTGTGCAAGGCAATTATACCCACATGAAAATAGAGTGTATAGTGAAAGAAATAGTAGCTTTTACTTGTTGAGAGACGTAATATGTCACCTTTAAAATGGCTCGCTTTTTAATTTGCTTAGTTCAGAAGGGTATTTTAGCTATTTCTGAAACGGCATTTGAAGCATTCCTGCAGAATGAAACAGAGTGGCTTCAGAATGAATTATCAGTATTACCATTGGCAGGACAAAAAATTACATATGTTCAATATTTAGAAATATTTAGCAGGTGGAATTAACAAACCAAGAGCTATCAGTCTTGCACATGAGTGCATCGTTTAATGAAAGGAGATAAAATTATGCCAGGCCTTCTGACATACAAGCACACACAACAACACATTCATTGCATTGGTAAATGAAATTCTCTAAACTCCAGAATGGCACACTCAGGCTTTTTTATATATACTACCAATGTGAAAAAATAGTTGTGTAGCCTTTTAATGAGTACGTCTATCCATTGGCAGATTTTTGCCATAATGATTGGTAGTATAGCATTCTTTTTACCTTATAAATCTACTAGTATGGATTTTGGCTTAATATATCCAATGAATTTGTGACCTCCATAGATTTGCTTCCTCTTGGCATAAGGCTCTGTAGTTATTCTTTCAGGAACTCGTTTGTGGAATAACTTAATATATTGGGGAAGGTGAGAAGGCAAAATGTGGCCACTGTCACTTTATTAGTAAAAGGCATTAGATTTTGAACAAGGAACTAACTAATTGTTGCCTTTTTAATACAAGGTGGAAGATGTGGAACAAGAAACAAAATGCTGTAATTAGGCTCCCCTCTATTATTTTTGTGTCTACACTGTCTTTTGCTGATCACATGTGTAAATTCATTGAGATAATGCTGGAAAATCCTTGGAATTCCATGCATGCAACAACCTTTCACAGTTTGTTTGCTCTTGTTGGTTCAATAGATCTTACATCTTTTTTTTGCCATTCTTCAGTAACTCGACTTATTAAAAATTACTGATCCATCACTAAGAGGGGTACAGTACAAGTAGTGGTGCTCCTGGCTGCGTTTTTGTGCCAAGCAACAGGAAATAATAGGGATGCAAGAGCTGCCAAAAGTGTGTCTCCCAACTGCTAATTAGAAAAGCAGTCCCTCAACAATCCGATGAACTGCCATTTCTTCTACATATTGAATACATAATTTTGAAAGGAAACTAAAGGGACATAAGAGCTGAACATAGTTTCATTTTTGGAACTCTCTTCCCATCCTTTGCTTTTGAAATATAGAGTGCTTTAAAATACATAGATATTTCTGGTTTTCAGGATTACCAGACACTTTTGGCACCGACCCCATGATGCTATGATGTCCATAATTAGCACATTTTCTGGTAATGGTTACAGAGGGAAAGGAAAGGGGTGCTTGTGGAACTATAGCTGTCATGGGAACAATAGAAAACTAATTGCAAATTGCACTGCTACCATTTCCAGCTTGGCATTTTAGGGAAGATACTATTACAAAATGCATATTGTGTTATACACAATAAGTGACTAGATAAAGAAGAGAGTCTTGTAAAAATGTTACTGGTTTATTTACAGTTGCTTATTTGTTTGAAAATCAAACAAAAAGGATAAAAATACCTGTAAAGCACCCCTCATTCTCTTTGTATCCTGAATGTATGTGTACAGTATACGAACACTTGCACACACTTGCTATAATATTTTCAAGGAAATGAAGACTATAATCCTATGTATACATACATAGGGAATATTTGACGAGTTCACTATACTTCATGTAATGATGACTCAGATATTTCTTTTCATTTTTATAGTATCTAGTCACATAGTATGTGGATTTTTTTTGGAAAAATACACATACAAAATTAACATGCCTGTATTCTCTGTCCAGTAGAAACAGATTCAGAGTCAGCCCCATCCATGATAGCTGGGAATTTCAGTTCGTCTAGACTCCAGTGCATTACAGGGAAAGGTACGAACCTGTACTGGCCAGAACAATATTTTTTTAAATTAACATATCGACTTGTAACACCTTTTGCATTTTAAAAATATGTACCAAGAAATATTTATTTGTTACTTCTAAAAGATTTATTTGGGGGGTGTAAATTTCTGTCCTTTTGTCCACGGTTGTATTTGTAAAATATATTTGTGTAGGAATAAAATGAAACTAATACCTTTGTAAATGATAACTAATATATTGCTCAGAAAGTTGTTACCTTTTAAAAATAATAGAAACTAAACAAAATAATTATTTTCTGAAACAAGATCCAAGCTTTGAGTTTAGCTGTCAGTAAAAATGAATAGTATCATGTATGATTTTTTTTCAATATAGTTGTGGAGATTACCTTTCTTTCTGACCACACTTTATGTTATTTGAATGCATTTGCATAAAATGGCCATACAGCTGTATGACTGCAGAATATATTAAGATACGTCATGGTTATTTGTGTTTTCACATCTACTTGAATGGAATGCGAAAGTTCATGGGTTTTTGTAGCGGCGTTGTTACATGCCATCAAGGCTGAATTAAATTATAGTGACCCTAACCGGGCTTTCAGGGCAAGTGAGACATAGTATATAAGGAGTGGTTTTTGCCAGTTCCACAGCCCCAATGAGTTCCCATGGCGGAATGGGATTTTGAGTCCTAGTCAATCCTTCTATCCGTTACAGAACACTGGGTATTAGGTAGTGGATTCCTATAGAAACATTATGAGACATATGACTTAATGTTGTTCTTTTGATTAATTTTGTTGGACTCCTAGCCTTCCTATCCAGAAATGCATTGGTTTAAAGGTTTTTTTAAAAATTGACACATTTACTCAATAGTAGAAGGAGGCGGATTCTTGTTCTGGAAATTCATTTAGAGCTACATATGTGGCAACTGCCTGTCTTACAATTTATTTTAAACCCGGACTTAACAAGTTTAAAAGAGCAGACCTATTGAAGTCACCCAACGCAGCTTTCTGTAGGGTTGGCACACACAATGAAAAGGGTAGAGCCCTTGAAACATGAAGACAGGAGTCCTGTAACTCGTCACCTTTGGAGTAAGTAGTGTTGCACATCAATAAAATTATTTTTGCATATCCTTTTTTCAGAATGTACTGTTAGGTTAAAATACAGAGAGCTCTGTATACCAAAATCATTTCAGATCACCGATGGGGAGATAATTGATTTTCTCTTTTAGCTGCAGTCTCCGTGCAAGATCCAGTTCTAAACTATGTGTGGCTAGTATAGATGCATTCTTTTTTTTGTCTCTGTGTTAGTAAAATAGGCAGCTTAACTGCATTTTATTAGCCGTGGTTGCAATTAATCCTTTCATTTTGCTGATTTAGAATTTTAGAGTTTTGGATTCAATGTGGTATAAGCTTTCATAACTACTTGCTGCCTTTCTGCAAGCATATGAAGAAGGCTTTTCTCTTCAGGCAGGCTGTCTGGGAGGGGTCTTTTAATGGATTGCTGTGCTTTGTTGCTTTGCCTGTTACTTAATGTTGATTTTGTTTACCATTGTACTGCAGTATATGTGATTATTTTGTAATATTTGTATACTACTGTTTTTAGCTTCTAAACATTTTCCTCTACTAACAACGTAAGGCGTCTTGGGTTCTTTTTTTAGGAGAAAGGCAGGGGAAAAGGTATTTTGAGTAAATAAAAATAAAATAAATGATTGTCATACTAAATGTCTTGCTCTTGATGCTGTTATACGTCTTTTGTAGATTCTGATACGATAGATAAATTCAGCTGTTCCTTTTGGAAATGTTTGCATAAAGTTAAAGTAAAATATTTGGTAATTCCAAGCTGTGTAGTGTAGGGGGTAACTGCTAAAGGCCCACAGTACTGGAAACCTTGCACTTTCAAATTTCAGAGTTTTGTATACAACATTGAAACTATACGTGCAAATCAAGCAATTTCCTCTGTGCACATTTGTGTACCAAATGTGGTTTATTTCCTTCATTCTTTTTTATGTCCATATTTCATGCAAGTAAGGGAAATGACTCTCATATGTAAATTACTCTCAAGATTGCTTTCATTTACATTGCTGAAGTTTTTCCATTGATGTTGGCTTGTATTATAGGATGTTATTTGTTCAAGCAGATGAGTACTCTTCCTAAAATCCAAATTACAGCTTTAACGCGCCTGCTGCTTGAACAGGAGAAAGTTCTTTTTGAAGCTATGAGAAGCTTTTTTTCTCTTGCTAATTGCAGATATGCAGTTTCTAATCCAAGTTGAAACCATAGTGGGGAATGGGTTAAACCCCCTCCCTCCACTACACACAGATCTCAACTGAGTTTCTCATACCTAGCTTCTAAGCGAAATAAAACAAAAGCAAAAGACCCAAACAGCATAGTACACAGGAAAAGAAATGTTGTGCTTGATACTTTAGTCTTGAGTTTCAGAACTTAAGTGTTCTATTTTGTAATCTTTAAAAGTGATTTTTGGGCTGAGTGCCACCAGTCATATGAAAAATATGATCTGAATTATAAAGTTTCACACTTCTCTAGATTTTTGATCAAAATAGCATGGAAAGCATTTCTCTCTGGGTTGCATAGTTGGTCTGCTACAGAGTTTAGGAAACTAGGGGGGGGGAGGAGCCACAGCTATTAAATAGAATTTATTGGAGTGTGTGTGTGTGTAAAATATTATATAATAGAATTACATTCTTCTCTCTCTACACATATCTGTACTGCTAAATACATATGTATGTTTTTCTTTATGCATGCGTAAGTATATTTGGTGTATGAATATACTGTACATGTGTGTCTTTGTGTGGTATATACAGTATATGTAATGTTTTTATCTATGTGGGGTGTGTGACTTCTTTCTCAAACATAATAACTCAAAAAAAGGAAAATGAATACTAATCTGCATAACTACAAACCACATTGCTTTTTGGCCTGGCGATCCTGGTTCGTAAATGTAACAAATGTGTTTTTTTGCCCTCAGATATGTGTGTGCTTCAAGTCATGTTCTAGAAGTCAGCCCAGCTGGCATTACAATTTATAGTGTTTATGTAGCCAATTACTCTTTTCCCTTAGTGACCTTTACTTGTTTGTCCTACAAGTATAGTTGAGGTCATGGACAGATAAGGATTTCCAGGTTCAACTATGTGTGCAATAGGAGGGCTCACAACATTTTGGGGAAATTTAAAAGAGAAGTGTTTAAAAGAGACAGGGAATAAAAGATTTCATAAAAATACCAGGAAAACTTTTCATCATGTGTGGCTTAACACATTGTGATGGCACAGCTTTAAGTGAAATGTCAAGAAGTATGAATCATTGATTCTTACTGACTAGGTACTTGTTATGTCTCAGTGTTTTATCTTGAGCTGGTATATAAGTTCGGTATCTGAATGAAATAAACAGTGGCACCATGCTAAAAGTCAAAGTTTAAATATGTATAACTTTACGGAGGTCATGTGTGGTATGCAGGTTCACGTGTTGATTAGATGTTGAGTGACAGTGTATAATGCAAATTAAAGACAAATGGAAGCATATTTCTGGCCTTGAATGCTTTTATCTTATCAGGACTTCATTTCAGAATAAGAATCCACCACAAGAAAATTATTTCCTGACTAAAGCCTGAGTGAACATTCTGTTTGCACTGCTCTTACGACTTAATTGTTTTTTGTTTGGTGAAGGGAAGAAGTGTGAATTTTAGGCAGCCAAATGTACCAAAAATGTTTTTCTGTAGAGAGGATTTACATATTTAACTCGAGTCCTCTATATGCTTTTTAAAGCCGATCCAGCCCGGAAAGAAAGTAATTTTGTTTTGCTTGTGCTTCTTGCTAAAATAAATGGACTTGACTTTAAGCTCATTGTCAGTCTGTCCAGCTGACCCTAATGGATCTATTCTATGGTACATATGAGTAAATCTAACCCATTATGTACATTATGAGTAGGTATTGTATGGCCTTCCAGATGTTGGCCTACAGCTCTGATCAGCTCTAGCTGGTATAGCCAGTGATGAGTAGTAAGGTTCCTTCTAAGATGTAACTGTCCTTTTCCATGTAAGGCTCCTCCTCACCCACACATCCATAGCAATCGTGTTTGTACTGATTGTGACAGTACCCACAGGCATGGTCGTGTGTGAGTGCAAGAGGGATAGAGCCTTGCCGAGCAGGGCTGAAATGGGGGAACACGTTGGTGAGCAGCATTTGGTGTTCCAACCCGCCAATGCCGGGAAGGGCACATTTTCCATTACTACACTTACTTCTAAAACAATAGTTGCCTTTCTTAAAAGAAGAAAATCATTTTGAATGATCTACACAAACTTATTTTTAATTATGCCGTTTTGTGCTAATAAAATTATAAGTCTGCTAGATTGCTGTGAGGCTGCCTTTGGAAAGTGTTCTGGAGGCTAAGCAGGTCCAGAATGCTGGACTTTAAGTCCTGACAGGGGTTGGTTACAGAGAGAATATAAATTCCTTGTTACATCAGCTTAAGTGGCTGCCATGACATATGTGAACCTATAGGAATGCCTAGATGCCTTAAGCATATCTGATCTCACCTGATTTTGGAAGCTAAGCAGGGTCAGCCCTGGTTAGTACTTGGATGGGAGACCACCAGGGAATACCAGGTGCTGTAGGCGCCTGGAGTAGGAACTGGCAAACCACTCCAGTATTTCTGCCAAGAAAACTCCATGGACATGGGGTCACGAAGAGCTGGTCACGACTGTAACGTCGCAACACACATAGAAATGCACCGTAAATCAGCTAGAGCTTACAAGATTTATGACTGATTGATGTTTCAAATTAACTGTCATTTATTTGCCAATGTAGGTCTCCTTGAATAATAGAAATATAGTGGATTCCCCCAATTTCAGAAAAAGGAGCCATGAAATCAGAACCCATTGACTTAACAATTTCCCCAAGATAGGATTGTAGATTCTAAATAGTTTAATTAATTAAATGGTTAAAACGGCAGCTATTAAACCAATTTATCTTGATAACCTTATTATCTTGATTCTTCTCTAAATGTTTTTTTTTACTTGTCCTGACTGGAGGAGGAGCAGTAGCTCACTAGTTAACTTAGTGAAGTGGAGTACCTCGTGTGGAGCCAGGGGTCAGGAATTCAATTTTCCACTCATCTTTGTAGGAGAAGAGACAGCTCGTGTTGGCAAGGTGCATGGTCAAAGGTCACCCCCAGAAGAAGGGAATGGTAGCCCAAGTCTAAAGACTCGATACCTACAAAACCCTGGAAGAAACCAAAAAAGAAAGTTTAGTTGGAATCTGATTAGTTACTGGCCTGTAATGACTATCATTATTATGTATGTATTCTAGCAGTTTGAAAGCATGTCAATGCAAGTAGATAAATAGGTACCGCCGTAAAAAGCGGGAAGGTAAAACAGTGTTTCCTTGCAGCTGTGCTGGGCACATGGCCATGGACTTGCACAACACTGGCTCTTCAGCTTGAATACGGAGATGAGCAACGCCCCAGTGTTGGACATGACTAGCACACATTTTGGGGAACCTTTACCTTTTAATGTATGTATGTATGTGTGTGTGTGTGTGTGTGTGTGTGTGTGTGTGTGTGTGTGTGTAATGTATTGTGACAAGCAACATGGATTTTTTAAAAAAGGTACATCTAAGACACTCAAATGTGCACACACCTGCCTCCACCCCCTCCGTGCAGGGCTTTCCCACCCCCCACACCTGTTGTGAGTGTTTTTGTTATGGTCATGACTTAATTTGTACAGGGAGTTTTGCTTGTGTACTCCTTTAGTGTGCATACAGAAACAAGCCCCAAACAGCAGAGATGAAAATTGGAGAGCATGTTGATTAGTCCAGTCCAAGGAAGATAGATTTGTTGAAGGTTTTTAGTCATTATAGGTAATGGAACTTGATTGTTTACTTCCCAGAAGAGTGTTTTGCCACGACTATGACAGTAAACAAAAGCACAAATTGCTGAGAGTGGCCAAGAGAAAAATATTTTTAAAGGTACAGGAAGGTCACTAAAGAAATGAGGAAAAAGTGTTGGGAGGAGAAGTTGTTTGAGGAAGAACCTTGGAGGCAGGTTTGGATATAGCAGTACATTGTTGAGAGCTAATCCATTCAAAATCATTGCTCTGATTTATGTTCAGTGTTTTCTTTTGAGAGCTCATGGGGGCATATGGGACTCTCCTCCTCTATACTGTATTTTTATAAACACTTATGTTTTGTAAGTGAAACTGAAGATGGGCACAAATATGTGATGGGCATAAAATCATCCAGTGAGTTTTATGGGCAACTGAGGATTTGAATTGAACGTTCCCAAGTCCTATGACAGTTCTCTAATCACCATACCATGTTGGTTCTACTGTTGTTAAATATAATATAGTTATTGTTCACTAAATTATTTTCATCTGACTGTGCGCATGACCTGGGGTTCAATCCCAGGTAGCAGGCTCATGGTTGACTCAGCCTTCTATCCTTTCAAGGTTGGTAAAATGAGTATCCAGCCTGCTGGTGGGGGGAGAACAATGTGTAACCTGCATAATTAAACTGTAAACCACCAGAGTAATAAGCAGAACACTTTGTTTTGCTTTTATTTGATGGCACATAAGTTTTATTATTGTTATTATTATTAAAAAACCACCAGGCACAGTCAATCTTTGATGTGGGTTCCTGCATAGCAGAGGGTTGGACTGGATGGCTCTTGAGGTCTCTTCCAACTCTGATTCTATAATCATCTAGTCTTATGCTTACTGGATGGACTTCTATTATATATTTTGATATGCGTTCAGTGGCATAAATCATGGTGTTAAAGTGCTATTAATCAACAAATTGTTGCTTATATTTTCCTATGACAGTTGTGTGGCTGGGAGTACAGTACTAGTGGCATTTTGTTGCTGTGATTTAGACATTGCTCTTATGTTGGTGCAAATAACTTATAGCAGGCATGTCCAAACTTCGGCCCTCCTTATGTTTTGGATCACACCTCCCAGAATTCTAAGCTTAGATTGCCAATGACAAAGGACTGTGGAGTTGCGGTCCAAAACATCTGGAGGGCAGAAGTTTGGACATGCCTGATTTATAGGATTCTGGTCACTGCCTTTTTAAGACAAGAAGTCAAATATGCAGTCCAGAATGAAATCCAGTATTACATAGAGAATCACTGTGGTTACATTGCTCATTTTTCTTGGTCTTAAAAGGGCTGAAGTAAGGGGAAAAGTTAGATTTATTTTGTCTGGTAAGAATGTGGGTTTTCATCCTCTTGGCAGTGATTATCATTGAAGCGTTGTAGAGATAGCAGTTAAACATAATATGAATAGCTGCAGTGTTCTTTCAGCGTTAGAAGCTGTTTGTCAAGATTTTGGTTTGGGTAACCTAGATCTGCCAGCATTTTGAGTAGGCCCTATAGTTAATTCCTTCCCACAACTCCTTTTAGAAATTCCTTTGATATTGTTGTGGTTTGTTTGTTCATGAAAAGCCTTGTGATAAGACTTCAGATAGAGGGCACTGAAGCAGATGTTCAGCAACAGTTCCCAAGTGAATCAGTAACTTCATATTCCTGGAGAATGCCTTTCTACATGTTTTATTTCCTCATCATTTGTTTGTCCTCAAAGATTATACCTACAGGTATATGTCAATATCTGTATCGATACATATAGTGACAAGTTCCTTTTACCTAAGTTTTGGTATTTTAACAATATTTATGTCCAGGTTATGTGGAACTTGGTGATTTTAAAATTAATTGGGCATTCTTAAACTCTTGATTTCAATAAATTGTAAGAAATCTTGTAGGTGTTGAATTCTGAGTGAGTACGTATATGAAGCTTTAAGGACAAGGATATGGTTTCCTTTCTAACTATTCTATGCAGAATAGCTTGTAGACTCAAGAGTGAAAAAGTGGACTGCTGTTTGTTTTCGGTAATAGAACAATAGAAGCAAGATACAGGGAACTCATCCAAAGCAAAGAGAACATGTTTGAATAAAAATGTTGGAGATGTTATATATTGGAAATGTTCTTAAGTTGTTAGCATAACCAACAATGCAGTTACACAAAATATTTATGCTTTGATTCAGCCAAAAGCTGTATGCGTAAAATCTCTTCCATATGCGTATTCCTATCTGGATGGAGTTGGCATCTTCAAAGGGCTGTGTGTATGTAGTACCATCATATAATTAGTGTTGTTGATAAAGGGAATTGTATGAATTTAGTTTCCCTTTCTGTTTTCTAATAGGAATTGAGCATGATTGCTGTTGATTGGTTTGCAAATTTGCAGCATCAGTGGTTGCTTACACACAGTGTTGGCTTATTATTCAAAGTCTTGCTGTTATTCTGGTCCTTCTGCGAATCGCTTAATTTCTTTATATATTTTTCCAAGTGTTCAATTTTATTACTCTTTCTTGTCTCACTGTAGAAGATAGTTACATTGAAACCCTACAAAAATATTGTGCAGAAGCCACAATAAATTTCACCAAGATTGGAATCGCTACAAAAATTGTTCAGATCAGTTTAAAATGCAATGGTGTTCACATTTGTGGAGCCTCTAAGAACAACACCTGATTTAAATGTGATTCCGTTGCACCTGCCCACCTGTGCCATGTGGACTTGAGACACTTCCTGTCCCTTGAAAAGTCTGCAGAGATAGATAAATGAGAAACTATCTTCTTTGCTATGACTTTACATATAAAAGCCCATGCCGTAAACAATGCTTAGGTGGCTGTTGAATTATATTTGACAGGTAGTGTGGGATCATAACAAAGCACATTGACTCAGAGACTGAAAGGATATTTAAACTCTGGCAAGATATGGGTTGGCTGAGTAGAATTTCAAGAGTATTTTTATGGCATCCAGAATTGAAGATGTAGTTTTAAAAAATGCAAACGCTAATTCTTCCCATTCTCTGTTTTCCCCCTATATAGCTACATAAACTGAGTAGGTTGTTCAGGGTCGTTTCTAAATATATTTTTAAAGATGGTCACCAATCAGATTGAACAGTTAAATTATAGTTATTATGGTTCTAGTTGTAACTGACCTCCATAATGATCTTTTGTTTAAGGCTGTGGCACTTTTATTCATTGGGACTTCTTGATGTGATGAAAAATAGGATAGTTGAAATAAAATGACAGATCATTTCTTATTACAGCAATTAGTTATTTAGGTTTTGTAATGAAACAAGCACATTGAGGAGCAATGTCTGTTTTTAAAGACGAATGAGTTATTTGCCGTTAAATCCCTGCTGATTATCGTAACTGAAAGAATGTGACCTCCAAAAACTTCTGTCATTAGTAGTATTGCTCAGTTCTTGCAAATTCAAAACCATCTTGTCTATAAAATGTAACATTTATCTAGTGATGTAAAGTTACAAATTCAGAGTAATATTTAAACCAATTAGAGGGGAAGCTGTATGGTTCTTGTATGTGATTTGAAGGAAAGGGAGGGTTCCCAACATTAGATACTAAAAATTATAAACAGGAGCTAGCTTTTGACTGTACCAGGCATCACACCACAGAGCTGTGGATTCTTCAGGGGGTGAAATTACAATAGTTGTACAATGAACATTTACCTTTGCTTTAAGAGAGTAAATAGGGAGTCTTGTTAGTAATATTTTCCCACTTCAGGTGCCTTGAAGAGACTGGTTGTTTATGGTATTTCTTTGTCC
Source organism: Phrynocephalus guinanensis (assembly GCA_037367245.1). Lineage (NCBI taxonomy): Eukaryota > Metazoa > Chordata > Lepidosauria > Squamata > Agamidae > Phrynocephalus > Phrynocephalus guinanensis. The sequence goes on from CM074738.1 coordinate 64,954,584, forward strand.
AAGTGGAGCATGCCTCACTCTGACATTTTAGGGAGGGATCCCTTGTGCTATGGTCATGAGCGACGTTTATGGTCATGAGCGACGTTTGTATTATGTACTATTCTGTCATGTTCATTTCTGCTGGTAGTGTTATTTTAGCATATTAAAAATCAGTATGCCAAAGTGTGTGAATTCAGATTTTCTAATTAGCCACAATAGGTTTGTATTACTATTATAAATCTGGGGAAGAAAACAGGGACAAGTGGATTTTGTATAGAGCAGTTGCCCGAACTCAGATCTGCACATGCAAACCTTGCTAATTAGCTTTGAGTAAACTTGCTAAAAACGTATTCCATAATTATAAAGTAGGAGTAAAACATTGCTGTATAGAATCCATGCATCACTTGATACACTCTCTCCACTGCTTTTGTTTATATTTCCCCAGTCCAATGTCTTGGATTATTTATTTATTTATATATTTATTTATTTCTATACCGCCAGTTTTCCCAGCAATTGCCGAACGCGTCTTTGAAGATTCATGTTTTTACAGCTTTTAGTTTTGGTACTAATGTGCTTTGGTAATAATCTTTTTACTTTCTCTTTTTCTTTTACTGTTAAAAGAATGATCTGTTAAGATTTTGGAAACCTACTGATAGAGTCTGCTTGGAAGAATCATTAATACAGCAAATCAGAAACTAGTAAATATTGACTGGATTTTGGAATGGGGGGCCTTCTCTAAGCCATCCCTGATGGTTTGAATAGTTCTTATTGTTTCTCATTAGTCAGCACTTCATGGCCAAGGCTAAAGTATGCATGTGTTTAGAGAAGAAGAAAGGTAGTAGAAAGGGGACATTAAACAGGCACACAGCTGAACTCCAAACTGCTCAAAGGAGAGGAAGGGAATCCTACAACAACAAAAGAGGAGTGGAACACATTTTAGGTTAAAGGAAATTTTGCGGAAGTGGAGTGCCAAAGGAAATGGTGGTGCAGTTGCTTTCATAAATAAGCATAAATATGAACAAGTGGCTTTTTGCCCTGGCTGGCACATAGCAATATGTTACCTGTCTGGAGAGGACTGCAGGTGTAATTGTTAAACAGTTCCATCTTGTGAGGAGGAGGGTTTCCAGAACAGATAATGGAACACTTCTCCTATAACACTATAATGTTATAGGAGAATTTGTGTGTAGAAGGGATTACTTCCAGATAGATATTGCTGAGCTTCAGCTACTAGGATGTACTGGAACTGTTACTGCACTCACCATGTTTTGGGGAAACTGTTTCTTTCAATTTTTTCCTATTGCTAATTAAAACAGTAGAATATTATTATCCTTTTTGTAACAGTAAGTACTGTAGTTTTAGTATTCCCATATAAAATACTGAAAGGTAAAAAAAGAAACTCAGAAATAAAACCAGATGCTGATTTGCATATTTTCTTGGATACTTGGGTCTTGACACTCTGGAAATTAAGCAAGGTAAGGCCATTTTGACCAGGAGAGGTGTATTATAAACTGGCTACTGCTCACATTATTCTTAAATAACACTGTTGTGACATTATGGCATCATTGAGCATGCAAAGAAATACTAAAACATATTTTTAAAAGCCGTGCATTTTTGTGTTACCCTTACAACAGTTATTTTCAAAATTCTTGTTGCAGAATCTTCTCTAATTCTGAACAGAAGGCACTCTGTTTTGGTGGGAATGTTTAACACAGAGGTTCCCGAACCCTTTCACTCGTAGACCACTTGCCATTCTTTTTCATTTATTTATTTTTTATGTATTTGTTATATTTCTATATTGCCCATCTTCTGAATGGAACTCTGGGCAGTTTACAATTAAAACAAGACAGCAAAGGAAGAAAAAAAGAAAAAAAGAAAACACAAGTAATAATAAAAAAGGAGGGACCATACCCTCCACAGCAGATGACACGGGCGGCAAAAAAAAAAAAAAAGGTCACCATATGCCTCTTTGAAGAGGTGGGTTTTCAAGGCCTTTTTAAAGGCGGGGCAGGGACTCTGCTAGGCACAGCTCACTAGGGAGATGATTCCACAGTGTAGGGCCCACCACAGAGAAGGTTACGCGTGAGCGAGTGAGCGTGCCTGCGCCATTTTTCTGTGGACCCCCTGCCTGTCAAATATTGAATTTTCCTAAACCTATTAACTTCAAATGTGTTTTTGACAACTGACACAGTGCTGCTCACGTTCATAGGGGCTTTTGTAGCATGGACAATTGTAAAAAAACCCCCAAAACATGTACATGTTTTATTCATACCTTTATTGAAAAAGACACAAAATGCAAGTAAATATTTGGATTTGAAATGAAACAATTAAGAACCTACTAAAATTCTTACATAAAATTAATACATAAATAATGCTGTTAATGGGAGGGAGGAGCCTGCTGCTTTGATAGCAATTGTTCAATATTTGGCTTCAAATTAGTGAGATATAGTCTTAAATCTCCACGTTCAGTGATTTGCAATCAAATTCTTTTTTCCGTAAGAAGATTGGCAACAACGCTAAACCCCCTTTCCACAAGGTATGAAGATAGAAAAGCTATCATAAACTTTCTTGCAATAGTCCATAATGCAGGATAAGCAACAGGTATATCTTTCTGAAGCCAGAACTGCTGATATCCCATTCTGAACTGCACCTTAAGTTCTTCATTAGTGCTTATTCCAATCAGTTCTCTGAACTGCACCTTAAGTTCTTCGTTAGTGCTTTTCCATTCCAATCAGTTCTTCTTGTAATGTGATATCCGATTCTTCATTGTCACCATATGGATTAATAAACCACTATGGTAAATCCGTTATCACAACATCCTCAAACCTGGTTTTAAAGTCCTGTGAAGGACACTTAAATATTGAACGTAGGCCAAAATGTCATCATTCTGGACATTTGTCAATGACAAGTTGGGGAACTGGGAAAATTCACGCCGTCCAATATTTTGCTTCATTAGATTAATTCTGGCAAGAAAAGCTGCAATGATGGACTTTGTTTTTATTGAATTCAGACTGTCACCATGTAACTACAAGTTAATCTCCTTAAATTTAGTAAACAAATCTTAAATAAACAATGTCCATTTGATTCCATTTGGTTAAATTTTCTTTCAAAATGGGATCTTTAGTATCCAAAAACTCTAAAACCGTCTCAAAAAGTGAAAAAAAATCTTGTCAGACATAAGCCTTTCCAGAGCCAGCATACTTCAGTGTGAAGGAGTAATCAATGAAGGTCCTCATCATTTTCTTCACGCAACTGTGTGAATAACCTAGAGTGTAAATAACCTAGGGTTCAACCTTGATATGGATCTTGTTTACTGCATTTATGACAAATTGAAGAGATTGGTGCAATCTGGCACTCAGATTTTTAGCTACTAAATGTTGTTGATGAATGACACAGTAAATTGCAAACACCCCGGGTACATTTTGTTTTAAATGGCTTATAAAACTTATAAAACCATGATAGTGCCCAAACATGGTTGGTGCTCCATCTGCTGCTCCTAACATTATATATGATAAAGGGATTGCTTTTTCAAAACATTGAATATTGATTCGCCTTTAGTGTCTGTTGTCAAAGTTCTTGCAAAGAGCAGTTGTTCATGGATTTCTTTGTTCCATAAAAAACAAACATATGTTAATAATAGTGCTTCATTACCAGCTAAAGTTGACTCATCCAGTTGAATAGAGAAGTGGTTCATTTTCAGATAATTACACAAGAAGGTTTCGACATGACTCATTTCATCAATATGTCTTTGAACTGTGTTGTTGCTCAAAGGAATTCTTTGGAATATATCATATGCACTTTTAAAAACCTCTTCAATGGCTGATAAGATCAGCTCTTCCCCAATAGTATGAAGTTTTCCTGATTTTGCTATGAGTAGTGAGATATTGTAAGAAGTCCACAAACCATCATAGTCTCTTTCTGATGTTGAAGAGAACATACTATCCACCATGGTTGTCTTCTGAAGTGTTTCTTTCTGTGTTTTAAAGTTTGTCAAATCTTTATCTGTTTTATCAGTGTGACACCTGCTCAGATGATTTATTTATTTATTTATTTATTTATTTATTTATTTATTTATTTATTATTGAATGTATACCCCGCCCATCTTCCCAAGGGAACTCTGGGTGGCTTACTGTAGGCTGAGCTAGTCAGCAAAGTTACAGACAACAGAACAAGTCAATAATTAAGACAATTAAAAAAGTTAAAAACTCCAGCTTGGATGGTTTCATAGCAACATTGTTTAAAACTCTGTTGCACAAAAGGCACATGGGCAGACATTTGTCTGTCAGGGATAGAATGAAGCCAAACTTCAAATAATCAACTCTATACTGCTTACACATCTTTTTAGCCTCAGCCATGTTGAGTAGACGTTATCTGTTGACAAAAATGAAGCTATTTAAATATGATGAGACACAGCAATTCAAAATTGATTCCTGCCCAGACAGCATACAAATATTTTAAAAACATTTTAAAATCATTTTTGGTAACATTGTTAATATTTTAAAAATATTTCTAAAAGTGCTGACATGTCTGAAAAAATATCTTACAGATATATTTCTGAAAAATATTTTGAAATATTGTGTGATTTTTGGGTGGAGTAAATCTTTATTTAAATCTTTAGTTAGGTAGATATAGAGAGGAATCAGGATAAAGAAAATGTTGCTTTTCTGGTGGTACTGTGGTGCAATTTCAAAGGGTGTGGACTGTGATGACTGGATCCCTGGTTCAATCCTGTCTGTGCCATGTGCCAATGAATCTTTTCCATAAAGATTTAAGTACATAATATTGATTGCTAAAACAGTGAAGGGAACCTCATTAGGGAAAACACGTGTACAGTAGTACCTTGGTTAAACAACATAATTTGTTCCGGAAGCATGCTTGAAACTAGTAAAGCAAACTTTCCCATAGGAAATAATGGATACTTAGATGATTCATTCCACAGCCCAAAAATATTTGATTACAATACTGTAATATAATGCAAGGTACTATATAAAATACAAAATACAGTACAGTACAAAGTGCAAAATACAGTACAGTACAAAGAATAATAACCTGCATTTGAAAACCTTTGTGGCAGGTGCAGAGGAGGGGGGAAGCCTCCATGGACGGGTTTGTTTTAAAAATGGGATGATGGGAGGAATCCCAACTAGCACAGAGGAGGGGAGAATAAACTCCATGGAGGGGTCTGTTTTAAAAATGGAGCAATGTGAGGAATCCCAGTAAGAGTAGGGGGGAAGCCTGCGTGGAGGGGTCTGTTTTAAAAATGGAGCACTGGGGGAAATCTCAGATAGAACAGAGGAGGGGGAAGCCTCCATGGAGGGGGTTGTTTTAAAAACTGAGCAATGGGAGGAATCCCAGCTAGAGCAGAGGAGGAGGAAGCCTCTGTGGAGAGTGTTGTTTTAAAAATGGGGCGATGGGTATGGATGTGTCATGGTTGCAGTGGTGGTGACAGGGATTGTGTGGAGAGGCCCCATGGAGGTGGCCTTTTTGGAGACATGGATTGATGGGAGTGGCAACTGTTCATACCTTTACTGAGCCTGTCGCCCTTCCTTCAACTCTGCAGCTGCTGTTGCCTGAAACAGAAACTGAAACAGACAGTCGTCCACTTCCAGCAGGAGGGGGGAGAGAGGGAGACATGCAATTGGCTTAGAACGCTTTTGATTATGTGATACATGTGAGAGTGCTGGCATATCAAGACATTGCTCGTTAATAAGGCAAAAATGTTCAGAAATTTTTGCTTGTTAATCAAAATGCTTGTAAACCAAGTTACTTGTTAACTAAGATACGACTGTAATTATAGAATTTCAAACGACCACAATTCGGGTACAAATATCTGTCATGTGGCTGCAAAACACGAGTCCCCAACCTTTGAAAAACGGAGTTTTAAAAACATGCACATGGCGAGGATAAACTTCTGAAAAATGATGCAATACCCCCCCCCACACACACACACAATGCAAAATGGACTTTAAAGGTATGCATATCACAAGCATCAGGTCCCTAGCTTTGCACCATTTGAGAAATGCACCCAAAAGTTTAAAAATTTCCAAAACTTGTTGCAAAAACTTTAAAAAATGGCACCAAAACAATTTGTGTTAGGTGTAAGACATTTACAGAATGCCGAAACATTGACGACGATCTGCTTAAATGGGGTCCGCTGACGTGGACATCTATTTACATTTCATGGACCCCCATTTTTTTTTCTCACTGTCATAGACCTCCTGCAGGTTGAAATAGACCCCTGGGGGTTTATATAGACCACTTTGGGAACCACTGGTATAGGATGAATTACCTTTTTAAATTAATTAACTTACGCACTTAATATTGACTTTCCAACAAGATATGAGGAGATAAACTGGGATGGAGGCGGCTTCATCTGAGAATTTGTGGGGAGGTGTAGTGATGTAAAATTTCCAGAAAGTTTGAAGCTCAGAAAAAAAACCCTACCTTTTTTCTGTTTTTTTAAAGGAAAAAACGGAAATTTTTGGAAGAAATGAAAAAAATTCTACATTAGCACTCCCCACCCCCTTTTACAACTTGAACGTCATTCTGTTACATTAGGAACATAAAATATGACTATGGACAATTTGACTTGGCATGAAATTATCACAACTAGCATATTAAAATATAGTATATCCAATTATTGCAAACAGAATTTACTTTTTAAATAATTTTTATTTGTAAATGTAAGTAACAAATGGAGTAACAATCTCCTGAACTGTTTACTAGTTTATCTGGAACAAAAAACCCTCCACAAAACAATGTTTTAAAATCCAGAATTAATTTACAGAATTAATTTAATTCCTATTTCCTCTTCACAGTATTAAATAAAAATAAAATAAAAACCTCATTCTTGTAAATAGAATTATAGAGGGAGAAAATGTACAGTATTGAAGGGAGGGGGTGGGACTAAGTTTCAATGAATGGGCATGAAATTTAATCAGAATCATTTTTGTTGCTCTATATTTTCTTCCAGTGCATTGAGGCCTAGTGAAGAGGACAGAACAGAACCAAACACACCCACCCACATGCAAAAACAAAAGTGTAACCTTTTTCTTGTGACAATAGCAGCACCTCCTAAAGTTCACTTTGGTTCAGTTTGTAACCTAGGACTTGCTCGTCCTCAGTGCACAGAAATTAGAATAATCTGATACTATGCATATTTTTTAGAAATGATTTGGAAAATACTGGGAAACCCTGTCTCGTCTCAACAAGTCTGTTTCTTTAGATGGATAGACTAGAACAACATATTATACATTTTATGTTTTAGCTTTTTAAAGGAGGAACAAAAAGGCTTTTCACTATCTCAGGTTTTTTTTGACAGATAAATGCTTCAAAAAGTTAAAATTGCTTGGAAGAAAACCATTTGTCAGTAAAATTGCAATATATTTTACATGTATCATTTAGAAGCATTAAAACTTCCCCTTGGTATTTCATGTCCTTATTTTTTATTATTATAATTTATTTTTGGGCAGTAGAATAGGAAATCAAATGGGAATTATGTACAAAACTCTGTTCAGTCACTCAGATTACACAGTGGATTGTTGTATGAATACAGCAACACTCACAGAGTTTGCAGAAAAGGTGCTCTGTGCCTCCTTGTGAAAGTGGAAGTCCCATTGTTTTAATTAGACACACCATGCAGTGTCAACACTCACAATGGAGATCAGGCAGTGATTAGATAAATGTACTGTCCACAAGATGCTATGTTCTTTTGGTAGGCAGCAGAATTGTTTCCAAAGTTTATATATTCTTTATCAAATTATGAAATTCATACAATTTTCTTACATTTCTTTTTTATATACAGTATTTGTTTATATATGATGAATGTAACTGGCTGTTTATGATTGTATGAATATTTGACAGGCTCTGAATCCTTCATTAAAGTACTTGCTTTCTATAGCCTTGATCACTTTAAAGGCTTGATTAGCAAGTTCCTTGCTCAGGTGGCATGCTTTTCCAAATGATGTGCTAATGACAGGATTTGGGGCTAAATTTCATTATATCGTTGTACTAGCATAATGTCCATTCCATGATAAAAATGAATGGCTGGAGTTTCTGCAAAGAAGGTGTCCAGCATATGTTCCCTACTTGGCAACATGATTGTGAAGTAAGGACTGCATGTGCATAACTTCTTTTGCTCTCCCACTGCCATAATGATTAAATTCATTGTAGCTGGGCTGATATCGTCATATTCTTCTGAGCTTATTTGTATATGGTTGCACTGTTTTTTTTACTCAAGACTGAAGCAGAAACACTGAATGGATTTTTCTGAACATTCTTCCATGTGTCATTAATTCTGTTTGTGTTTTATTTCACTGAGTTACCATGATTTTATACTTCCAGTGTGTGGTGCTGCTTATTTTTGTGGACTTTGATGTAAATAAATTTTCATAAGCACATTCTTCTAGGCTGCGATCTAAAACTCCTGCCAATTTTATAGTGGCGGTGAGAGTTATTTTAGGAAAAGATTCTTATTATCTTCAAGGCTTTATCTATCTTACATATTATTTTTATATTGCTTATATATTACTTCTTTCACCTACACATTGCAAGGGAAGATAATTGTACTTATGGGAATATGGGAAGTCATGTCGGACTGGAATTCCTGAGTGAACTACAAGTGAATTGGAAGGCTACTCAAGACTGCTCAGTTGTGGGAAGAGTACTAAATAATGTGAAGTTCTGTATGTGCCCAGGACCATACAAAAGTGCCTTACAGTGAAACTGTTAGTGATTCTAATATTGATCAGTACTTCTGACACTACTGGCTGGCAGGACACTGTTTTAAGTAGTACTTTTGTCAAGCCTGTTTGGAGATGCCGGAAAATTCAATGTGAGACATTCTAAATGCATTGGATGTGCAATAAATGTTATACATTCTATAACATTTGAAGGTCTCTAAAAAGAAAACAGAAGTTTCAAGTGAAGTTGTGTTCTCCATGTTTTATGCCAGTTTAGAGTTGCACTTGTCAAGTGTTCCGTTTCATATAGGTACCTGTATGACAAACTGGCCAAACAATTTGGTTTTTCAGGGTTTAGTCACATAATTAATATAAATTGGGTATATGACTACAATCAAGTTTATGGCTTCAGCTAGATTTTTTTAAAAGTCTCACTGTGGTTTATGTTTCATTATGCTAAGTTAAAAACTAGTGAAGTCTTGTGTATGGTCTGGCATTTGTACTTCTCTAAATTTCCCAGGGATACTATTGTTGACTGCAGCACAAACAAAACAAAATGAAACAAAACAAAATAAAAAATACCCACCACAGTTATGCGGCAAAGATTAACTGGTTGGGTTTGTTTATGCTACAATATTATTCAATGATCTTGGAATATCTTGACAGTGTAATCCTATACATATCTTCTTAGAACTGAGTCATAATGAATACAGTGATACCTCTTAGTATGCATGTATAGGACTGTAGCGTTCATTTCTTTTGTCCATGTTATCATTTATTGTGGTACAGATGTTTGACTTTCAGATTCTTTTCTTCTTTCCAGCTGTATCATGGAAATAATGATCATGCTTGTTCTTTATTCTACCACAGTAGCATGACTGTTGTAACCACTTTGCAGAAAACATTTTCTCCCCCCCTTTAACTGAAATAAAAAATGAAAATACATATCATTTATGTTTTTTGGAGGTGTGGGATATACGGTTAATTTTTTTTCTGAGCCACATAAGCTGCCTTGGGTCCTTTCCAAGGAGAAAGGCAGGGTAAAAATACTCTAAAATAAATAAATAGATAAATAAATAAACAAATAAATACTAGACATTGTTGTATGTCACTAAGCTTTTCCTTGTGTCCCTCCTTCCATTTGTTTCTAGGAATGGCTTTTCAGCAGCATACCTAAACAACCGTTTAGCTCTTTCTCTCTCCCTCCCCTCCACACTTGCTGTTTTATCACACATGTGTACCAAAACAGAAGACGTGGAAATGTTTGAATGTTTTCACTCAAGTTAATAGAAGATAAAGGAGTGCAGCAGTGTAGTGTCTGTCCAAGGAGTTTGATCGAAGGTGTCTGTCTCTGTCCATAAAGGAGGGTGACAAGGAAAGTTTTAAGAAGTCATCCAAGTCATTGTCTTGAGACACAAAAACCTTCCGCTTGCGTCTTTCAACTTGCTGCAGCTCTTCTGAAGGACCCATGAGCAAACTACTGAATTTTTTATTAATCAGCTTATCCTAATGAGATGAAAAGACCCTTTTTTTAAAAAAGTGAGAGAACAGCTGCATACATAATCAGGTTTTAGCCATTGTTGCACAAATAATTTCTAGAAGTTTTTATAGTGATGGTGGGGACGGACTAGTTCCAAGCTCTGAGTTTTCCTTCCTCCTTAGGTCTTCTTCACTTCATCTACTTTTTAATATTCTGCCTCTGTTATGTTAATGAGATCCTTCAGAACACAAAGAAGATTTAACAGGAGTGTGTGTTTTGTGTGCTGTGAGGAAAAGGGAAGCGGCAGGGAGAGAAATACCTTTTGGGAACTGAGGCAAGAAACCCTAAGCTGATAAAACATGACTCTTCTCCCCCCCCCTCCACTCCCTCCCCGACAGGAGTTGTTTGGATAACTTGCCCTTTTCTAAATTCTTCCTTTCTCTTTCTGCACCCCCTTCCCCTTTTCTCTCTCTTGTCAAGCCTACTTCATAAACGGTAGCAGCTGGAGATCTTTTTAGTGGCATTCAGGGATTACTGCCCTTCAGGATTTTAATAAGCCCTGATGCTTGAAATGCCTGTAAGGGTGCTCTCTGAGACAATTACCATTCAGGACCAGGAACTGAAGGCCCTTCAACGGCCCAGATGGTTGAGGTTCTGTACATGGACAGATACTGTTCCAAGAACAACAGATCACTGGAGCAAAAAAAAAAAAAGGGGGGAGGGGAAATGTGAGAACAAGGAATGTGTGTGCGCACATACACTGTATAGTCGGAGATGAATTTAGTTGGTCTTACCTAGGTAACTTGATTTCAAGCTCTGAAATCAGCAGAAAGAGTCTGTAATAACAACTTTGTGCAGTTCACAAAATAAACATTTCAGTTTTCGAAATGTTATTAGCTGTAGTACATTTGAATTTGCAACATCCATAGTTAGGTATTTGGCTCTCCGAATAAGGGAATAGTCAGGGTAAAATGTCGGTAGTAGTAAGAATTGATAACTCATTCCTGGTTTGTAAGCAGGAACGTTTTTTCCCCCCATGTAAATGGGGTGGGGAGGAAGGACACGAAAGCTGTGGAACAATTTGTTTAAATCTCAGAGTTCTAAATCTATTTGAACCACAGAGTACCAAATATCATCATAAAGCAAAATCATAATCATAAAGGTGATAAAGCCCTCTTGTTAAGAAAAGAGGATGGCAGATGTCAATTTCTAAATAGGATGAAGATCTCTTTAAACCAGGATGCTGTTATGAAGCTAAAGTATTCTTCTGGAATGAGCTTGGAAATTTGGAAAGTTAGCCTAATTTTGATGATTTATGTTATTGCAGCAATCTAATGGTTACTCCTGACAATGAGTCATTTTGGTTGCACCTTGTCACATATAATACGTGGCAAGTGACTTAATAATTGAACAGCTGTTCTCCATCTGTAGAGACAGACATCTCATATCAATCCTTGAAGTTTTGCATAAAAACCCATTTATGTCTCTATTGATTAAGCTTAATCGTTAAAACACCTTAAAAGGACCTCTTGCCTTTGGTTTTTATGTTTTATTTTTAAAGATAATAATAGATATGTATTTATAGGTGGCACTAGACGAATATCATTTATGCAAAGTAAATAGGAAAAAAGGGAGGATCAGTGTAGTACAGTGGTTTGTATTGGTATGCTCTGGGACTTGAGAGTTCTGCATTCTTCACTGAACCATGACAAGTCACTGGGGGAGCTGGAACCAGTCACACACTCTCTCTTAATCTGGTTTACTTTATGGCCTTGTTGTAAGAGTCATAAGCTTGGGATATAAGTGTAATTAATATAAGAAGTTTATCTACTGAGTGAAGAGTTTTAAGCAGTTGGAAATGGATTTGTTTGTTGTTAGTTTTTTTTAACAAGTACTGCTTAATAGCTTTTTAAAAAAACTCTTGCTTTAGCCTTACTGATAAAATGTATTTCTGACATAATTTCCCATCCGTTTTATTGGAATATCTGGCCCTGTAGCCTTTTGATCTAAGAGCCTGTGTGGAAAAGTGAATAATCAATTGTAAGGCTGTTGCTAAAGTTGCTTAGATGATTGAATGCATATTTAATTTTGGGTACAAAATTGTCTGTTCATTGAAGCTTCTACTTAAGGGTTAATAAATCCAGATAGAAATAGTTTTATTGTTTGCCAGTTTGTGATAAAAATTAGAAAATTCAATAATCTTGTCAGCCCTTTGGCATTTTCCCAGTTCCCCTTTGTCTCCATTTGTCTGTAAATGTGAATTTATTTGAGTTTACCTCAGTGACTAAGAAAACATTTGCTACATAGACAATAATACATGCCGACATTAAGTTCATCTACAGATAATGTTTCATTAGTCCCTTTCAAACTGATAAGCATGGATGTTTGAATATTTTTGTCTTGGGGGAAAAATGAGGATATAACTTCTGGTGATAATTTTATGTGAGGGTGTGGAAAATTTGTGAATTTCTTTCCACATATATTTTATTATTTTGCTGCCACTTAATGATAATTAAGCAAATAATTATCTGCCTACTTATGTAATTAATTTGTATCCCATGAATAGGGATTTTTGTCAAATATGCAAGGTCTAAGTGTAGACTGCAACTGAATGTTAGTTATGGCCATATGTAATACTAGATGTAAATATTTGAGTCCCTTCATTTTTTGTAATGAATATGTTCCTCATTTATAAAATAAACAGAGTAGGGCTACTTGTAAGGACTGGTTGTGCTTCATTCTATCTGCTGTATATAGATAAAACCAAGTATTTTCCCTTTTGGTAAAAGTCTAATGTTTTCTTCTTAATAGCAAATTTCTTCACAAAATATTGCCAATGTTCATTAAAGTATTTTTCACACAATCAGACTATGCATGTGCTTGAAATATTTGCGATATTGAGACAATGAACCTCTTAGAACAAAATTAGTGAAACATTATAAAATTTACAGTAACAAATGGATGTTCTGGTACAGAACACAAGTTTCAGAAAACCTTTCCCCATAAAAAACAAAAATAGTGCCATAGAGTATTTATATACCATCCAAATACAATGGGTGATACCTCTGTTAGACCTCTAACATCTCACAAACAGAAGCTAACTTTCAGCTCTGCAGGAATCTTCATTAGGCTAGGAGTTACAGTCTTAGGGTGCTTCAGAGGAAACAAAAAAGGTTCCAGAACCTATGATCTGATAGAGGGCAGTTTGCTTGTTTAAAGCAAGTTCCAAATTAGGGCTGCAAAATCAGCTCAGAATCTGATAGTTTTTGGTTGGTTTCACCACTCCAGGCCTGGTAAATGTAATGCCTAGCTTGATGAAGGCTCCTGCAGAGTGGTAAGCAATCTTCTGTTAGGGATATTTCATCATTTAAGAAAGATATCAATTAGATTTTTCGTATTGCATGAAAGAAAATGTTGGAGAGACTGTTGCTTATTACTGCATTTTACTTCTCAGAAAACTGTAAAATTTGGGTAGTGGACTATAGAAATCTGTGAGCTCCTGCTTGTAAGAAGTGATATACTGTAATAGCCCTGTTCAAATATCTGAAAAAGCTGTTGCACAAAAGTAAGAATCAGCTGATTTTCTGCTGCTTCAGAGGAGAGGAGCCAAACCAATGGATTTTAATTACAAGAAAGGAGATTCTGAAGAAACATTAGGAAGGGCCTTGGAAAGATATTTTTAACAGTTGGATGGAGTATTTCGGAAGGTGGTGGACTCTTCTGTATTGGATGTTTTAAAACAGAGCTTGGATGGTCATTTGTCAAGGATGGCTTAACTGAATTTCTTACATTGGCCAAGAGCTGGACCATATGTGCTTTTTAGTCTTCTCGGGCGCTCAGGCTCTCTGCTTCTACAATCCTTTGTTTAATTGTTGAGAGGAAGACGTCGTGGAGAGTCAGCCATCTGAAAACTAAGGTGTCAGCCATCTGAAAAGAAAAATTTCTGAACATTTCAATATAGTGGAAAGAGCTATGTATTTCTTTCATGGAAGAGATAATGATGTTTTCGGAAAAGGCAAAATCACACACAACGCTTCTTTGGGAATGTATTGCTATGTTTTGAATCCTATATGTGCAACTTGTAACACAAAATATGGGGAAGACAAAAGTTATATGTTGGGATTACAGAAGTATGAATGCCCACTTTTCTACAACAATAAGAACAATACCCCCCCCCAAATGGTGAGCAAACCTTTCATGCTATCTATTTGTAACTGTGATGATCGGAATAAGATGTTGAAAGAGGAAAGGTCTATCATTGTACACAGGATATATTCTCAAAGGCTTTCACCGATGAGATCTGATTGATATCTGTTGTGAGTTATTCAGGATGTTTGGCCGTGTTCTGGAAGTTTTTCTTCCTGATGTTTTGCCAGACTCTGTGGCCGGCATCTTCAGAGGACAAGGAGTCAAGGGAACCAGGAGTTCTCTCTGTGCTCTGGGGATGATTTAATTATCTGGACTGAAAAACTGTAGGTGGACATCAGTATTAAATGAAAGCAGAAGAAACTAAAAATTTTGGCAAGAAGCTGAGTCTGAAAAACCTAGTAATCAAATTAAGAAGTGAAAGTAATTTGGGTACTTTTTGTTACAGTTGCGGCATACCAGAGATGTTTGCTGTTATGTGGTCTCTATTTTTAAACATCTGTTCACTTCAGTCAAAGCAGAAATAGAAATAAAATGAGAAGGTAAAGGACCTGGAAGTCATCTTCAATGAAGATGGTGGTGGCACCATTGTGTTGCTGGAGCAATAAGCTCTGCAGATTCACTAATGGCATATCTCCTTCAAAGGTGCAGAAGTGGTCCGTGTATGAAATTCTCCCCTCCCCCAAATTATATGCCTTAGACTTTCAAGAACACGATCTCAGTTTGAATTACTGTTACAATATCTGAAACAATACACTACAGAGAATTTCACCCATTATTCCTAATGGGTTAATATTTGATAAGAATAGTTGTTTCCCACCAAACTATACTTCCCATTTCAGACTTTTAAAGCACATTTCTACAGGAATTTTACTGGTTCTTGCCACATTCTCAATCTTTAAAGAGCTCCATTAATTGAGTACCAATCTTCCTAGGGGTGGGAGGGTGGAAGATGAAAGCTTTTCAACTTCATTCCCCCTACTTACATTTGCTGTGGCTTTAAAATAATTGAGCAGAAGATTTATTTTATAACAGTGTACATTGTATTTTAATGTACATCTTTCTTAGAACTCACAGTTCCTAAAATGGTAAAATTTCACTTGTTTAAAAGCAGTGTCTTAAAAAAACAAACCCCACAGTGGAAAGGGTATTTGCTTTCTTTATACCATTTTTATGAGATCTGAGAATTAACCTGCAACATTGGGTGGTATACACTGATTCTTTCACAGACATACTGTACAGTCCTGTCACAATCATTTTTAAAAACATCTTTATTAAAATGATTAAAACATAAAACTCACATTTAAGATTTTCCATTTGTTGCCTTTACATTTTTGTTCATTTTTGTTAAATGGGGTTAAGTTGTGATTTACTTGATCGTATAGACCACTTCCAGTTGCTAGAAGTCTAATAATGGATTCTGAGAGGTGTGCTGTGTTTAACCTTCTAATCTAGATGCTTAGAACTACAAGGACTTCCAAGAGCTTTTTCTTCTGATTTCTTCCTTTGGAAGAAGTTCCACATTTCATTAGTAAAAATAATTGTGCCATCAAATCAGTTCTGACTTCTGGCATCCTCTTTGAGGGTGTTATAGATAGAGAGTACTCCAGAGTGCTTTGCAGTTCCCGTCTTCTGTGTCATCCTGTGACTGTGCTTCTTGAACGAAGCCAAACAGGCTGGTTGTACTTATAGGAGGCACTCTGGGGAATCAAACTTTTAACTTCTGGCTCTACTGCCAGATGCCTATCCCATTGAGCTATCCAGCTGGCTCCTGTTTCATTAAAAACTACAAATATTGTAGAGGAGCAGTGGAAGAGAAAGTAGAATTGACACTGATTCTGTAGAATAGAACAAGTGTTACTGTGCGCTTTACATTCACCCACATTTATTTGAAGACACTGTAGATCTCACCCTTAATGTGTTTGAAATAATGTTGATTGTATGTACAATATAAAGTAAGAGCAAAGGTGTGTGAGAGATAAGGATTAAGAAAGCCAGCCATCTATCCATAAAACTATAGCTTTCCCTCAACTGAAATAGTATTTATTTGTGTAATTATTGCATTATTGGGAAAGATTACAGAATAGCATTTTAAGCACTTGACACTTCAACAAGTTTTTATAATTTAATATATATTTTAATAGTATTATTTGTTAGGTAATAACATTCATTCCAGGCATTGTTATACATCAATTTCTTCAAAACTTCATTTAAGTGACATCTGTTCCATTTTATTAGTTGAGTATGTATCCTTGCCTGCCAGAATGCCATGCCTTTTAAATGTACATTAAATAAGTAAAGTATTTTAGCCTGAGCCATTTAATTCATTGGCTAGTGCTAACTGCATTAAAAGTAAATAGTGTTTGTGTTGGAGGAAAGCTCCATGGATCAAGGGTTTAATCTAAATTAAGTATCTGCATTTGGTTTACTTAGAAATTGGCAAAACTGCAGGAATAATGTTTAAAAAGCATCTACACGTCATTTCCTCAAAACTTGTCATGATTCCCTGATGCTTCTGGCTTTGTCAGATTATTAGCCTGTGATGGAGGAGATAAAGCATTTCCTTGTATTGAATTTGAGCACGCTCAGTGCTTTGGGCTGAATTAAATATTAAAGGCTGTTTGCGATCTTACAGACAAGCAGGGCAAGCTGACTTTTGCACGCACAGGGAGCAAGAAGAAAATCACAAGAAAGTAAAGTGAAAGCAGTGGTACATCTTCATATTTAGGTGGCTTCTTCATTTATCCTGAAAACATTGGCCTCCTGATTAGTGATTAAAATGTAGTTAATGACTAGTATAAAAGCAGTGTATAAATTGGTTTGAAACATATGGCATGCTTCTTAGTTTCTAATAAGGTATTTGCTTCAAAATCTTTTGAGTTGTTCCTTAATAAAGTGTTCTGCTTATATACGGCCCCATACCACTTCAAGTAGTCTCTGGGCAGTTTACAGTTTTAATTATAGCATGCAGGCTACACATTGCCCCCCCCCCAGCCAGCTGGGTACTCATTTTACCGACCTCGGAAGGATGGAAGGCTGAGTGAACCTTGAGCCTGCTACCTGGGATTGAACCCCAGCTCATGAGCACAGTTTTACCCACAGTGCAGGCATTTAACCAGTGCACCATTTTGTCATCATTGGGTTCAATTTGCATTTGGTCTACAGTGAAGCTGTTGTTTTCCCCCTCCATTGTAAAAGAAGGCATGGAGTCTTTTAACCAGGGCTGTGGAGTCGGTAGATAAATGTTCCGACTCCGACTCCTAAGTTTTTTTGTACTTCCGACTCCGACTCTGACTCCGACTCCCCGACTCCCCGACTCTGACTCCTCTGTATTAATATGCAAATGTATTTTATATATTCCTTGGCGGAAAGAGCCAACCCCTGTGGGACCCCACAAGGGAGCACCCAGGGAGCTGACAGCTCCCCCCCCCCAAGCTGCACACGCTGGGGCCGGTCTTCCAGGAAGGACCGGATCCAGCTGAATGCTGTGCCCCCGATCCCCACCCCAGAAAGCCGGTCCAGCAGGATACCATGGTTGACAGTATCACAGGCCGCTGACAAATCCAGGAGGACCAACAGGGTAGAGCAACCCCTGTCAGGTGTGTGTCGCTGTAATGTAGAAATACATCTACTGTGTAGCATGTTTTCTATCCAGGCATGCCTGGCTGCAGTCACTTTCACTGAGTTTTCTGCTTAGTCCCTTCATCCCATGGGTGGCTGGCTTTACAAATTTGGTTGTATCTTTCATTCTCTTTATATGACGTTTAGAAGAAATGCATTTATATTACTTAATTAGAAACTTTGCCTTTACTAAACCCTCTCACTATGTGACTGTCTATTACCTAAGTCCTAAGGCTTAAAAACCACGATAATGACTACAACTATAAAACGCCTCTCATTACAACACATAAACTGTGTTGGATTAAAGTGACTGCAATGAGGGCAATTGTTTTGCAGTTTAGCATTAAAAAGTCATCTGTGACAAAAATTAAGCAGTGCATTTAGTGACCATTACAGTTTATATGATAAAGTGCCTTTCCAATTTTCTGAGCCCTCTCTGTACTGGAGCTGCTTGTTTGTACACAAGTTTTACATAGGCAGTCATTCACTTTGTGTCTGTTTTGTAACTGTTAATGCAGGGGTGTTCAAACTTTGGCCCTCCAGATGTTTTGGACCACAACTCCCAGAATTCCAAGTCTAGATTGCCAGTGACAAAGGATTGTGGGGGCTGTGGTCCAAAACATCTGGAGGGCCAAAGTTTGGACACCACTGTGTTAATGTCTTTCTGATAAAAACTCAATATAAATTAAATAGAATGCAACACCTTCACTAGAACACCACCACCACCACCACCCACACCACCCATATCAAGTAGTGCAAGTATTCAGGGATTAAAAATCTCTTCTTCAGGCATACACCATTAACTTGTGGACAGTGCAGAAAAACTAAAATTAAATGCCAGGCATCTTCTTAAACTGGCTTGAAGTTGGCTACAAACAGTCTCTGTTGGTATGACTTAATGCTGTACCCCTAATACCATGTGATTGGAAATTTCCATTCAGTAATTCTTAGGGAACCTATCACTTTGTGTAAACCTCCTCCTATGCCCTGCTTGTTTTTGGAACACAAGTTTCCTTGTTGGCATGGGGTGGGAAAAAACTGCCAATGATTATGGCAGTCTCCATCAGAATCCAGGGATAAGTTTTTGTTTATTTGCCTGGTAGAAGCCAACTGGTCCATGCACATGTTAACATGTTACCTTAATGATATGCCACCGCTGCTTACGGAATTTGGTAATACCAGAGAATTATGTTTATTGAGAATAAAAGCACTGCAAAGTACTCCTAGGGTTTATTGAACAATATAAAATGTCCAAGGCTCAATTCTAGACCCAGTGGTCTTCGGTATTAGAGATGGGCACGAATAAAAAAAATGACGTTTCGTTTGTTGTTTGTTGTTTGGAGGGTCCGTTTTGGTTTGTTTCTGTTTTTCGTGAATTTTCGCAAAAAAAATTGTTTTCATTTTTGTTCGTTTCGTTATAGTTTCGTTACCATTTATTTCATTTTTTGTGATTTTTTTAGCATTTAAAGCAGTTCACTGTATTGCAGTAATGAAAACAAAACGCACGACAAAATTTCCGGTGTTTCTGTTCGTTTCGTTTCATTTTGGAGACAAAATTCGTTTGTTGTTTCATTGTGTAACGAAACAAAAAACCGAAAACGGAAATGAAAAATTGTTCGTTTTGTGCCCATCTCTATTCGGTATGTTTAATAATGCCTTGAATGGTGTCCAGAGAATAATGATCAAATTTGCAAAGGATACAAAATTTAGTGGAATAGTTAATACCTTGGTAGATAGGAATAAAATTCATAAGATCTTCATACACTTGAACACTTCGCTGAAAACAACAGAATGAGATTTAGCAGGTGATAAATGCAAAGTTCAACACTTAGGGTAAAAAAACCAAATGCACAGTTACAAGATGGGGGATACTTGGTTTAGTAATACTACAAGCAAGAAGGATCTTGGAATGGTTGGTGATTACAAGTTGGACATGAACCACCAGTGCAATGTGACTGCAAAAAAGGTTAATGCTATTCTAAGCTGCATTAAGAGAAGTATAGTTTCTAAAGCCAGTGATGAACTACCCCCCCCCCCATTTTCAGCATTGTTTAGGCTTCATCTGGAGTACTGTGTCCAGTTCTGGACATTGTAGTTTAAGAAGGATGCCAAAAATTGGAACAACTTCAGAGGAGGGCAGTAATGATGATCATGAGACTGGAATTTGAGATCTATGAGGAAAGACTAAAAGAATTGGGCATGCACAGCCTTGAGAAAAGAAAACTGAGGAGAGATATGATACTTCAAAGACTTGCAAGGCTGCCATACAGAGAAGGGTCAGGATCTGTTCTCAGTCATCCTAGAGCAGTGGTGGCAAACCTTTGGCACTCCAGATGTTTTGGACCACAACTCCCAGACTTCTAAGCTTATATTGCCAATGACAAAGGACTGTGGGGGTGGTGGTCCAAAACATCTGGCGTGCCAAATGTTCGCCACCACTGCCTAGAGCAGGCATGTCCAAACTTCAGTCCCCCTGACAACTCCCAGAATTCTAAGCTTAGGTTGCCAATGGCAAAGGACTGTGGGAGTTGCGGTCCAAAACATCTGGAGGGCCGAAGTTTGGTCATACCTGGCCTAGAGTGTACGATATGTAATAATGGGCTCAAGTTACACAAAGCCAGATTTACACTGAATATCAGGGAAAAATGTTTTGCTACAGCACTGCAACAATGTAACTATGGGAGGTAGTGGGTATTTGAATGCTGGAGGCATCCAGGAGAAAATTGGACAGTTATCTGTCACATTTTAGATATGGATTCCTGCATTGAGCAGGGAGTTGGACTTGATGGCTTTGTAGACCCCTTCCATTCAGTTGTTCTATAATTCTGCAGTTAGCTCAAAGCATGTAATGAAAATAATTCAAAAAATAAATGCCTAATTTTATTGACTCTGTTGATGCTGATTGGCTACATTCTATGGATGCCGTTGACTTTGCTTTTACAGTACTACAGCACTATCTCTCTATTTGAAGCTGACATGGCTAAATACCAATTTTTAAAATGGAAACCATATGTTTTAAAACAAAATTACCTTTCTTCACTTTCTGGATGAGGAATGGAAAGTAAATCTAACTTTCTCTGGCAGTCCTCCCTTTGTTGTGCAGTAGAATCATAGCAATGGTGTAGAATCACAGGCAGGAAGGTGCCCGTATGACCATCGAATCCACCACCACCCCTCCCATTTTAGGACTGAAGTCCTGCACTGATAAAGATTTATCTTGTGGGATGTATAGGATCAAGACTTGCTGCCTTCTTGTTCTGAATGACTCGTACTGAAGCACAAACTATGTATCTCAAACAGAAACATTCTGTTTGTGATGTCATGTTATTAGTGATTTAAAAAGCAAACAAAAAGTGCAATTGAAATCCATCCCTCTCAACTTTACTTCATTTAGAGATCTCCCAATTGCTTTAGAACAACACTCACTGTAGCTATTCTGTATGCTTTTTTACTGTAAACTACTATGTAGTATTAAAAATGCTGAATCATGAAACTGGTGTATGCTTCTGATGAAATCTGGTGTTTTTTTTCCAAATCTAATCCTATATTATTTGAAGCTCGTTCTACTGTATAATAAAAACTCTTAATTTGAGCGTTTGTAGTACAGTTTTAAGGGTAGTGTTGTCCAACTAATCCTTCATAGCACAATGTACAGTTTCGAATTTAGATATTAACAAAACAAAAGTTAGTCTGAGTTTGAAAATGGTGCTTCTTCTTTAAATGTTTTATCTGAGGAATGAGTTTCATTTAGGGAACAGCAATTACTGATAGATATTTACTTAACTGTTTTCCCCATGCTTAATTCCTATACTGCAAATCTTTGCTGTGCTTTAATTTATAATACAGTGTATAACTCTTAACTCCCATTTAAGAACAAAAGGAAAGCAGAGGCTTCCACAGGCTCCAGCTTTGTTTCCCCAGGGGAGTCCGTTGTTGATTTCCTAAACAGCATTTGTGGAATTTGGCCCTTTGGGACTCCTAAATAATATTCTGTTCATTTGATTTTTTTTGTAACAAATTAGCATTAAAACCAAAACCTATATTATAATTGTCGTATGGCCAATCATTTGCTGCAACCTTCGAGGCTAAATCAGGCACTAGCCACAGCCGCCATTAAATTGGGAAGCTGTCCTTACATTCGGACACAGAGGCTTTTCTAGCAATATGTTGCATTCCAATAGCTTCATATCAGTGTTAAAAAGAACATGGCACGCAGGTGTTTAAATTATTTACACTCATAATCGGCCTTTATGTTACAGTGCCGAGCCAGGCCTCAGTTATTCTAGTGCATAATTGATGGCACTCAGAAGTGGAAAAGTTAGAAAAGCAGAAGTAATGTGATGCGAAAGTGCAGTGAGGGAGCGCCAGCTGGTGCAGCCTATGGAGGCTGAGAGAGGTCTGAGGTACAACAGGATTGCGTGTGCAGACCCACTAAGGAAAAGACATCAGAAGTAGCAGGTCGTGATTCTGGCATGTTGTTGGGAGCTATATTTAGAGAAGGAGGGGTTGGGTTGCTTTTTGCTAACTCATATGTCTACTATACTAATGGAAAATGCTAGAATGCTAGCCTTTCCTTTCGACCTGAATGGAAACTTATGTTTCCAAGCACAGCTAGTTTTTTGTCAGATTCATTGAAATGGGAAACAATTAATTTATGGCAAATAAACACGACCAACCCTGTTGTCGTTGTATTCCAAGTATTAATAGATAAAGGGCCATTTTTACAAAGCTTTTCACAACAACTTTGGTAAATGCGTTAACCCCATGTTTGAATTTGCCGTACACTGACCCACCCGTTCTAGTTGTGAATCCTATTGTTGTTAGAGCTAAGAATCAAGGATACAGCTTATTATTTTCAAATAAAGGCTTTCCTTTCCAGAGGGAGATTATTTTAATTATACTCACTTGTGCACTGTGATGAAATTACTTTGGAAACTAAAATTGAAACAAACCTCAGTATCCCTTCTGCAAACATATACGTATATGTTTCCAGTTTACTGATTATGAATGTTCTGTAAGGCCCCCACATGTGAGTAGATAAAACTTAGTTGAATCCAAGCCTTGAAATTTTTTTGACAGTACCTCAAGAATTTTGCTAATGTCTTCTACCTTATGATTTTACCCACATTTAGCATAAGCATTAAAGCAATGTTGCTGTTTTTCTAGATTGAGATTCTCAAGTTAAAACCTTCATGTGTTTCATTATTGAAACAGGAAGCAAATTGTTGGTCCACGGGACAGAGTGATTTAGGGAAAATGAATTCAGAAAATAAGTAGCATCATGTTTTCAAGTTTCAGATGTGTGGCAATATCTGACCCCCCCCCCCAGTAGGTTGTCTTTCATATCTAAATCTCTTGATTCTAAAGACCATCTCACCTAACGTGGACAAAAAATAGCACAAATGAATAGTGGGATGTCAGTTGTGAAAATAAAACCTGCTACTTAAACATCTTTGATATTATTAAAAGATGGGAGATTGTGTGGAGTACACAGTGGAAATGATTAAATAAGACATCCTTTTTGTTTCTTTTGTAAACTGATGTATTAGTCTAATTTGAAACATTGTGTTTGGCACAAAATTAACGATCTGTATTCAACATATGAAGAGACAAGGGATAGACTTGATGATCTGTCAAGTTCCTTCCAGGTCTGTGATTCTATAATGATGATGATGATGATGATGATGATGATGATGATGATGAGGAGGAGGAGGAGGAGGAGGAGGAGGACACACGTAGAACATGACATTATGTCCATGTCTGCTTGGATAATTGTTTACTTTTTTAATACAGTAGCAGTGATGTATTCCAAAAATTCCTTTTGTGAAAACACCTCAGGTGTTAAAGTGGTTAATAACTTGCATTATTTCAGTATTGTGAAAGTGGATGCTTTATGATCCATTTGCTGAGAGAAGCATACTGCAGAGATCCCAAATCAACTTATCCCCATGTTTTAATAACCCTGCCTCATTAACATTTCCTGTATTAATTATACCAAGTAAGAGGAGCAAATACTAACAGAGAACAATGAAAGATGAATAAAGGAAATAATGGAAAGATTATTATGATACTAAAAATGACAGAAAAAAGTATGATACAATATTTCATATAGAAAAGACAGCCTCATAACATTTAATGAAGCAATACAAATCCTTACAGCTTCCCCGATGATAGTGCTGTAAAATAACTTAATAAGCTTTTTTTTTTTTAAAAAAGATGGTCCCGTTTGAAAACACTGGCTGTTGTAACATCCTGTTCCCTGATAGTTAAAGAAAAAAAATGAGAATGTTATTACTATAGGCAAAAGCTTTTCCAGTGAGCTTTTGCATAACTAGTGCCATGATTGGGAAGACTATCTAATTAAAACCTGCCTTCCTGAAGATTAGAGTGCTAAAACTACACATTTGATGGTGACTCATATTAATTTTTCTTCTCATCCTAGGAGTATGGTTCTAAGTAGATTTATTAGAAATTAGGCTCCAGTTAATTCAGTGGAATTTTCTTCCAAGTAAAACATAAAAATAGGCTAATAAGTACATGGAATATATTTTTTTTAAAAAACCACCTGCAGGGACTGAGATCTTTCAGATATCAGCACAAAAATCTAAGCTCACTTTTCCATCCTTTAATAATTGTACTAATGGGTAGCCAATAGATATGCAAACCAGCTGCACTGTAATCGTATTCTGCACTCTAGTGATTTTTCATTTACCAAGTTGTACTTGTCTCTCCCCTGAAGGATCTTCACAAGATCTTTTCTTTTTATACTGCCAGATGTCTCTATCTCCTATCTGCATCACAACCATATTGAGCAGCTGTATTTCTCCCACACTTCAACTGTGTCCAAGTACAGTCTGAATAGACTGATAGTACCATCCACTTGATTTCTTCATATGCTCATGGATTACTGACACTTATGACCCCACAGGGATATGTCCTACTTTTTATTTGTCTTCCCCCTTTTCCACAGCAATAGCACAACAGAGGTACCGGTGTAAACTTTGGAGGACTAACACTCTCTGACACATTTGACCAAGATTCGTTGCAAGGCTGCTGTGCTGATATGTTTAAGTACATCTGAAGAGAGATGAGATTCCATTTGGTTTTGAATAGCAAAGAATACTG
This sequence comes from Phrynocephalus guinanensis, assembly GCA_037367245.1. Lineage (NCBI taxonomy): Eukaryota > Metazoa > Chordata > Lepidosauria > Squamata > Agamidae > Phrynocephalus > Phrynocephalus guinanensis. Next base: position 64,979,613 of record CM074738.1, read on the forward strand.
AATTGGTTATTAAAACTATCAAAACATGGAGGAAAATGGTATTTAACCTATATGAAATTGTTTGAATGGTATTGTGATCAAAAGCATGACACCTCAGTTTGTAGTAACATATGTATTTGTAACTATGTTGTGGCTGTAATTCTATAGCTCCAGAGTTCTGAGGCTACTTAGTTCTGGGGCTACAAAAATGGGGAAATATGTGTATGTGATCACGTACTTGCAACATTCTGTCAGAAACATAAATTTTCTTGATACGGTTCATTTAGGTAGTTTTTCTGTGTTCTGTATTTATGGTTATTTACTTATTCAAGCTTTATTGAAGCTTGGTCATGTGTTTTACTGAGACCACAGATAGTCCCGTTTTATTATGTCTTTATTAATTTAAAATGTCAGCCATTGTCCAACTGTCTGTAATATGAAACAGAATAGGGTTTTTGCATAAAGAAATAATATACATATAGTGTATGCTACGCAGAATATGAACCTTCCAGTTGAGGTCTGTCTCCCAAATGGTGTCTGTAAAATGTCTGACTGTCAGATAAAACTAGTAGAATGGGTAATTGTGGGATCCCTAGTCCAAGAAAACCAACATTCTATCTCTACTGGGAACTCAAATCTTCTCTGGATTTTAATTTGAAATTTAAAGATGCCATTTTGGGCAGATGGTTCATCATCTTAGATAGCTTCAATAGTATTTAGACTGAAAGATGGAGCAGATTCACAGTGAACACAAAGAGTTGCCAGCCTCCACTCGCTCCTTCTAGTGGTGTTCTGGGACCACACAGATCACCCAAACCAGACAGGTGCCAGGACATAACCCTGTCAGCCACACATGCACTAGTTGGTCTTAGCTAGTTCCGGTCCTGGATGGTATCAACCCCCAAGTCTGCAGCCAGGTGCCACAAACCACTGCACTATACCTTGTGCAATGGTGGCTGAATTATATATAGAAAGAATTTGTCAATCAATCAATTTTATTTTACAGCCAAAGGCCCAATAAAGAAAGAATTTAGTATTTCCTTGATTACCACTAGTTATATCTTAATAAACTTTTTTATCCTTTAGAGAAATATGCATCCCCCATTTTTTTGTAATCCACAGTACCCAGGAATGGATAATCTTATATTCAGTCAAGTAGAAATCATCACAGAATAAAAATTGGAGAGATGCCTGCTTATTGAGTATAGCATCAGATTAGTCTTTGTAAGGTTATTTCTAGAAAGTGTTATGTTTAATGATTCTACCTTGGAATATATATTTTTCTAATGAGTCATTGGAAACAAATAATTATGGAATATATCTTGCTTGGAGTCAGTGGACATTTTGGTATCCATAGGAGCATTTTGGTGAGATAATAGTGTCCAAATGCAGGAGACGTTGTGGGCAAATAACAAAGCCCAATCCTCTCATCTTCTTTGCTTGTAAACGTAATAGTTAAGTTCAGTCCAACATAGAATCTTCTAACATTTCTGGACTTGTCTTTGCATGCAGTATGTGGCAAGCAAATGGAAGTTGTTCTGGATAGCCATTCTTTTTAAAGTCTAAAATATGTGGAGCTGAGATTTTAGTAATTTCTTTTAATTTCCTGTTGCTAAATAAATTTATTCTGTTTGAACAATTATTCAGAAAGACTAATTTTGCTTACAGGCTCTAAAGCAGAACAGGCCCATGCAGAATGTAAAGGGAAGATTTTAAAATAGCATTTACGGTATTTCAGTATAGATTACTACTGTAGAAACAAAATGAATCGGGTCTCGCTTCCTGTTCCTTACATCAATTTTATTTTGCTTTATGGTACAGACACAGGAGTCAGAGGCTAAATTGACTAGATATGAAATTATCCCTTTGTAAAGTTGCATAGCATATTCAAGCAGTTACTACCATCATCTTAATATTTGGCTTAGTTTGTTCTGATGAAGCAGAGGAGGTGTTAGTCTGTTTATCAAAGATAGGTTTTTTTCCTGGCAAAGTAATGTATGGGCTTGACCAAATTTAAAATGATTTAACCAGTCAATCACCATGTCAAAATATATTAGAAATCATAAAACAAGACTACAGATGCCAAATTTTCTGTGGGAAGGCTCAGCACCTTGCCCGCGTTGCTTCATTAAGTAAGGTTTTTTTTTTTAAAAAGTCATGTTTAGCATCACTTATGGTAAACTTATGGCTGAGCTTCACATGTTTGCTGGGCTGGTAAATTTACCAATGTCCTGAGGTTATTATAAATTATCCCTACAAATTAGCTGAGAGTGTGCAGTGTCATAGATCCATAGATAGGCTTATATTTCCCCCAAAGTAAATATATTTGATATTGTGGGAAAAACAACTGCAGTAAACAGTAATTTTAAAATCCGTTCAGGGGACAGCTTGTGCAACTGCAACATACCTCTGTTTACATTTAGTGATATTTATTAGCATTCTTGCACTATAAAGCATGATTGTACGAATATAAGAACAGGGGTGCACCACTGGGGGCTCACAGTCCAAAAGCAGCTGCGGAGGCTTGCTTGCACAAAAAAGGGGGTAGGTGGGGGGTTGCAATTCTGATATCCCCCCCGGGGCCTAGAGTAGAGTAATGCTCGTGCAACTCCTCCATTTTGAAGAAGTACACATGTTAGGTATTTTAAAAAGTTTTGTGCTTCTCTTCAGTACAGCACAATACAGAACCCCCCATAGAACTTAAGAAAACCTGAAACTTCCAGCAAATTTATATAATTGAATCCTGATAAACGCTTCAGAGGAGTGTATTCTCGAAGGCTTTCACGGCTGGGATCTGATAGTTGTGAGTTTTTCGGGCTGTTTGGCTGTGTTCTGGAAGTTTTTCCTCCAGACTCTGTGGCAGGCATCTTCAGAGGGCAAGGAGCTCAGGGAACTAGGAGTTCTCTCTGCGCTCTGCTTCCTAGTTCCCTGAGCTCCTTGCCCTCTGAAGATGCCAGCCACAGAGTCTGGCAAAATGTCATGAAGAAAAACTCCCAGAACACGGCCAAACAGCCCACAAAACTCACAACAACTTCAGAGGAGGTTAGTTTTCTTGTTCAGGAAATTATTCCATTGTGCAAAAGAGATATACGCAAACAATTTGTTAGTTATACAAATTCTTTCCTCTTCTGAGGCTTACATTTCTGTTGTACTTTAGAGGTTTATGTTTGTTTTATTTTTCAGTACAGGAATGCTTATCGTCCCAGTTTAAAAGCAGGGTAGTGAGCCTTGCAGATCCAAGGCATTTTGACCATGTTATGAGTAGATGAAATGGAAGGAAGTTTTCTAAGGGATATTGTACTAAAAGTCTCATCTGGAGGCAACTCGGTTCTGTATGATTTTCTACGAACTTGCTACAAGTATATCAGAACCTCAATAATAATCAGTGGCAGGAAATGCTCAAGTAGATGATACTTTTAGGGAAATCCTGCAGTGAAACAGGATAACCACTTCATAGGAAAGTTGCACTTGAGCCTTCAAATGTTGTAAACTTTTCTGAACCACATTTCTTTATATACTTTGACTTGGAATGCTTTAAATCGTAGCTACAGAAAGACATGTCCTACTGTATGTTTACAGCAGCAAGGGGAATGGTATTGGTTGAAAGGATTAAACTTTATCTTCAACTTAATTTACAGTAATTTTAGACATTGTATTGCATCTTAACAAGGCTTGATTTAAAAAGTATGAAAAGCAAAGTAGAAAGTTGATGATGTGGCATATTTATAAATGTGAGGTTTTGATTCATAGATTGGAAAAAATACAGGCTGAACACTTCTGAACATAAATAAGTCCCCCCCCCCCCACAGTTGGTTTTATTTATGACTGAAATGGATTCCAGATTTCTGGGTAAAATCTGAATATTCATGTCCCTTGACAGATAACAATTTTGCCTTCTTTGGGAACTTTGTTTTGAATAATTCACTTTGATTTGTTTGAATTCACTTATATGGAATGTATCACATGATTTCCTGTTGAGACTACTATAATGAGCCGAAAACCAAAGCCAAATTTGCAAAAAAAAAAAGTGCATTGTGAATTTTTTAGTCTGGTGTGTTAATGAGAAATAAAGTTGTATTGAAATAAGCCCCATTAAATTTAATAGAATTTGTGAGAAGATACACATGGATTTACATTGTAAAACAAGCAATCCTTAAATACAGACATATAAAATTAATTACAAATCAGAGATTAGCTGCAGCATTTTTTCATCCAAAATAAACTGAACAGGAATGAAGAGGAGTCGTTTAAATATTGTATAAACTAGATCCATATTATCCCTCAAATTAAAAATAAAATATTATTTATCTTCTGTTTATCTGCTTTGTAAGTCGATATATTTGCTCTCCTTTTTTTAAAAAACTATTTGATTTTTGGATGACAGTAAGGATCAATACCCTTTTCCTATTGAAACCAGTATTCATCGTTCTGAATAAATTATATGTTTGTAGGTTTGTGTGATCATAGCTCTATAGCTTAGTCAGTGTGCCTTTCTAATGTGTGTTGTTACTGTTAAGAAATAATGACTTAAAATTGGATAGCTCCTGTATCTAATTAGTAATTGATAATGAAGTATTACTAGCAATATGAAAATGAAGTTTTCGTAAATTTTTAATCCCCCTTTCAGTAAATAAAAGTTAATCATGGGAATCTTCATTATTGACGTAACAACTTTTTTTGTTATATTATGAGTAATATAGTTAAATATTATTTCTGCTGTGCATGTCTAGTAAATACAGAATTGGGATTGAACAAATATTGCAGATTCAAGCAACATGGAAACTTCTTTTTGCTTTTGAGGACTGCCCAAACAATGAATGAGAGACTGAATCTCACACGGCTCCTCAACTTGTTTTGAATCTTAGATTGAATCTTAAGTCCTGTTTTACTTTTTTGTACAAGCCAGGTTTTGTCTGACATGTTGCAAGAAAGGTTTTAAAATATGTTCGTATAAGGCATACACAATGGGAACCATGGACAGGTGGCTGGATTGATGGTGGTCTTTCTGGGGATCATAAGGTTAGATAAACTGCCCCTGGAATTGAAACAGGGCACTTTTTTCCATGTCACTTTAATTATCCTTATGTTTTATGAGACAGTCAAGTGGTCTGGAAACCTTGAGAAATTGGAGGCTTTCACAGCTCTGAGGGCAAAGTGCTGATTCGGTTTGTTTGGTAATCTCTCTCTTTTTAATCAGTATGGCATCTTTCAGTAGGAAATGCTTGGCATTCTGTTTTTTTTTCATTATATGAATTTATAATATGACTCGGTAATCTCTGCTTGGGGTCATTACTTTGATTTTAACTTAGCTCCTTAACTCCTGAAGTGCTTTGAATAAAAACACTCTTGAAGGAGTAATAGCTTTTTAAATAGCTTGGAAGCATCTGAAAATGGGATTTTAGTAAAAATCTTGCTGCTAGCTCAATCTGGCTTGAACATAAGTCGAAAAGGAAAAAAAAATAAAGAACTTCAGAGTACACTGTTTAAATCAGAGTTTTTTTTTACACACTTCTGGTTCCCTTGTAGTTTTTCCCTGTGTGCGTACTTGAAAGTAACTCAGTGAGCTTACTCTCAGGTTTGTGTACTGGTGCTATCCAATGTTAAACTTATATTTTCCTCAGCACCCAGGATCCTACATATCCTAGAATTGACGGATTCTGCTTCTAAATTATAGAGAACTTAAAGTCTAAATGTTGCATCATAATTAAATATATGTAAATCATTCCCCCCCCCTCTCTCTGCCTCTCAGTTCAGGATCTCAGTATTAATAAAGCAGAAATCTTGAATTGTTTCAGCCCACCCCACAGCTTTTATCAAGCACTTGAGATTTCATTTTCATTATTACCGAGGCACTTGAAAATCAATGAGTAGCAAATAAACAAAACGAGATCATTCAAATTTATAGCAGCAATAAACCGAATAAAATCTGTTTCCTAAGGTTTGCCATATTAGAATTTTTAAATTTTACAATACTGCAAATTATTGAGGCTTTAACACTCTAAGTTAACATGAAAAACTTCCATCTTTTTCTTGTTTTCATGATTTGTAGAAAATGAAGCTTGTTCATGAACTTGTGAACAAAAGAGTGTGTCATTTTTAGTTTTATGTGGGTAAGTCCATTCTTCTTCTTTATCATGTAGTCTATTACTGATTCCTTAAGTAGCTTTTAGTGCTAATTTTACAGTCTAGTAAACAGAAAATTTATTCTTTTCCCCCATTACTCCTTTCTTTCATTAAGTAGGTTGCAGTGCATTAATATAACAGATGGGGAGCAATATCAATAGGTGCCTCTTATATGTTCTTGTTCACATCGGTCAGTGCTTTGTATCTGCTTTCCTTTCCTTTCCTTTCCTTTTTCCTTTCCTTTCCTTTCCTTTCCTTTCCTTTTCTTTAGCAAAACAGTATACCTTTTAAAAAGCATTTCCTAAAAGCATGTTTTTTTTACTTTGTATCCTTGGAAATTTTTATAATCTCATGCATTGTTAAATATCAATATATTTTAGAGAAATGAAACGTCGGCATATTGTAGGCGTTGCTCACATCTTTTGCAGTTACACAGATCTCATAGGAATGGAAATAAATATCTTTTGTATTAATTTCTGCTGGCTCAAGGGCACAGTTATTTTGCCAGATTATATATGTGAACTTCTACTTCAGTAGGTGCTCTGTGACAGCACAATATCTTCTAATGTGAAAACGCATTATCTGGGACTATACCAAGTGATTTAACAGAACTGCCCTATTAACTGTAGAGCAGTGGGATTAAAATATGGAGATCTTTTAATTTAATATTTGGGTGTAATTTCTCAATCAAGTTATTATGAAACTACACATCATTCTTTTTATAAATGTCTACAAAATAGTAGAGGTAAATGTTATTTTAAAAGAATAGCAAAACTAGTCAGTAAATAGTATTTATTAAAAATTGTGTGTGTGTTTGTATGTGTGTGTAGGGGCTGGACATGTACATAATGCAGTAACAAGTCAAATATTTTACAACATTTCTGGGTTTTTTACAAGGAAAGCTGTATATGGTTTGGTTGTCGTACTACGTTATTCTTCATTATACTTCAGAATGTATCAGTTGGCAATAAATATTTATTCCCGTGCCCTTTAGTAGTCAAATGTTGCTGTAAACTCCTTGATTCAGGAGTAAAGCAAATAAGATGTAGTTGCTATGTGTCATTAATATTCTGTCTTAAACTATTTTATTGGGGAAAAGAAGAGTTACTGGCTGAAATATTCTGTGCAATACTGTAGCAGTGATGATACCACCATCGGTGGCAAATTGCTTCTGATTAAAGGCTTATTTTGGCAGTTTTGGGGCACAGTGACTTTGCCAGATTTGGTGCACTCAAAAAGAATCATTAGTTAGCGAGTTTTCCTTTAAACAGTTCCTATTTCTTACTACTGTTGATGTGATTATTGTTGCATTTATGGAACTGTTCAGCAGGATTTAAGCTATAGATTTTGGTTGGTGTTTTGCAGTCCAGAATAGATAGAAATGAAAACCAGCAGATATATTAGTTTTGTTTTTTGGATATCAATGCTTATTGGGCATTATAAATAAATATGTTATTCATTAAGGTGGCAGGAACTTAAACAACAGTGATGTGTCTCAAGAGCACATTTCATTGTGTAAATAAATCAAGATATCATTAGATTTCTGTACTCTTACAAAATAGTTGTATCCATTTCAGTATTATGTTCTCTTACTTTCCTAAATAAATATGATGTTTTAAATTCAGTTGTATGTATAAGGTAATGCTGTGTTTCCATTCTACCTTGTACGAAAATCATCCAAGTTTGTAAAGGGTTAATTTCAAGTGAATGCAGGAACATTTCTCTGGAATTTTGTGCTTGGTTACAAATCTGTCACTGCCCCTCTTTCATGCTTGCATGAGTATGGACATGATTTAAGACAGGATATAGTGGGGAGTGGGCTAATGGGATAACTGCCCATGCCACATGACCATACATTGCATCATCATGGAAGTCTCTGTAGATCTCCCGTATTCTTGGCACGCAATGCAGAAGTGGAATGCAAGTCAGAGAGCACAGATCATTTTCTGCAGTTCCAGAAAATTACGTGTTCATTACATAACCCCACCCTGCATCTGAAACAATATTGTACACTTTTTGGATGCGTAAAGATCACTATGAAAAATAAGCAGTGCAGCAATCATGTGTGTGTGTTGTGTCGTTACAGTCATGACTGACTCTTCGTGACTCCAGGTCTATGGAGTTTTCTTGGCAGGAATACTGGAGTGGTTTACTGTTCAGTTAACTATTAAAGACTTTGCATCTTGATATATAAATCACAAATGGTCTTGAAATGTATTATTTTAAACAATTATATATATATATAATTGTATATATATATATATATATATATATATATATATATATATATATATATATATATATATATAATTGTATATATATATATAAGAATCTACCAAAAATAAAGTGACCTATATTTTATCTTTATGATCCCTAATTCAAGGGAGAAAATTAAATACAGTAAAAGAAAGCTGTGTTAGCATAAACAATATGATTTGGGAAATAAGTCAACTAGGTTTAAATCTTTCTTTCTTTCTTTCTTTCTTTCTTTCTTTCTTTCTTTCTTTCTTTCTTTCTTTCTTTTTCTTTCTTTCTTTCTTTCTTTCTTTCTTTCTTTCTTTCTTTCTTTTTCTTTCCTTTCCTTCCTTCCTTCCTTCCTTCCTTCCTTCCTTCCTTTCTTTAGGTTGAGAATTGAGTTAGTATAGGCTTCTGTTTAGTGGCTTTTTTAACTCTAATTTCAACTTGTGAGAGTTTCTGTTCTGGGAATGATGCATATTAATTTCTCAGACTTCTGATTAGGAGAAAAGATTGATAACAACATTATTGGTGATGTAATGAAACTCAAATTGTTTCATAAAGATGTGTAATTTCCTTGTAAACAGTAAGAGACAGCTGTCATCTCTTCTGTGTTTACCATTAAATTCTGTGTATCATTTTTAACTAATAGGAATGGGGGTTGACAGCAATGGAGAGTTGTATTTCCAGTATACTGCTTCAATCATTTTAGCAAATAATCTTGTGGGTGGATCCTAGGAATGTGAACTCACAGAGAACCCAATATTATCTTGTAACCTTGGGCAGAGTGCAGACAAGAGTGAGTGATGCCATGTTTAAATTGGCAAAAATATTCAGGATGTTTTGCAGTGAGTGACTTTGGACTAGCTGTTGTTGCCTTGAAGCATTCCTTTAACTATGCAGCCTATTGACTTATCATACCCAGATATTCTTTTCTCCCAGTTTAAGATTTTTTTTAAAAAAATGTAGTTCAATATCTGTGTACACATACTGTAATTAAAACGGTAAACCGCCCAGAGACTACTTGAAGTGGTATGGAGCGGTATATAAGCAGAACACTTTGCTTTGCTTTAAATTCCTTCTTCTTTGGAATTGTTTTCCTTATTTTAACTTGCTGCCCCTGCATCTCCTGCTAATAAAATAGATGGACAGATCAAAAGAGAAAAGACCATGGATGAAGGAAGTGAGAAAGTCCTATTTGTCATGAACACAATTACTTGCAATTATTTTTTGAAGTAGAAGTTTCAGTAATGGAAATGTTTAATAAACTGTAGGCTATAGGAAGGAATTAGACAGTAATTGAATTCTTGTTCGCTCATTTGTTCATAGCTAGTTAGTTATCTTTATTTATGGTCAAAGACCAAACTAATGTGTTCATAGAGCATGGAGTAGAATCAAAATCAAAGGTTGTGTTTTCTTTGACAAGTTCCTATATCTGAGTAAGTGGAAAGAAATATACAGTAAGTGATAGTATATTTTGAGAAGAGTGTCTGGTAATTGTACATTCAGACAGAAGTGCAAGAAATGATATGCATATTGAAATTATGTATGAATTCACGCTTCACTGTTGATGTTATTCATACATACATACATACATACATACATACATACATACATACATACATACATACGTTATTTTTGTTGTATCGTACAGTCGTGACCGACTCTTCATGACCCCATGTCCATGGCATTTTCTTGGCAGGAATACTGGAGTGGCTTGTCAGTTCCTACTCATATAACCTATATGCCACCCATTACCCAAAGTTCTCTGGGTGACTTACAATTCAAAATTAAATTGAACAATTAAAATCAGTTAAAATTGTCACCATGACCCACAATCTATGTTATATCACTTAAAAAACTTCTGGAACATGAAGGTTTCACCTGGCTCCAAAATGTGATCAACATCAGTGCCAGGAAGATCTCACTCGGGAGGGCATTCTGTAGCCTGGTGGCAGATGCCCAAAAGGCGGTATATATCTACAGGCCATCCCTCTCACCTCCTTGAGGGGTGGCTCTTTCAAAAGCCCCTCTTCCCGGCTAGATCTTAACTGCCATGTTGGCTCATATGGAAGGAGATGGTCATTCAGGTATCCAGAGCCTAAACAGTTTTTGTCTAATTCATCTCATCATATAATAAAAAGAGAATAAAAACAAGTACATATACAAATTAAATTCTAGCCCCTCTCCCACACAAGCCTCCTTTTTGATAGATTATTTTAAAAATGGCATAAAAGGACAATCAGTATAAAAAGTAGTGATATTCTTGTGGAGAAAAATATGTAGCAAGAAAAGTTCCAGTTTTCCAGTTTTGTCCAGTTGCCATGAGTCAACTTCCAGGTACCAGTTTTCTAAGAACAGCCAGAATGCCCTTGATATTTCTCATGATGAACAATAAGGGTTTTTATGAGTCATAGCTGCAAAATGCAGAGAAAGTAATGAAAAAGGAAAAGCACCTTTGACATTTTTTGTACTTCACTGATATGAACCATGCATACCTGTGTAATGGTGAATGGATTAAAACAGTAAAGCTCCCTGCTCACCTATGAAATAAGAACAGAAGTTGGAAAAGTGCATGTAGGATCATATAGTATATACAGTGGTACCTTGTATAAAGGAATTAATTCGTTCCAAAATGAAATTATGTTAAGCAAATTTTTCTTTATACAAATTCCCATAGGAATGCATTGAAAATGGATTAATCCCATTTTTATGTTGTATGGATTTTCCCCATAGGCGATTATGTTAAGCAAATTTCTCCTATCTCTGGATTTTTTATGTTGTACAAATTTTATGTTATACAAGCTGTTTGTTATACAAGGGTCTACTGTATATAGTATGTCTAGTGGCAGCTGTCGCCATCCATTATCACCTCTCATGCTATTGTGTTAGGAATCCAGTATTGATGTATGTACTTATATACATAGCTATATAAAGCTTGTATAACAATTACTTTCAATTTTGAATGTTTCTTTAAATAATAGGTTATTCAGTGAAATTTTATGCATGTCAAAGGTGATCCGAATGAGTTTCGCAAGGGTTACTTCCAAGTACAGGATTAAAGACTTATTTGTTTAAATGCTATGTAGCCCAGTAAGTTGTGTTAAGATGCATTTATTTAAATAAACAAATAATTGCAATAGTGTAAATAAAAGTGTAAATAATAATAAAAGAATACCACTCAGTCATGTTAAGAAATTAGTATATAAGTACAGTGAACCCTTGTATAACAAACAGCTTGTATAACATAAAATCTGTACAACATAAAAAATTCCGGAGGTAGGGGAAATTTGTTTAACATAATCACCTATGGGGAAAATCCGTACAACATAAAAATGGGATTACTCCATTTTCAATGCATTCCTATGGAAATTTGTATAAAGGAAAATTTGCATAACATAATTTATTTTGGAATGAATTAATTCCTTTATACAAGGTACCCACTATATATATATTGATATACATATCACATTTATTTCATTAGTTTAGCAGTTCCATGGTATAGGATGCTGTGCAGTAATTTTTTCATTTGTTCAATACTTAATTGAATATTTTAATTATTTAGAAATGACTGGATCCAAAGGTGCATGGGGGCCCATAATTATCCAATATAATTATCCTAGCAGTTATATTTTTATTATGGTTGGAGAATCTTTGTTTACTTATGTGAGATATGTGTCACAGTTCATAGTTTCCTGAGAATAGTTGTTTTCAGATTAGCAGAATAAATTCAGATGCAAAATAGTAATTTCAATTTTCAGATATGTTAAATACTGTGTTACACCTCAAAAAAATCACAGTATACTTGTTTTGGTCATTTATATGTAGGATGTACACCATTTTATTTGGATAGTGACTGGGAATAAGAGTTTTAATTTTGTTGAGAGAAAAACTTGGATTTATCTGGAATAATGCAGGATTTTAAAAAAAAATCAAAAATTCAATGAAAAGAAATCCTTTCAACAATTCCCCTTTTGTTGATGGTTGCTCATTATTATTAATGCATTATTATAGTCTGTATTTAGTGGGAACTAAATATAATTGGCCAATAACAGTGTTATTAATTAATACTGAAAACTATAGATCAGTGCAGCGTATTATCTTTTCTGTTTTGTGAGAATGACTTCTAAGATAAGTGTCTGCATCAACAAAACATTAGAATTTTTTTTTTTAGTTCTAGGAAATCTGAATCTCTTTAGAGCAAAAGCATGTTGCTGTTCTTAAACTCCAAAACGGATACATAAAATAAACTTTCTTGCTAAGTATTCCTCCTCCAAGTTGCTTGTCCTAGTGTCGATCTCTTTGAATTTTGTAAGCTTCTTTTAACAACGCATTGTACTTTTATGACATAGCCTTATGCATATCTACACAGAAGTAAATTCAAAAGAGGGTCAGTGGGACATATTATCAGGTAATGCATAGAATCATAGTATTTGCCAATAGTTTGCTTTTATACACATGGATTAAGAATACTGAAAATATATTGCATATGCTGTCCGGTTCAAAAGGTACTGACCAAAATGATTTTTTTTGTGTCTGCCACAGACTGAGAGAAAAATACATGCATTGTGAAGCATATCCAATTCATATATTTGTTCACCCAGCAAGCAAAACCAAACCATCTGAACTGTTAAAGGAAAACTACTTTTGATTGCTTTGTTTCACATGGCTGAAGTCACTACAGCTTGAACCCCATTTACTTTGTGTGTGTGTGTGTGTGTGTGTGTGTGTGTGCATGCTTACAAATATTAAATTCAACTCTGGAATAAAATAATTCATGTGTTGCGTCTCTATTCCTTTATTTTGGTGGCCTGTTTAGAATGCTTCTAAACATTTGGTTGTTTACTATTTTATCTGGATAACATTGTGGGGTTTACAGTAAATGCTTACTTTGAAATAGTAAAATAATAGCAAAAATAACAAAGATGGGGTATTTTCTAATAGCAGTGATATTTTGCAAATTGTACGAAACAAATCAAATTTTATTATACGGTCATTGACCCGAGTAATTAAAAATAGACTTATAAAATATAGTATATAAAATACATAAAATGTTAAAATATATCAAATAAGATTACTCCCAATCATATGGCTATCTAGTGATAACTTCTGCAAATTCTCAAAGCTGCAATAAAAATTTGGCCACAGACTGTGTAATCGTTTTGTTTGCAGGAGCTTCAAGAAGTCTGTGGAGGGCATACTGGTACATTTGCTCATAATTGGGTAGAGATAGTAGAGACGATCAGGCCTATAGATTCTCCATTCTAGTATGGTGTGTGACAGGGTCTCAGTTACCTCAGATCCTTTCTCCATATGACGTGTTATTAAAAACCCCTAAATTGCACTAAACAATACTATTGTCATACTTGTTCATAAATTAGTTTCTTTCGACAAATGATGCAATTCTTGCTGTAAAATGGACAGCAAAATTTAGAGAATTTTTTGTGAATATTTTTGAAGGAAGGGCTCACTGGATATAGCAGAATTTGTTGGTTCATCAGATATGAAAGTACAGTGGTACCCCGTTTTAAGAGCAGCTCGACTTAAGACCAATTCGACTTAAGAGCGGAAAACTTTGCTGTTTTAACTGCCGCTTTACAAATTTTAGATATGGTCTGTTCGACTTACAAATTTTTTTTCATGATTTTGATTTTTTAACTTATTTTTTCGATTTTTTAGATAGGTACCCCAACTTAAGAGTAGTTCGACTTCAGAGCCATGCATTCGGAACAGATTAAATTCGTAAGTTGAGGTACCACTGTACTGTTGTTTCTTTCAGATATAAATGAAGGAAATGTAACTTTATGTTTCAGAGTGATGCATGCTTTAGTCTCAGCTGAGATGAACTTTTGAAACACTTTAGAAATATTACTAGAAAACAGAAAAATGTAATGGAGTCAAATATTAGTATACCAAATTACAGAAAGCAATGGATACTTCTGCTGAAAAGGAAGGTTTGAGACTGAGTTATTACCTGACTTATTACTACTGCAGATACTTTGGGAAAAGTGGCAGTTTTTATATTTTGATATGTAGTAGAAAAGATAAGAATGATAAACCATTTAAATTTAATTTGATTGTTCTTCCATTCCTGGTTTACCATTTGATTCATGACGGTAAGGTTATGTTCTCATGACTTCTATGAGGAATGGAGCTGGTCATCTTATAGGACAGGTCAAGCTCACACTTTCATAATACCCAGAGGGAATTCAGGAGTGGGGTGTAGTTGAATAAATACACATCCTGACAGCTGCCTTCAGTTAGTCCTGTTCTCTCCCTTCATACACTTCAAAATCATGAAGCAGCTTTTAATTTGTCCCACATGGCTCTTCTCCCAGTGGAGCAGTTGTCTGTTTTATTTGAGCCAAAGCAAACATTTTATGAAGAATAACCCAATTCAGGCCGTTATCTTTTCGCTGAAGGTTCTGGAGTGACATGGACAGGAAAAAGAGGACATTATACTTGGTAGGTGTAAGGAGAGGTAAAATGGAAATGAGGATTGACATTTAATGTCTGTTTAAAGAAGTACAATATTCTCAGACCACATTTGCCTGAGACAACAAGGTAAGAGATGACATTAACATCTCAATTTGTTTATAGAGACATAAATCCCTTGTTTTCAGTGGTAAGTGTACTCAATATTTGTCACTTTCCCTCTATGGCTTGCATGTGCACAGCTCAACCCCCACTCATTCATCACAACTATTTTTATTATGGTTGCGACGGAACTCTCAGGGGGAGGGGAGTTTCACATGCATGTGCACAGAAAAGAGCCATGATCAGTAAGGACAAAAATTAGAGGGTACACTGATTACAGTCTAAATGATATGGGGTATCCTTTGTTAATGTGCACCATGAGCTAATGGAGGAAGCTTGTAGATTTAAAGATACTTATACTATATAAGTTGGAGCACTGACAGTGGAGCAATAGGGCAGGTTTTCAAGTCCCCAGTTTGCCTGGTAGGAGAAATCCAGCCTGTGCAGTCTTGGAGAAGCTGCACAGTCACAAAAGCATCACTAGAAGAAAGGAAGGGTAAACCAGTCCTGAGAACTCTTAACCTAAGAAATTGTGGAAAGAGTTGCCATACATTGGAATTACAGTGCCTTATTGTTGGTTTTAGAGGCACTGTCCTGGAGCTATAGGCATCTTTTGAAATTCCTGACCATGGAGGAAGGAGTGGAGGAATATTGCACAGTGTGCACCAAAACATTTATTAGCTGCCATCTTGGTTTGTGTGTTTATTATGTTGATTAATGTTTTAGTGCAATTTTATAATTTATAATTTTATAATTTATATTTTTATGATTATTTTGTTGTTGTACACGACCAAGAGTAGTGATTTACTAGATGGTTAGTATATACATTGAATAATAAATAAATCAGATAAATCTTGGTGTGAAATTGCTGCTCATTAATTATGTGCTACTTGTGTTTCTGGGTAGACATTGGATCTCACCAAGTACCAGGTTAAGGCAAAGCAGTTTACCACTAACAGTTAAACAATTTCCCTTCCAGAAGCAGAAATCAGCAATAGGGTCTGGCCAATGCTTCTAAGTTACAGGTAACAGTTCTGCTTTTCAGTTTACTCAGTCTATGTTGAAGCACCTCTTGGGTGGTTGGGCACACTTTTAAATGTTCCAGCCACGTTGGTGGGAGCTGATTGTTTGCAGATTTGGCAATCTTAAATGGTCTTTTAAATCTTATTTCCGTTATTCATCTGTTGCTAACAGAAAAGCAACTTCACATTGTTTGAGTCCCATTTAAAGAGTCATGAAGTCCAGGTGATAAACTGGTTCTCTAGCTATAAAATGACAAAAATAATTTCCTTTTTCTTAAGTGCCACCAATTTTTCTACTCATTTTATCTACTGATTGAGTTAAAAACTAATACTTTTTATCTCAGTTAGGCTACATCTACTGTTCTCATGGTGGATTCTAAAGGTTACAGTCATTACTGCATTTATAAAAATGCAACTGTGCAAGAGAACTTCAACAACAATTTTAAGACTAACATCCTTCATTGTGTTATATCCATTAAGCTATCTACAGCTAATGGAAAGGGAGTTGATTGCTATTCACCTTACCAAACAATTTTCCCCCAATTTATCTTTCTGCCACAGTATGAAAGGTAAAAAAAAAATTATTTTCACTTGGAAACCCCTGAAAACTGGAGTCCCCCCTTTTAGAAATAAAAATGTCAAAATGTCTCAACATCCTACTGCCAAAACGTTCTTATCAGGCTAGTGTTCTGTAGACTTATAGCTTTGTACTATAGAAATAAGAGCTGGAAGGGACATAAAAAGAAAGAATTTTACTGGATTTTTATTTAAATGAATCTCAGTGTGATGTTTGTCCAAGTATAGTTATGTTATCTGTATAAGAATGATTAAGAAACCGAAGCATTCTCAATGTCCTTTCAAATAAATGTATTTAAAATATTTTTACCCAGCCTTTCTCCAAAAAAAGACCCACGCCATCTTACATAATCAAAAATACAACACAGTAAAACCTTGGTTTATGAGCATAATTCATTCTGGAAACATGCTTGTAATCCAAAGCATTTTTATATCAAAGCAAATTTCCCCATAAGAAATAATGAAAACTCAAATTATTGGTACCCCAGCCAAAATATTCATATACAAATGATTACAATACTGTAATATAATATAAAATACCAACAGCTCAGCCTATCACGCATCTCTGCCAGCTGCCCCCCCCCCCCCAATACTGGGTGGAGATGTCAGCTTCCAATTTTACAGTTTTCCTGTCCTCCCTGCCTCTGTCCTTCCTGCCCAGCCTACCAGCTCCGGCTCTGTTGCTGCAGTGTCCTCCCCACCTCCTTGCATGTTATAGATACTTGTCCAAAGTCTGGCCTGGGAGCCAAATGCAGCTGAATGGTCAGCCCACACACATTTTCACCTCACCAATTCTGGCCTTCCTTGCAAAAAGTTTGGATACCCCTGTTCTAAACCATTAAGAGCCATATAATCAGCACCTTGAATTCAGCACAGAAACAAATTGGGAGCCAGTGAAGATGCCAAGACTGGGGATATGTGATCAAATGTATGCGTTGCAGTAATCAGTCTGGCTGCCACATTTTGGATCTGCTGAACCTTCCATCACTTGTTTTTAGGGGTAGCCCCACATAGCATTATAAGTAGTTTATTTTTGAGTTTACCATGAACCACTGTTGCTAGGTGCTTCTCACCCAGACATGGGCAGAACTGGATAATCAGTTGAAACTGATAAAAAGCACTCTTGGCCACAACAGAAATTTCACTTTATAGAGAGTGCAGGGTCCAAGAGTACACCCAAGCTGCAGACTTGACCCTTTAGGGGGAATGTGACCCTATCAAGGCCAGGTAACTTTCTCTCTGATTTGATTATTCTCCAAACAGTAGAATCTTTGTCTCACCTGGATCCAGTTTCAGTTTATTGGCCTTCATCTAGTCCACTTTCAAAATGAGGTGGCACTAAAGGATCTGTGCAATATAAACTGTAAATTAAGAGGAAGAGAGATAGAGCTGCATGCCATCAGTATACTGACAACAACAAACCCCAAATATCCATATGACTTTTCTCAGTGACTTCACATAGATAACAAAAAGATAGTCAGTTCCTCTGGGATCCAATAGCAGAGGTCCCAAGAGGTAGAGATGATATTGCAAAGTTGTACCCTCTGGGATAAGCCATCAAGGAAGGACTGGAACCAGTGGAAAATGGAGTCTCCAATCCCTAAACAGTAGCCCTCCCAGAACGATGCTGTGGTTGATGGCATAGGCTGCAGAAAGAATGCCTGCAGTTGGTCAGCTACTACGCTCTAGATTAACTTGTTGAAGAAAGGAATATTTGAGATAGGTCTGTAGTCATTCAACTCATCCATTGCAATTTTCCCCCTTAAGAATGGGCCTCATTATAGTTTTAAACAGGAGAGTACATGGCATGGATGCGCCATGGATGAGAACACATGGCATGGATACTATTGTATCCTTGGCAGATATTAATTAGCAGAGGGTCTAGAAAAGAGGGTTGTAGCTTTATAGTGTGTATATGCCTTCTCTATATCCTCAGTCCTTACTAACTGAAACTGATCCAATAAAACTTGACTAGATAGTGAATTGGATACTAAAGTCTACTCTGCTGGGATAAGTAAGGAGTCAAGGTCCTCAATGATGCATTCAGTCTTGGATCTACAATGAGCAGTCAGTCAGTTGCAATTTGCTACACTTGATTGTAGCAACTTTCCCCCCTCTCTCTCTCTCTCTCTCTCTCTCTCTCTCTCTCTCTCTCTCTCTCTCTCTCTCTCTCTCTCTCTCTGTCTCTGCAATGTACTATCTACTCACACAGACTTATATTGTTTTCTTGTGCAAGGGAAAAATGCTGATTCTTATGCAGTTGGTCCAAAATGCTCTTAATGTTAGAAAGCAGAATGTAGGAAACTTTCTTATGTTTGTTTTGAAGCCAAAAGACCTGCTTAATCGGAAGAATTATTAAATACAATTGGTTGTACTCAATCTTTTTGTCTTTCCTTCTACTTGATGATCCATATTATAGAAAAAAATGATATTACACTGTTTTTTCCATGGTGCAAAACCAATCCCGTTGTACCTACTTACAGATGTTTTTAAAAACCTTGTTTTCTTCTGTGGCTGCTAACAGAGTAGTTAAATAGCTTTTCTGCAAGATAATGCATTTAGGAACCAATTTCCATTCAAGATGTTAACAATTGTCTATCTCCTTCCATAATTTGGTGGAATGGAAAATGAGTATAATACAGTTATCTGCAAGATTAAGTTCTTAAACCATGTGCAGATATGGTATTTACTGTATTTTTCAGTCTATATGACACCCCATGTATAAGACACCTCCACTTTTCCAACTCAAAATTACAGCTTTGCAACCATTTCTCTTTCTCCTTGGCTTATTTCTGTGTATAAGATAGCCCTCAAGTTTTAGTCTAACAATTGTAGACAGAAATATAGTCTTATACATGGAAAATACTGTAATGATCCTTGCCACACTGGGTTTCAAGTGAAAAAAGCAGATGAAATTTGGCTCTGTAATAAACTTGGTTGGAGGAGATTCAGCCAATTTGAGGCAAAATAGTATTAGTGTGAGATTATTAAGGGGGAAAATTAATATTATGAAGAATTTGAGCATTAATTGAAGAAAACCAGCAACATCCTTAGGAAGTCACTTTGTGTTAGACACAAACATTTTAGCTGTCAAATCTGAGTTTTTGTGTGTTGATTCTTCCATAATACTAAACACAATGTGTCCTATGAAATACCTCTTTTTCCTTGACACACTTTGACCATGTGAGCAGTAAACTATTTTTCTTCCTTCCAATTTTCTTTAACAGGTTGTTTAGTTTACTTGATTGATTTATAACTAATTTGAACTTTTTAAAAAAAGATTGAGGATGCAATCAGGAGCCAAAGAACGAGCATCTCTGCGAGTTATGTTCCTTTCTTTTGCTAATAAAGCAAAAGCAAAATGTTCTGCTTATGTACCGCCCCATATTGTGGTCTACAATGCAGGATACACTTAAACATGTTGAGTTCTCCAAGTCTTTCAGTTTGTCTAACTGTGACTAGCTTGTTTGAGGCAATTTTTCACCTGATCATGATAGGCATCAAGGAGCTAGCAGCTGTTAGAGAGCCTCTAACCACTGTAAAGCATGTCTTGTTTTTGTTTTCTGCTTCCTCATTCACATGATTATTGCTATAGCAGAAGAGGGAGATTGTTGATTCTCAAAGCCTGCAGTCATCAAGGTCGATCTGATCAAAAGAAATCTGTTAAATAAGACTATACGAAGAAAAATAGCTTATTGCTCAACATGTGTCATGAAAACAATGACATGATCTGTGATGCTTCACTCAGGTTTTCAGCAGATCACACTGTGTTTAGAATTAATTCAGTTGCCCATTTTTGGCTCTCTAAACAGTGCATTCTTGTTTCTATAACCACAATACATATTTTCACTATATACTGTAGGCGTGTTTCACAAATCAGTTTCCCAGATTGACTCCAACCGCAATAATTTCCTCTTCAGTGACACTTACAGTATCTAAAAGTATGTACTTTCAGAAAGAAAGAGCTTAAGAGCTTTATTTATGGTAACGTGTCCACACAAAGTTGCAAAGAGATAGTAACTAGGATTGCCATTCTGAAGAAATTAGCATTACACTAGGAAATTTCAGAAAGCAACTGTGGAGGTTTTGACTACAAATATTCAAAACAGTATGAAGAGGGGAAAACAACTCCAGATTAACATTGGTCAGAGTTGGAAAATAGGATTGATTTGGTTTGATATTTTTCATCTCCATATATTGCTGTAAGCAAGTGTTGATCTGTTGAGACACAATCCCATTTTGAGAACTGATTTTTTTCTACTGATGCATACTAGATATGGTATTAGAGGAGACAGAAACAAACCCAAATAATACATATAGAAGCTTTCAGAGCCTAAAACTTAGACATGGGCATTTCGTTTTGGAAGGGGACTGGTTCCAAAATGAAACACACCAGCACAGCTGGTTCTCGGAATGCAGTCCCACCCTCTGGAACAAAATCAACCACTGTCTTACCTTGCTTTTCTCCACAATGGGTGAAAATCCAACCAGGAAGCAGCCTCCAATGCATCATATTTCCCTCTCCCTGGCACTGGCCAATCAAACAGGGAGATAGGATGATGCATGTCCTTGCACACCTCTCTGATTGGCCAGTGCCAGGGAAAGGGAAAGATGATGCATTGGAGGCTGCTTCCTGGTTGGATTTTCGCCCAGCATGAGGTAAACCAAGGTAAGACTGTGGTTGATTTTGTTCTGGAGTGTAGGACTGTGTTCCAAGTCCCAGCTGTGCTGGCATGTTTTGTTTCGGAACCAGTCCCCTTCCAAAACAAAACACCCATCTCTACTTGAGGCTTAATCCAAGATTGCAAGTAAACCAATTTTGCGAAACTTTAAAAAGAGGAGTATATGAATCTATTATCTTATAATGTAAAATTGCATTTAGAGTTCACAATCTCATTTCTATAATAAGGATCATTCATCTGTAATACATTTTAAATAAAAGGCATCATCACATAGGTTTTTTTAAAATGATAATTATTTTAAGAAACCAACTTACATTTTTAAAAGCTGATTAAAAATGATTTTAAATACCACTTAGAATGCAGTCTACCTAGCACAGAGGTAAACGTCCTAATCTAGGACCTTTAAACTGATAAAAAGTTAATGTTGGATATAGGAATTGTACTTTTAAAAATTTTTTGTAAGACACACAAACAGTGTCCTTCAATATTTGCCGCTGGCTCTTTGAGTTTAGTAATACGTTCATTTGGAAAATAGCAGAACCCTATCAGGGCAATTCCTTGCCTTTGCAGAATAACTCATGGGTATCTGAGCCAGATTATTGCTGCTAATACCCTGCCAATACAGTAATTTAGCTGTGATAGAAAGCAGCAGAGACAAAGCAACCGCCCTTCAATGTGATTACCACTTCCAAAGCTGACTATTGCCTGAAAGCTATGTGCACAGATGATGAAGGCAGGCATAGTGAACATTGAGTTTAAGTAGGTGCTTATGTGATCAGCCAAGGGAAATAGGATAAATAACTGTTGAGAATATTCTGACAGCATCTCACCTTTTAAGGCTAGTTGGAGCTCCATAGCAGTTTTCTTTTCTCAGTACTGTATAGTCCAAAAGTACCTTTTTCTTGAAATACAGGCTGATGCCTTTGGGCAATGGATGCAGTCATCTTCAGATTTAAATTAACCTTGCATTAATATCATGCTTCTGCTCCATATGTGCAGAGCACATGTTTGTTTTGCACATACATCCAGCAGGGCCACTAAGGTTGGTTCTGTGTTACAATCAGACCTAAAGCCAAACCAAAATTAATCTTATCAAGGAGATTTTATTGACTGTACAGTGAGCACCTTGCTAATGAAGAGAATAGATTTACTGCTTTTGGACCCAGGGAAGTTTTCTCTCATAATTGCTTCTTCAAGGGCAGCTGAGACTCTGTTTTCTCTGGGAAAGAATGTGTTACCTACCACAGCCATCTGTTTAGTTCATTTCTACATTATGCTGTTGTATTGTTTATGTTATGACATAGGTTATCCGACAGTAGGTGTTTGAATAACTTTACTTCCTAGGAATTTTTTTCTGCCATACATCTGTACTAAGTCTCTTTCTCTATAGACACATCTGAAGATGATATCTGCTTATATAATTGATGGGAAACTGACCCCATGAAAGGAAGGACAGCATATCTTCTGTGTTCTTGTAAGAAATACTGTATCTTTCCATGTATGAGATTATATGTTTTACTGAAACTGTTAGACTAAAATTTAGGGTTGTCTTATACACAGAAGTAACCCAATGAGAGAACCACACAGTAGAGAAACTGTTATTTTGGGCTGGAAAATTGGGTGTGTGTGTGTCATCTTATACATGGGGGTGTCTTATAGACAGAAAAATATGATAAACAACACATTTATATACATAGTATCATAACAGTGTTATTGAGAGAAATTAAGATGAACTAGTAGGATTTTTGTGTCAGTTCTCAAAATGATTTTCTTTTAAATTTTGATCTTTTGGCTTTTCACAGATTTCACAGTGTGAGTTGGTAGTCTGTCATATCTAATCAGTGGGTGTTCTCTTTGAGAAGGAGACTCTTAGTAAAAATGAGGAGGAAGTGACAAAATATGGGTCTTTCCAAGGAGACCTTCGGTGCTCTGTTTGTCAAAAGGCAAGTGTGGGGAGGAAACCAAAGATTTTTCTACAAATTCAGCTTCAGGATAAAGTGAAATTCTTTCGTTTCACATGTGTGCTCGAGAACAGTGTCTGATTGCTTACATGAAATTTTCCTTTGCTTTTGTGAAGTTAACATCAAACATCAATTGCAGTACAGTGGTACCTTGTATAAAGGAATTAATTCATTCCAAATGAAATTATGTTAAGCGAATTTTCCTTTATACAAATTTCTGATAGGAATTCATTGAAAACAGAGTAATCCCTAATTGCGACCATTTTTATGTTGTACGGATTTGCCCCATAGGCGATTCTGTTAAGCAAATTTCCCCTATCTCCAGAATTTTTTATGTTGTACAGATTTTATGTTATACAAACCATTTATTATATGAGAGTCCACTGTACTAGGAAAATATTTAGGAAATGTTATGAATTCCTGTTAAACTAGGGAAGTTGTATCACCTCAAAGTAAGTCCTCCATCTGTTGGAACTTCTGGTTGATGGTATTTTTATTTAGGCGTAAACCTGTTAGTCGGTGCAAGCATATAAGAAAAAAACTAACTAAAAGCAAAACAAAAGAGACAGACAGAAATGTTGTGGTACCTTAAAGACTAACTTATGTTTTAATGAGAGCTTTTATGGATCAAGGAAGTAGCCTTGATCCGCGAAAGCTCACATTAAAATATAGCAGTTTTTAAGGTGCCACAACACTATTGACTCTTCCTTTTTTTGTAGTAAACTATAAGGTTACTGTAAGATTTATTGTTGTGAATGACTTCTTTTCCTTCCCTTCTGTACTTAATGGATTTTTGCGTAGAGATGCCACAGTGCTTAGCACCATTTCCTACCCCTTGCATTCCACCTTTTGTAAGATTTTGCCTCTGTTATTTGTATGTATGCCACAGGGGTGTGGGGGCTGGATAGAGTTGTATCAAGCCACTTGTGCAGTTGCCTATAGTGTGATTTCTTTGATAATCTCAGTACTTTTTCACGGAGGCATGCAAGACCTTACTGGAAGCAGAAGTGGTAGTTTTCTTATGGCAGTTGTCACTAGTGCAACAATGACAGCAGGCTATTGTAACTGTGGAGTGTTGAATAAACAGTTTATTTATTTATTTCATTTATGCTAGAGTATTTTTACCCCACCTTTCTCCTTGGAAAAGGACCCGGTAATGAGGGATAATACACAGTCCAAAGAATTAAGACATGATAATATACAGTCCAATACAATTAAGACATGTTCAAGTATTGAGAACAAGGAATTGAGGGACAGCTTGCAGCCTTAATAGACAACATTACATTAAAGCTACAAGGTTAAAAGTAGTTATAAACACAAAGTCTATTTGAACCTATAGAGTTATATAAAAGACACATAATGGTAGTCCATCATTTAGGGAAAGCTTGCCTGAAGAGAAAGGTCTTTGCCTGTTTCCGGAAGGACAGCAGAGATGAGGCAGTCCAGTCCTCTAGTGGGAGGGAGTTCCAGATTCTGGGCGCAGCAGTCAAGAATGCCCTTTCATGGGTTCTTACGAGATGTACATGTGAGGGTATGCCACCAGAGGGCAAAAGACAATATATATAATGAGTATTGCTGCATCTGTAAAACATTTTGTCACAATAGATCTGTAAGATGTCTATCTGCTACACAAATCCTTTGCAATCCCAGCCCTGAAATAAGTAGATGACACAAAATATTGGTGTTAAACTGGGCCACAACTTTATTAATTAACTTTAATTAATATATGAAGGGGGCCTGCCATAGTGCAAATGCGCCTAGGGCATGAAATTCCCTAGCCAAAGCTGACCATACACCGGGTGAGTTCCTTGCTGGTAGGCCTTTTGGTACCCTATCAATTCAAGGGTAAACAAAAACAAGGGCAGCCCTAATAAGTTTAACCATACATCTTGGCTTATTAATTTAACTAATCTTAACCATAGCTCGTAACTTTTATTTACTAGGCTGCCATGTCCCTGTACTGGGACATCTTCTGAAACTCACCTGAGCACTTTGCACTACCTGCTGTTGTGACCAAATCTTATATTATGATCCTATTTACTTAACGGTAATGAAAATGGGATGGGCGAAAACACACCACCACCAAAGAGGCCAATTGACGTGATGGTCAAAAATTTCCATCCGGCCCTGAAGTGACCAGCTAATCTCATTCTCATTACTTTTAGGGAGGGTGGGCAGGAGTGATCAACGGCGGCAAAGAGGCCAATCAATGAAGGCTGGGAGCTTTAAACGCTCCCAAACCCAGACTCCCGGGGAGCATCACATGGGCGCTATTTCACGCCATCCCAGGAGCCGGGTTGCAAAGCTTCCCGGCAGCAAACTGGTTGCTGCCGAGAGTACCGTTTGCTGGTTTGTATCATTTTAGTATCATGGAAAAATGGACTTTGTTAACATTGTTGCAGCTACTGGAACTACATAGTAGTCACTTCATTTAAATGACTTGACTCATTGACAGGTCTCTGAAGGCTTGCTTGCATTTCAAATATCAGCTTTATGTGGTAATTATGTATATGAAGCAGGCTTTGATTCCAAAAAGAAAGGTACTCTTGTTGAGGAAATAGAGAGGACATGCTGGATATAACCTGTTTTAAAGGAGAGACAATGCCTCAGAATGTAGAAAAATCATTTTTAAAAGTCCATCCAGTTTCAGACAGTTAATTATTTTGTGGCCTTGGGGGGGGCAGGGGGAGGGTAAAGTAAAATGCGTATTAAAATGCCAGTTATCAGCCATTTCCAAATGCCACTAAATAGAAGCAATTGTTCAGTTGGCTAGAATGCATTTGACTGTTTGGTGAATATCTTTTTACATATTGGATTTTATGCTCTCCTTTGCATTGTTTCATCAGTTGTTTCATGGTTCTTTCTTTTTCTGAATATAATCTGCACAAGTTGGCTGAAATTGGCTTAGTAATCATCCTGTCTGCATGAGCAGGAGAGAATATAGTAAGGTATCATATTCCTCTCTTCTATAAATACCATAAGAAAGCTGGAGAAAATTGGTGTTAAATATCAAAAGAGAAGCATTCCAGAACTGCAGCTACATCAGAATTGAGTAGGTAAATGCATGTTCTGTATCACGACAAAGAGGTAATATTTCCAGGTAACTGTTTATGACTAGAATACCTCCTCGGGTGACACTGCCTCTAATTCTGATTAGTACCACTCAAGATCTAGTATGAGATGTGAATGTTGAACCAATTAGAAATAGTGTCCACAGTGCTACCATTCAGTCCATACACAAGTGGAGAAGACTAGGTATTACAAGAAATAATAAACTTTCAGAGAATGAGATAATGGCTTAAAAGGAGATTGAAAGGAAAAATCAAGAAGATCTCAAGAACCTTTTAGTCTGCTGAAACCCCAAATAATAGTTGCTCAAGTAAAATATACAGTATGTGACAGAGCAAGAAAGATAATCCAAGGGGTCACCATCTGGGGGAAAATTGAGCAGATGGTAGCAAGAAACAGTGTAGAATTTTGAGAAGCTAGTTTATAATAGCATTAGTCCTAATGTGGAAGAATTTCTACATACATCAAGAGTATGAAACTGCTAGGAAAGCAGTTGGACCAAGAGGTAATTTTTATTTTAATAGTAATTTTATTTCTATGCCGCCTTTCTCCCCGAAAGGACCCAAGGTGGTTTACAACAATAATTCAATACAAAACTATAAAAACAATATAATACAATACAATAAAAACAATACTAAAAGACAGCAGCAGCAGAGTTTAAAAAGATTCCCAGCAAATAAGACTACGAAAATTAAAATGTTGTAAAATTTGTAAAAAGGCTGGGGGGGGTCAGAAGGCTTGCCTAAATAAAAAAGAATCCCGAGCCCAGATTGCCAATGACAAAGGACTGTGGGAGTTGTGGTCCAAAACATCTGGAGTGCCGAAGGTTCGCCACCACTGACCTAAGGGGACAGACAGGATTATATGGAGGTAGGCAATATCTCAAATATCCTGGTCCCGAGGTGTATAGGGCTTTAAAGGTCATAACCATAATCTTGAATTGAATTGAATTGAATTGAATTGAAATGAGGTGATAATAAAGTTAAAATAATTTGAAAGAAATCCAAAGAGGCTGCAGAGAAGGTAAATCAATTCTTTTGCTTTGTCTTACCTGCAGAAGATGTAAGATAGTTATCTCTACCTAAAGTAATATTGGAAAATTACAACCTTGCAGAAACCTTCTTTAACCAGTCCCCCACTCCTTCAGATAGTGGTGAGGGCAGAGGCGTAGCTAGGGTTTTCAGCACCAGGGGACAAAGTCAGTTCCCGTCCCCCCCTCCTCCGCCAGGGGCAGGGATGGGCTAAGGCACTGTGGAGAAGGCAGCAGAGCAGTGGCAGTGGTGGCCAGGGAGCCCTCTGCACTGAAACTGGCAGATGGCTGCGACCTGGGACTCCAGGGACAGTCCCAGGTCCAAGACAACACCCAGACTCTTCACTCTTTCAACCAGCTGGAGGGTGGATCCACCCAGACTAGGGAGAGGGCCACTATACCTATAAGGTCTCCCCCCCGAAGAACAACCTTGGTCTTCTCGGAGTTTGAGTATAAGCCTATTGGTCCTGGTCCACTCCTGTACCACAGCCAGGCAGTGATCAAGGGTCTGGACCGCTTCTGCTGCATTGGTAGAAAAGGAGATATAAAGCTGTGTGCCATCAGCGTACTGATGACAGCAAGCTCCATATCTCCGGATGACCTCAGCTAACGGTCACACATAGATGTTAGAAAGCATGGGGGAGATTGCCGATCCCTGAGGCACCCCACAAGAGAGTGGCCAGGGAGCCGACAATTCCCCACCCAGGCTGACTTGCTGGGCTCGGCCCCCAAGGAAGGAACAGAGCCAGCTCAAGGCTGAATCCCCAATCCCCACCTCCAAAAACCAGCCCAGGAAGATACCATAATCTACAGTGTCAAAGGCTGCTGACAGATCGAGGAGGACCAACAA
Source organism: Phrynocephalus guinanensis (assembly GCA_037367245.1). Lineage (NCBI taxonomy): Eukaryota > Metazoa > Chordata > Lepidosauria > Squamata > Agamidae > Phrynocephalus > Phrynocephalus guinanensis. Next base: position 65,007,677 of record CM074738.1, read on the forward strand.
GGCAGCATAGCCCCTCTCATTCCTCTGGAATGCAATCAAGGCAGTCTCAGTTCCATGACGTGGCCTAAACCCAGATTGGAAGGGATTTCGGACATGATCTTCCTCCAGGTATGACTGGAGCCACTGGGCAGTGACCCATTCCATGAAGGGAACATTGGCAATCGAGCGGTACTTAGGCATATTGTCTGTTGCCAAGCCAGACCTCTTGAGAATGGGCTTGACCACAGTCTCCTTCAGCTGACTAGGAAAAATCCCGTCCCTGAAGGAGGCAGTTACAATCGTAGCAGCCCATTGAGGCATGGGTCCTCTGGTAATCTTAATTAGCCACGATGGGCAAGGATCGAACGGGAAAAACACCGGCCTACAGTGGACCAGCACCTTGGAAGCCTCAGCCTGGGTCAGAGGCTCAATCTCAACAAAATGAGGAGACCGAGGAGGCACTGTCCCAACCATAATTGGGGACAGATCAGTGCAACTGGAGTCAAGATCGGCACAGATGGCCTCTATTTTAGATTTTTAAAAGGTTGCATGATTCGCTAGTGAAATCACTAGGAGGAGATCCTGGCGGACCAGGATTAAAGAGGTCTTGAACCACCTGGAAAAGTTCTGCCTGGCGGTTCAAGGCCCCACCAATTCTCAGGGAGGCAAATGATCGTTTAGCATCCCTGATCGCTCGGATGTAGTGTCTGGTCATTGCACGAACCGCAACCCAATTAAATTCCATCTGATCATTCCTCCATCTGCACTCAAGCCTCCTCAGTTCCTGCTTCATTGACCGCAGCTCTGCCGTAAACCCCGGTGAGGAGCGGGCTTGGCACCAGATGAGGCGCTTGGGGGTGATCCGGTCCACAACCCCGGCGGCTGCAGCATACCACCTATCAACCAGGGAGTCGACCGGATTGTCAGCCAGTCTGTCCAAAAGACCTCCAAGGGCCTCTGAAAACCGATCAGGATACAGAAGCCTATGAGGGTGGACCCAGATGAAAGGGCCAGGCTCCCCATGGGGTGGGGCAATAATTTACAGGGAAAAAGTCAGCAAATTGTGGTTTGACCATGACACGGGCTGGGAATACAAATTCCCCACCCTCAGATTAAATCCGCAGACGTGGAGGAAAATACTAGGTCCAGGGTGTGCCCAGACCTATGGGAGGGACCGATAGGTTCATAGAGATCATGGACTCCATGAAATCCAGAACCATTCCAGACAATCCAATCCGGGGGGGGGGTAGACGTCAACAATGCCACTGAGATGAAGTCTGAGAGCTCTGGAAGGGACAGTGCAGGGCCACGGTGAGCACAGTACATGAATACTATCCCAAATTTATCCCATTATACCACTAAAGATACAGGCATTCCAACTCTGGATGCACCAGCGCCGCAGATTTGATGACATAAATAGATTCTCTGTACACAAATGGCCACCCCAACCCTCCAACCTGCCCTGGTGCTGGACACAAAACCTGGGGGGGGGCACAGCTGGGAGAGGGACACTTCCCCATACCCACCCAGGTCTCCGTAAGAAAGACCAGGTCGATGCACTCATCGACAATAAAATTGAGGATTATTGGTGACTCATTATGAACTGACCTGGCATTAACCAGCAGACAGGACAGGTCAGAGGCATGGACGGAGTGGTTACCTGGTATGTGGCAGTGAACCGGACAATCATACTTTTATTTTACTTCATTCATGTTGTAAATTCTGTTTTTTGGTGCTGTGCTTACCAATGTTTAAATAACCTAAGCAGTATCTTCCTTAATTTTATGTTGTGCTCATGCAAGTAATTTGTTAACAATTGTTTAGGCTTTCTTTACCTAAATCCTGCCTAGCAGGAGAAATACGCTTTCACAGTTTTACCATCTCATACCTTCTGGCCCAATAATTAACCATTTACAACCCATGGAGTTAGTTACAATTATAGAAATTACAAGTTTTAGTCTTAATGAGAAGTGTAAATGTTTATTTTATTTGAAAAAAGTATTTATGGATTTCAGAGAAATAAATAAATCTACAGCAACAAATCACCATATCCCAAATGTTAGAATAATAGGGAAAATGATTTTCTCCCTTTGAACAGGGTTTATACTGCAGGTTATGCTTCCTTGAGTATAAAATATAGGTCATATGAGGAGCCTTAGAATGCCTTTTAATTGGTCCAGGTTCAAGTGATGAAAAGCCCAATGAGGGCTGAGAATGTTCAGTGACCATAGAATGCTGGAAATAAAGGGCTTATGTCTATGGAATTGAATGTGTTGGAAGATAAGGATCATTGGCTGGCTGGAACAGTGACCATGAAACAGTCATCCCTGCGGAAGCTTTTTTTAAAAACAGGTCTCAGATATACAGAAACAATAGAAACACACCATGTTTCTTCTGTAGGGACACAGATTTAATGAAAAGTGATATCCTATTCCTAATCCCTAATCAGTGAGTTATCTGCAGATGTTTGACAGATTAAAATTTCAGATTTTCATTCATTATTTTTTTAACATAATGTGATCTCTTGGCAAAAGAAAACACAAGGCATCAATTAAAGAGCAGTTTGATACTGTGATGTAATATCATTAAGATTCATTTCCTTAAACAATTTTCTAAACTTGTTATCTAATTGCTATAACTGGATGAGTTATTGGGTTTTGTGAGTGCACATTTATTGTGTAGGGATTTAGGGTATACTTATCTTTCTGTTTATAAATCCAGGAATGAAAAATTATCTTTGTCTAGAAAGATTGCTCCAGAAGTGTGTGTGTATGTGTGGGGGGGTATATATTAAAAGTGTATATTTTAACAATTGTTTTGTTCTTACAGAAAGCTAAGTATAGATACATTTATTGTTCTCATTCTTATATTTTAGGATGGAATAATTTCCAAGGCGAGTATTTTAGAGTGGTCCTGTTATGATTGGCCAGTGCACATTTCATGTTGAATTTGCTATAAGGGCAGGGAGTTCTATGCAGCATAAATTGCAAACTGTGCAGTCAACTGAGAATGTTTTCAGCAAAAACAAATTTGAACATGCTTGGATCTGTTCTTACATAGCTACAATTGTTTGACTGAAATTAGCAGGAGGAACTGTACATATGTGTAAGATTATTAACATAATGGCATTGTTCAGAGTTGTAGGAATCGGTTTAACTTCCTTTAAAACGTGCAGCAGAAGTCCAACTAATTAAATTAATTTAAGCTCAATATTAGCCAGAAGCCTCCTTCAGCAGTTCCGCCCCGTTCAAAGTGAGCTCTTTATAGAAATAACACCCAGGAGGTTGTGTTTAGGTATAAAAGGCAAAGGAGTATTTTAGTTACTATCAAAAGGCCCCATAGAAGTTCAGAAGTTACAAGAAGGAAAAAAGAAGGTTAACCAGCTGAACATGGTTAGGAATCAACACAGTATCTTTACAGAGAAGACTTACTGTATTTTTCGCTCTATAAGACACACTTTTCCCCTCCCAACAGTAAGGAGAAATTTCAGTGTGTCTTATAGGGCAAATACACCCTCCGCTGAGAACCTCCAGAGTTGCTGCTGTGGAGACCTCTGGACACATTGCAAGTCTCAGCCCCAGCTGCAGTCCCAGTACCGACCTGGCTGTTAAAACAATTATCTTGCATGATTGATTTTTTTCCATAGAATAGAAGAGGGAGAGTAAACAGCCCTAACAGAGACCATAGGGATCAGAAACATCTAGGGACCACCTGGTAGTGGAGCGACTAAAAATCTTGTAAATAAATAAATAAATATAAAATAGAGAGTAACCACCCACCATGATGACCATAGAAGCACTCTTCAAGATGGGCAGAATGTGAATCAGGGGAGGGAGGTCTCCCATTTAGTCCATCTTGAACAGCAGCTTTATGGTCATCGTGGTGGATGGTTACTCTCTAGCCCGTTTTTCATATCTGTGGTCTTCGGTAGGGCTGTTTACTCTTCCTCTTCTATGGTTATGTTCTTCTATGGAAGTGATCAATCATGCAAGGTAATTTTTTTAAACAGCCGGGTCAGAAAGCCTTGTCTTCTCATTTTACTTTCCAGCCATGCCGCTCCGGGCCTCCGAAGAGCAGCATGGCTGGAGAGTAAACTGAGGCTGGAGATGTACCATGACTGCAGTATCTATGTGTGAATATTTTTTTCACACATCCCTACCTCTAAAACTACATGCGTCTTATGGTCCAGTGCATCTTATGGAGCGAAAAATACAGTAATCTATGTCCTTCCCTGGGATGAAGTGTGACTAACAAACAAAAGAAATCACGAGGAGCAAGAGGAGGGTTTTCTTCTAGCCACAGTAAGATTAAACCAATTGAACTTGTTAATGATTAAACAAACAATTATTTTAAAAAAACACAAGAAAGTTAGTTTGGCGGAAGGGCTTTTTCCTCCCACAGTTCCATGTGTTGGATTTGCATGTGAAAGTGCTGATTCACCGGGAGACCTGAACAGAGGAACCTGAAGCCCTCGGGCCACACGTGAACCTTGCCCTGATCCTGTGCAGTACTCAGAACCTGTTTTCAGTTGTCTGTTCTTGCATTGCACTAGAGAACTCCTTGTAGTAATCAGTGCATGATTAATTTCATTTACTTATTTAACGTGCATCTTGCTTTTCTTATAGGATTGGAATACAGGACATTTCACAACAAGGCTTAAAAAAGACCTCCCTCTCTCTCTCTCTCTCTCTCTCTCTCACACACACACACACACACACACACAGAGAGAGAGAGAGAGAGAGAGAGAGAGAGAGAGAGAGAGAGAGAGAGAGAGAGAGAGACTCTGTGTGTGTGTGTGTGTGTGTGTGTGTGTGTGTGTGAGAGAGAGAGAGAGAGAGAGAGAGAGAGAGAGAGAGTGAGAGAGAGAGAGAGAGAGAGAGAGAGAGAGAATATACAGCAATGATCCATTACAGATAGTTGCCTCATCAGCCAGCGAGTGGTGGAATTGTGGCTTAAAAGGCTTTTTTACCTGTCTGAGAAGAATGCACTGCCTGAGATTTCCACCCCCTGGGAGGAATTCATTTATGGCCCCATCAGACTTTCTTGTGAGGGTTTGGAGTAAAAGAAGGCTCTTTCTTGCACCTTTCAGAGCCTGGGCAGGCATAGCTTAGTCTTGCATCTACAGTGGTACCTCAGATAACAAATTTAATTCATTCTCTGAGGCAATTCATTATCCAAAAAAAAATTGTTATCCGAAACACAGTTTCGCATAGGAATGAATGGGAAACCAATTAATTCGTTCCAGAGCCTAGGAAAATGGCACAGACACCTGGTGTTTTTTTTTTTTTTTGCTCAAAACTCTTTATAAGGGCACTTTAAAGGTACAAATATGATGCAGCCCAGGATAACTCTTTTTTACTGATGCATGGTAGAAATTCATTATCTGAGGCAGCCCATAGGGAAAATTCATTATCCGAGGCAGCCCATAGGAACATTGGTTATCTGAGGCAGCCCATAGAGAAAAATTCGTTATCTGAGGCAGACCTATACCTAGAAATTGCAATTTGTTATCCGAGGCAGCCCATAGGGAAAATTTGCTATCCGAGGCAGCCCTATACCTGGAAATTGTCATTCGTTATCCAAAAAAATTCATTATCAGGGGTATTCGTTATCCGAGGTATTACTGAATATTCTTTCTGACAGCCTGGGTCTAAGTTGTACTTTGCTTGCAAGCACAGGGCCTGGAAAGTTAAGGTCTGGCAGTTGATTAGGTCTTGAGCTTTCATTGCATCTTGAGCTTAACAGCAGAGGAGGTGAGCACATTTCAGACCCCCAAAGTCCCATCACTTCGAATGCTGTATATTTTGGCACCATTGTTACCTGGCATTCTTTTGGCACTGTTAGTCATTATTAGTCTGGCTTGCTAGTCACACACACAGGGCTGGAAAAAAAAGCATCCTGCCTTTATCTCTGAGTTAGGTGAAGGAAGGTGGAGGCATGTGAGCTTACCATGTTTCCAGTGGACACTCAAGGAACACCCTTCAGGCACAAAGGCACAATGAGCCTCTGTCTAATCTTCTTCTGCAAGCTTATTGCTGGAGATTTTTATTTGACCTCTTGCTACATCTCAGAGGCATATCATGAGATGGCGGAGAAGGTGAGTCCCACAAGTGACATGTTTTTGAATGACTAAAAGGGCTACCTCAAACCCATTTCCACCTCCCCCCCTTTTGTTGGGTCTTTTAGATGTATTGTGTATAGATTTCTGTACCCCTGAAAAAAGTTTGCTGAGCTATTTTTCCAGTTTAAATTCTGAAGTGTTCCACTGGGCAGGTGTGTGTGTGTGTGTGTGTGTGTGTGTGTGTGTGTGTGTGTGTGTGTGTGTGTGTGTGTGTGTGTGTGTGTGTGTGTTGGGGGAAATCCACTTTTCCATTTTGCACTCTTTAAAAATTGATGAGAGATGTTGTCATGCTTTGTCAATGGATAATTTTTCCTAACATTGTTGTGAAAGAGACACTGTCATGCACTGGGGCTTTTTACTCATTTTAAACAGGAGCCTCTTTCAAGGTCCTTTTCAGTGACGCTTATAAATCAAAGTGAGAGAAGTGGTACATACTGAATTTAAAACAAATGCATTTTTAATATGTAAGTAGGCTTAACTTTGCCCTGCCTTAAGCCTGCCAAGATCAAACTCGAGCAGGCGATCACATGCACAATTGAAACTCACCAAACTTTTTTTCTTTAAGTTAACATTGGTCCAAACTCTCCCCACTGCTTTTGTCAATAGACCTTTTAAAGGCAGACATTCAAGTGGAGTTTGCATTAGTCTTTTCCCCCACAACAGCTTCAAGCCCAAGGGCTTCTTTTAATAGGCATTAGGAAGGGACCAGAACTGAGTAGACCTTTGTGAAGGAGACTTGAGGTTTGGGACAGAATTGTCCTTTATAGTTTTTCCGTGGGGGGGATCTTCTTATGAGAATAAAGGTTTTAGACTAATCTCCTTCCATCTGGAAAATGGATAAGCCAGAGGTTGTTGGCACCAGGTCACATCCCTTATGTAAACTGTCAAATTCTTTTCATATTAATGGCTTATTAGTTTAAACTCAAGGAAGGTGGTTTCCATTTATCAGTCTCATTTTGCATTTCTTGCAGAAGTGGACAACATTGACTGATGAGATACGTTTGTGGTCTGTTTTGAAAACAGTCTTTCTAGTTTTAAAATTCTCTTGACTTGAAGCAACATTATATTCATCCCCCCACCCCCAGCAATTCTTGTAGCTAATTAACTTGAAGGTTTAGACAACTATTCCATGCAATAAAATGGTCTGTGACATGTGTAATCTTGGCACTTCAGAGTACTGGATGGATGCCAGCATTAAATATGGGAGCTATGAGGGCATTAGGCTTCAAAGAATGTTAAGCAATGCAGTTGAAGTAATGAGTCTCAACTAATTTTTTTTCTTGCCTCTATTAGCTATTGAGAAAATGGAAAGATGGCGTGAAATAGTTAAAAACAATGATACTGGTGTGTAGTTGTTAAAGTTAGTTGTTTAAGGTTTTAACAGAATTTTAGGACCAACTATGTTTGGTTTTAATATAGAATACACATGGGCATTAAAATGGAGTGGGTGGCCAAGTGAAATGTACTGGCATTGCACACCTGGAATAATTTGTAGATGTAAGACATATCTTAACTCTCTCTGCTTCATTAGAAATGCTCACTTTCATTATTCATTCATTAATGATAAAGGCATTCTAAAATGAGTAAAGTGTAACTTCTGGTATTTTCATTTCATGATATCCTCTTTAATCACTGCAAGCCATTCCTTAGGATGCAATATAAATTAATTCTCTGTTTTTGCAGTCTTCTCCGGTAATGGTAGAGAATGGAATGAGAATTCTAAGAACTGGCTAGAAAATCCTGGGTGATTCCCCCCCCCCCCCACACACACACACACACACACCCGTGACTCTTGGTTCATTCCTAAACATTTCTTTCATTTTCAAATGCATGGCTGGATTGGACGGAAGAGGCAGCTTTCTTGAGGGGCGGGGGTTGTAATACATAAGCCAAAACTGCTTATTTGTCTGGGTGTGACTAACAGGCAGAAAGATTGCTCAGGAAACTAGGAGATGGTTTAACAGAGAAGGGGGGGAAGTGATCCAGAAGGATGATCAAAGCCCCTGCCATCAGGTTAAGCGATGCATATTTCTTACTCTGGGTTTTTTTGCTATCTCAGGGACATAGCTGTCTGGAACATATTAGCAGTAGTTTTCCTTAAGTAAGCGTTTCTAATTGATGATGGTGGGAATGTGCTTTCAGACAATCTTGCTACTTGTGTTACACGGGATTTTCTGTCACTACCATAAGAAACTACAGCAGCAGTGATGAAAGATGAACCCTTGTGGTGGGACAGAAAGCTGTTGCTATGTAATTTTATGAAGCAGACATTGTGTCCCTCATGTCCCAGCTTTTGTGGAAACTAGTAGTTATTTTTAATACAGATATGAATATGAGGAGAACCAAACCTTAAAGTTGCTAATCTCTCTCTGTATTTCCTCAATGGCCATATGTAGTCTGCCTGTTAACTTTTATATTCTGCTCTGAAATGTTCCGAGGAGCAAGTCACACTGATTTCACTTACATTTTAGTTTGGTGGAAAGATTCCCAAGTTTCCAGTTTTTGTTTTTGTCAGAATGTTGTATTCTGGGGAGCTCAACGCATGTTGGAGTGCATGTTTCTTTAAGAAACTGTTTCCTGTCTTGTAAATTTCACTTAAAGAACATACTTGTTTACCTTATTTATTTATTTAGATTTAGATGTAGATTTAGATTTAGATTTGTCACTGCCCATCTCCCTGGAGGGGACTTGGGGCAATTTATAACAAAATAAACCAGTGACCAATAAAAAAAATCTAAGAAGCATCTAAAACTAAGTCTGTGAAGATTCTCAGTCATCCAGGTGAGGTTATCTGAAAGCTGAGTCATGGCAACTGGGCTTCTTTTCTTGTGAGATCAAAATGTTTCACTATTCCTCCAAGCAAGACTGACAAAGCTGCTTGGAGGAGTAGCGAAATATTTTGATCTCACAAGAAAAGAAGGCCAGTTGCTATGACTCAACTTCCAGATATCTAAAACTAAAATATACAAACAAACAAACAAACAAACAAACAAACAAAGTTTTTATACCATGCAATTTAGCCCAAAGGCTATTCTGGGAAGTTTACAATAGATAATATAGATAACAACAAAAAAGTAAATATGAAAAATATAAAAATTGTACAAAATTATATAATAAACATAATAAGCCAAACAGTCAAACAATAACAATTAGCACATAGTAATATTACAATATAAAGGGGTGAGTAGAAGGAATATATAATTACCAGAAAAAAACAAAACAAAAAGACCTAATAGATGTAAATAAGAGGCTGAGATAAAGAAGTTTCCAGACATTATACATAATTTATGGATATTATGATTCCAGAAAAGTTAAGCTATGAAGCAAAGTGTTTATTTGATGTTTAAAAATTTGAAGTGAAGGAGCCAGTCATCTCTCAAGGGGCAGTTTTTACACAAGTGAAGGGTGACAAAAAAGAAGGTCTGATTCTTTGTTGATACTTTTCAGGCCACCTTCGCGGTTGGCACCCTCAGATGTCCAGCTATGTAAGAACAAGTTCTGTGTCTGCTCTTTTCAAATTTTCATGAGATATGTTGTAGAGGAGGTACATAATATAGGGATACTGTATTAATTCTGAGGGATAATTTTGTTTTTCTCTTCAGAATGTCCAGCAATTGTGACAAGAAAGAATCAGAGTCTGTGTATTTTGGGGAAAATATGCGCCTTTATTTATTTATTTATTTAGAATATTTTTACCCCACCTTTCTCCTTGGAAAAGGACCCAAGGCAGCTACTCTAGTCAAGTAGCATCTTACCAGTACTCAGGTTTGCAGCCAAGGAAACAAAATCGCCTGTGAGAAGCAACTCATTGGAAATCTGTTATCATTCCATGCCCTTTGTATAAGTTAGACAAGACTGAATGGTTAGTTTCATGCTTTGTTCTCCTGTATGTTTTGCTGTATATTTTGGAGTGGGGGCAGCATAATACTGCTTCTGTAGAGTAAATTTGGTTCATTCTGCATGCACCTTGTTGCTTGTAGTCAATGCACGTGTGTCTGTATGCGGTAGAAAAACCCATTGGGTTGCACAACATTTGAGAAAATAGTAATGGCTGTGTATATCACATCATTAGCAGTATATGTGTCATGCAGAATTGATATAAAACGTTGGAACTTGTTTTATGTGATGTAGCTAGTGGGTAAGATACTGAAGAAAACCTAATTTCTAAAACATTTGGTTCTGTCTGAAATACATCAGGTTTTTGCAAGAGAGAAACAAAGTGAGGAAGTTCAACATGCAGGCCAGCAGGGGGTGCCATTGCCAGATGAAGCCGGATACGTACTGGATAACTGTAATATCAGGGATGGACGAAAAGCCTCTTGCAATCTGTTTGTATTCTCTTGTCCTTGTTTCTCAGATCAAACAGTTGTCAGTGAGACATTTTGAGCTGCTCTCCTTTTCCTCCAGAAGAAGCAGGCATAGCCATGTTGCTTGATACCTGTGGCTGTAGAGCAATCAGGGGCAAGTACAGCCGGAATGTGGTGTGATTTTTACAGTACCCGTCAGTCATGTCTCTTTAAAATGCCTCTCAGTGAATTGTTCTTGTTTCAGCTTTCTCTTCCGCGCTCCCCTTGCCTTGTACCCTTCAAAGTCAGATAAACCGGGGGGGGGGGGGTGAGCAAAGGGAGAAAATTCTTCAGGGATCCAAAACAAGTTACCAGATGGGAGTAGATCTGTTACATTAGGTAGCTTCAAAAGAATGTCAGCTCTTTCATCTCTTGAGAATAAGACAAACCTCTTTCACTGTACAGGAGGAATTCTCCAAGTCCTCTTGTCAGTGCTAGTCCTTCACGATGTCTCCCTGTGGATGTGAAGTTGAAAGGTGTTACAAGTTTGAGCAGGAAAGTTCTGCACTGAATTGATTGCTCAAGCATATTTTTGAAGCCTTAAGGATACGGCCTGTTTTGTGTGCTGTTTGTTTAGGTAGCAAAATAAGCAGACATTTTTAATAGTAAAAAGCTAACAAAGCCTTCCTTTGTCCTGCACACTGCTGTCTCGCACTCCTCCCCCACCCCCGCCATCCCCATGAGAGAGAAAGAGATGGAAAATGAGTAAATGATGTGTGTGAGAGATTTTTTTAAAAATAAGTAACAGGACAGCAACTTATCAGCCCAGCGAAAGTTCTCTGGTTATGCGATCAGAGCTTGTAATTGCCAAGTGGTTTATCAGGAGGACTCTGGGCTTGCAAGGCTGGTCCAGTTAATTCTAGTACACCCTGCCCCTTTGATAGATTATGCATGAACTGAATGCTGGATAATTTCCCACTCTTGCTGAAACAGAAGCAAGTGTACAGGCTTTAGGTCAGTGGTGGCCAAACTTCGGCCCTCCAGTTGTTTTGGACCACAACTCCCACAGTCCTTTTTCGTTGGCAGTACAGGCTTGGAATTCTGGGAGTTGTGGTCCAAAACATCTGGAGGGCCGAAGTTTGGCCACCACTGCTTTAGGTGGTAGAATTTTGTGGAGAAGTCGTATAAACTGAGCCATACTTGAAACGAGTCCTTAACACTTGCTGTTGCTTTTTCGATTTGCTTTCTGTGGTGATGTGAGAGATCTTGAAAAGATTGATTTGTGCAGTATTTGAAAACATCTTTGAAACAATTATGTGGATTCTCAGTTGTTATGGGTTATAGGAAAGCCTCAGCTGATAACAACCGTAACCTGCTGCAGTTTGATTAACATTTGTAAAAACCGCTTTCAGATTTTGCAATTAAAACTGAATTAGAGCTCATCGCAATGTTTTTCATTATGAATTTACTGCCAGTAAAATTCTGCACTAGCTTCATCATCTTCTGTTAACAAGATGCCCCTTTCAATGAGGGGAAATAAGAACGTTTGTTTGGGTAATTTTTGCCAAAAATCCCTAATGCCTGGGATATCTTATCTATGGCCTTGAAATGTTTTCTGAGTAGAAGGCCAGCATGTGTTGTAGATGGTTTACACCGTGGAGGTCCTGAGAGTGTTCATGAAGCAGAAACCAATTACAGTGGAACCTTGACTTACGTCATTAATCCGTTCCAGTGGTCTAGACTTAAGTCAAACATGACTTAAGTCAAATGAACTTTTCCCATAGAAAGTAATGGGAAAGTGGATTAATCCGTTCCAGATGATGAAAAAGACCCTCGAAAACAGCAATTTAACACAAATTTGACTGGGACAGGAGATTCCCTCCGGGGATGTAAATGAAACGTCTCTTCAAAGAGAGGGGGAGGCAGTGGAATTATAGTCCACAAGTTGTACACCTCCACTTTTTAATGTTCATAGCAACAATGTCTAACATTTAAGTTTTACTGATTTTTAACCTGACGTTCCAAGTCCTGAACAACCCTATGGTTACCATTAGAGTCCCACAACTGTACAGCTCCCCAACTAAAATGCTTCCATTGTGGACCAGACATCTGCAGCCAGATTTTTTACAAGACTGAGCCGACTATCTAACCAGCGAGGCCAGCCCTGAGCTCCCGGCCCTTCTTCTCCTCTGGCAGCAGCGGCAGATTCAGTGAGGCCGAGGACCAGCTCTTGAGGAGAGGAAGAAGGCAGGAGCAGTTTGGAGGTGGCAGCCGCGATGCTGGGTCGTGGATGCCACCCAATTCCGGTGCCTTGCGCTGGGGCTCCGAGATGTAAGTCAAAGCCTGCGACTCAAGTCAAACAGGCCCCTTCTTGCTGCAAGTCAAATATGCTGTAAGTCAAGCAGTATGTAAGTCAAGGTTCCACTGTATATGGCTTCATCTGATTGGTAGGAAGTTTCAGCCAGCTCATGAGGGGATGATGAGATATAAGGTATGATAGAACAATGGGCGGGGAGGTAGGTGGATTTTATGCATGCTTCATCATGCTGAACTTTGTTGATGCATTAGGACAATGCAACATTTTATGTTTATCTTACAACTAGATAGCTTTATTGTTTTCCGTGGCTCACAGGAAGCTTTCCCCATCACGAGTGCGCTGATCTGCTTAGCAAGCACTCACACCAGGTAGCACAAGGATAGTATGATTAAATGGTAAATGGATCCTCTCTGTGGTTACCTGGAGACCTGTAACATTCATAATGAGATGAATCTGTTAACAATGCTATATCAGTTGTAAAAAATTCCTTTCGGCAACACGGATAGAGGGATACAGGAAAGAGCCACAGTGAGTGCTTGTGTGAATAGCTGCTTTTAGAAAGAGGGAAAAGAGAGAGAATTAATGAGTGGTGATGCCAAATTAATGAATGTGAGGAGTGACAGGGTGAGAGAAAAAGAGCATCCCTCGGCACTCTTTTCTTTCACATTGCCCAGACTTTGTTTTGGCTTTGCTGCCATCAATAGTAGGTGCTTCCACTGCTACTTGCCCATACAACAACTTAGCTTTTGACCCTGAAAATGTTGTTCAAATGTGTTCACACTTTGCAGCATTACATGTGCAGAAAGCTAGAAAGAACTGCTATTTGATTTTTGGTTAGATTCGTTCTTACAATTCTGGCTTGTGAAGAAGAAAAGATATTCTAAAATGCATTATGGCTTGCAAATACAGTGGACCCTTGTATAACAAATGGTTTGTATAATATACAATTTGTACAACATAAAAAATCCGGAGATAGGGGAAATTTACTTAACATAATTGCCTATGGGGCAAATCTGTACAACATAAAAATGGGATCACTCTGTTTTCAAAGCATTCCTATGGGAAATTTGTATAAAGGAAATTTTGCTTAACATAATTTCATTTGGAACGAATTAATTCCTTTATACAAGTTACCACTGTAGTTGTTTAGTTTTATCTGATCCAGCACTGGGCCTTCTTTCCTATATTTTCAGGTTATGTTGGCCTAAATCCTATACATATGCCCTTAGTTTGGAATTCTCCATTTAAGTTGAGGATCACTGTTTTCTACTTCAATTTAAAATACATAATTGTTTAATAGGCAAATATTTCAAGGGACCTCACTTGTATTGTACTATATATTCTGGGGAAGGAGATAATCTTTTGTTTGGCATTGAACTGCATAATTTAATAAAATGAATACAAAAAGATAAGACTTCTAATGGTTCTCAGGGAAACTGGAAACAGTTCACTTAAAAGTGTGAGAGAGCTACTTTTATTGTTAAAAGAAAAAGGCTATTAAAATAATTTGATGTAATTTAACTGTTCCTGTACCATAATTAAATATTAAACATTAAGTACAGAAAGTAAGTACTCGATTCTGAGTTGTAGAGGACAAAGGCTGCCTGTTTTCAAAATATGGGTAAACTTCTTTATTCTAATATTGTCCTTTAGAGTTTGTTGATAAGAATGAGCAGGAAGTGGTTAACTACTTTAGATGAACTTGTGCTTGATCCTTAAATGATGCCTATGTGTATTTTAAAGGCAATGATGTAAAGATTGATTTGGAACGAAACTTTAAAAATGTTTTGTTAGACCGCTTAAATTTTGTGCTTAAGCACACTCGTTAACATTATGCAGTAATACATTTATGGTTCTGAAACTGCAGGGCAGAGTGACCTTAAGGTAGCCTTTATTTGTATTGTTAAAGCCGTAACTGGAATGGAAAATGTGGTAATTTCCTTGAGAAGCATATTGCAGATAATTTTGGGAGTTTTGGCTACCTTTGTTGTATCAGGGACAAACATAATAATTACAGAATTTCTCACAATTTCTTCATACCAACACAGAGCACACATTGAGAGAAATAATTAGTAAAAACTTCTCATGCATGTACAATAAGCATAATCAAGGGAGGAAGTGAGAATTTCAGATACATCAGAAGCTTTTTCTAGACGTTACCCTTTTTAGTATTTGTTTATAAAGTGCATGGCTAGCATGTGGAGGCAGCACACATTGTTTAATCAAGCATTATTTCTAACTCTACAATTTTGCAATCGTGTTGGTCTTTAATGACTTTTATGTTTTATACCGCAATAAAAACCTGACTGATTGACTGACACATTGTTTATTCTTTAGCAGTAAGTTGTGGGAAAATGCAGTCACAAAAACACACAGAAGCAACATTTTCTGAGTATTTCTATAAGGAGGAAGCAAATTGCATGACCTGCCTTATGCTGGCATGACTGAGTCTAAATGATTTAAGGGGATAGACTACACTTCTCCCTTTGTGGCTTACTCTTTTGGATTGGTTGTAGAATGACCTTTGATGCGACAGAGCTTGAGGTGAGAAAACAAAGCTGTTCCAGCATATTTTAAGTCCAGTTACATCATAGCAGCTCCCAGATATCATTATGAAACATGCCCATACAGGAAATCATTGCCACAGCTCAGGAACAATGGTTTTAATTCCTACTCGTAATAGCGTTTGCATATTTGACAAACAATAAAACAAGAATGTTGGAACAATAAAAAGAAGAAAACTAGGGCAGGATTCCATTTAATCACGACATGATAAGCAGTAAATGGAATTTACAAATACATTTTAGGATGTCAGCATTCCTAAACACAGCAAGTCCTTTGGAGGACTGCTTTCTTCATCTTAGAAAGCCAAACCAGTTAAAAAAGAAAAAAGAAGACCTTCAAGTATTGCACTTTGACACACATACACCCCAAATAAAGATATGAAAGAACAGGTACCAGATAGCATGCATTCTATTACTGAATTTCAGATTTACCATTAAAAATCCTCACAGCACAAACCTAGCTGTAGAACACAAATGCACATTCTGTGTGACCCTGAAGAGACATTAACCGCTACCACCAGCTTCCAGAGATCTACCACATATACTGTACACACATACAGATTGAGAGAGAAAGTTCTGAATTTGTATCAAAGCTGTTTTTTATTCCTCATTAATTAAACATTTTTTATTTTCCCAATTTTAAAATTGAGCTTTTCAAATTCAAATCTTTTCTGACAATAAAAGATATAACTGAGATAGTCTTTGTCTTATATTATAGTCATACACTCATTGGTTTTATCTTACTTGAACTTAATCTTTACTCTTCCTGCTCACCAAACTTAAAAAAGAAATAAATGAAAATGAAAATATAAACCAAAAATATAACTCTGCTAACTGCATCCACTATTTAAAGCCAAAGCTCACTGTAGGAAACATATATAGTCATGTTTATACTTTTGTTACACCAAAACCTACAGTTATTTCTGTCAATCCCCCCCCTCAAAAAAGAAGAATAAATGAAGGCCTGGTATATTAAAGGGGAAAGTGCAGAATATGAAACAGAACGAGATACTGAGGTAGTTAAAATCTCTCTGCGGCAAACAAATATCGAAAAGAAAAGGTTAATTATAAGTGACACTGTATAATTTCTATTGAAGAGAATCCTGAGGCATATAAAAAGAAAGGTCTTTCTCAAGTCTAATAAAACATGATGCCAGAATGCCTTTTTCCTATATACAGAAGGAAGCTCCTATTGTTTTACAGCTAGCTAGGCAGCTGGCACTACACTTTGACCTCCAACCCTCACTCAGCAAGGAGCTCATTTATGACCTCAGAAGAATCAATCAATTAAATGAGATCATTCAGAAGAAAACTTCACAGGCTGTTTGTCTTCTACCCACAGCTCTCCTCTCATTCCAAGGTACGTGGTGTCATGCAAGGCCAGTCAAGTTGCACAATTCTGTTTCCTTCATAAACTCACAATTTTTCACCTATATTTGATAGGCTCTTTTGCCTCCAATTCAAAGCTGTTTTCACAGACATGGAAGTGGGTGAGAGCTTTGTATTCTTGCTTTAGTTCTGATTAATCTGTGCCACTCATGTGACTGTTGCTATTCAGACAATGGAAATAGCCCCCTTTCAGCTCAATCTACAAATGATTTAGGCTACAGATTCAAATCTAAAGAACCCGATGGGTTTTGTGACTAGATCCTGACTCAAGAATGGAACGGGAAACTTGAGCAGGTTTTTTTTTAGAAGAGTTACATACAAATTAAACAATAATTATACCTAAATACTCCCACCAAATCTACAAAGATAATCAGCATCTTTTTCAGAGGGAATGTATTGAGATCAAAGCATGGTGCTTATATACCACCCTATAGTGCTTAAAATACCCCCTGTGCAGTTTACAATTAAATTATGCAGGCTACACATTGCCCTCCCAGTGAGCTGGGGTGTGCATCAAAAGAACACATGAAAGGACCTTCTCTGTTGCTGCTCCTAGACTTTAGTACTCCCTCCCGCTGGAGGCCAGGACTGCCCCATCTCTGCTGTCTTTCCGGAAGCAGGCAAAGACCTTCCTCTTCAGGCAAGCTTTCCCTGAATGAGGGACTGCCTAATATATGACTTTATATGGATTACCATACATGATTGCATTGACTGATTTCATAAGAACATCCATGTTTTTCATGGTACTCTCCACCCCTCATAATGGATTGTTCCTTTCTTTTTGCGTGCTCTTTGTAGCTCTACTGTTACCGTTTAATGTTCTAAGATGCCTCTTTTAATTGCCTTTTCTTAACTTAAATGTTCTGGGCTCTATATTGCCCCTCATTATTGTAAGCCACCTTGGGTCCTTTTCCAAGGAGAAAGGTAGGGTAAAAATATTCTAAATAAATAAATAAATAAATAAATAAATAAATAAATAAATAAATAAATAATTTTTTTGTCTCTTAGAGGCACTAATAGCTTGGGGTTAGCCATGTTAAACAAATGGTTGGCTATCATTACTTTGTCCCTGTCATACATATAACCTGATATCCAAGAGAGAGATGTTGAAGGAAGATTGGAACTGCTAATGTATGACTCTGTAAGGACAATTAGCACATTCTTGCTCAAACTATTAACTTTCATGATCCATGTCTTCATAGATATAGGGATAGTATGCAGAAATGATTTGTATCAGAATAGGAATGAATCACTTAATATGCCTCATATGATTCAACATAATTTTCTCTGAATTTTTAGTTCAGTTGTTAATAGAAATGCAACAGAAAGAATAGAAATGTATCCTTATTCTTATGATATGTCATCTTTTATATCCTGTTTAAACTTGGTGTATTTCCATAGAATTGGTCACTTCTCTGATCTTTTCCATGAGGTTGCTATTTATATTTAATTCTGTATTATTGGAAGGTGGGAGGATGAGAAAGGGCTTGGGAATGAATAAGGGTCATGTAGAGAATTTATGTTTTTAGTCATGCTATTATATCCTTCCTGATATTCTTCAATTGCCAAAAGCCAATGTGTTGAAATAATTCTGCTTCTATCCAAAAGATATGTAGTTCAACACTCCAGTCTTTAAAAATAATAGTGATGGATTATGTTTGAGATATAACGAACAATGCCAACAGTCATGATGACTTGTTGTCTTTGCAGACATCTGGCATATTGAATCTCCTATTCTTTATGTGGGAAAAAGTGAAGTTATGTGCATATTCTGTCCTACATCATCTATAGACTTAAAATATCTATATACTGTACTAACAAGTGACCTGAAGTCTTTTCCAAACTGTGTTTTTCAGTGCATAACAGTATTTGTGAGTAGAGCATGTTAAATGGATTACTGAGGACACAAATTGGTCTCACAGCAATTAACTGTGGTCATAAGGATAGGACTTTCAGAAAAAGTGAAATTTCAGTCCCATCATTAAGTGGGAACCATACAGGCTGCATTATAGTATGGGAGCTCTCAAACACTAGGGGGCAGAGCAAGCCTCTTACACTATCCTCACACTGCTTCTTCATGCCCTCTTCAAAACATGCTGGTGCACCTTGGTAAGTCACAAGGATTCCCTGTGACTCGCATGAATGTATGGGTGAATAGGCCCCAACAGAGATGGCATCCATAAATAGAATAAACAGACTCATCCTGGACTCATCCCCTGCAGAAAGAGTGCATAGATGCAGAGTTTGAGTAGACGTCGAATTGTGTCCAGAGTGATACCTCGCTGCCAGATGGATGGTATAAAAAATCCAATATAAATAAATAAATAAATAAATAAATAAATAAATAAATAAATAAAGGATTGCACAGTTGTAGACTTAACTTTTATTTTGTCGGAAACTCTTTTTTGTATCCCTGCAGAAGCTAGTTAACCATGAATGATGCCTCCCTTCTTTATTTTCTTTCTGTTGCATGGCTGAAGATTGCTGAACAGCTCTTAGTTGATGTCAGTACAATTCAGGAGCAGTTAAACAGCAGGTTAGCAATGTAGCAGAAGTGGTAGCTGCCCACTCATCCACCACTTGGGGTGTCTGACAGATCCAAGTGTATCTTAAGCCTGACGGATAGACAAATCTTAACAGAAGTAGCTGTATAAAAAAAGCACTTGGATTCTGAAAGGGTGTGAAGGGCATTCTGTTTATCTAATTGATACTGCTTTCCAAAGAACACGCAAGAGTAGTAATTTAGTTATAAAAACATCGTCTGGATAAATTTATATTATGTGTGTTTAAATTTGGAAGGTTTTTTTTTTAAACAGCTACATTTTTCCTAACAAGTGACCAGAGTTAATCATTATTCTTGGTTGGGAAACTGAACAGTTTAGACTGTTCACTGCCTTATGGAAGTTTCTCTTTAGCAACAGGCCTATTAAACAGATATCATAATCAAGTTCCATGTTATTGTATATGCAAAAATGCAATTTATTGGATTGAAGCTCTCACTCTGAATAAAAATTAAAAGATTAATGTTATTTGTAAGGAATCCTTCGCTACAACAACTTCTCGGACTAAATACTGATATGATGCTATTTCTAAAATAATATAAATAAAAACAGCTGCAGACCAAAGGCAGAAGATTCTTTCCATCAGTGGCTATACAAATCCCTCCCACTCCTGTATACACACAGTATGTCAAGCTGTATGGACAAGGCTGTGTTGGGACATTTTTAGAGAACCAACAAAATTGACAAGCAATCAGATATGGTACAGTGGCACCTTGTATAAAGGAATTAATTTGTTCCAAATGAAATGATGTTAAGCAAATTTTCCTTTATACAAATTCCCATAGGAATGCATTGAAAATGGGGTGATCCCATTTTTATGTTGTATGGATACTCCCCATAGGCGATTATGTTAAGCAAATTTCCCCTATCTCCGGAATTTTTTATGTTGTACAAATTTTATGTTATACAAGCTTTTGTTATACAAGGTTCCACTGTAATTCTTGTTATGTGAATCAGCCTTTGGCCTAATAAGTCAGAAGCTGGATAAGTCTTATCAATACATAATATCTTTTTCTTTCAAACCTAGATGTTTTAACATAATAAGCCTGTTGACATTTCTGCCCTAATGTTTATTTTTATTACTTGTTACAGTATCTTTAATTCCCAATAGATTATTTCATTCTTTTCTCATTTTAAACTGGGGGAGGGGGATCCATGTCTTTCTTATATAAATTTGCTTTTATTATAGCATGAGACCTCTGACACATTAGGACAAATACAGTGGACCCTTGTATAACAAACAGTTTGTATAACATAAAATTTGTACAACATGAAAAATTCCGGAGATAGGGGGAATTTGCTGAACATAATCTCCTATGGGGCGAATCCTTACAACATGAAAATGAGATTACTCCATTTTCAATGCATTCCTATGGGAAATTTGTATAAAGGAAAAATTGCTTAACATAATTTCATTTGGAACAAATTAATTCCTTTATACAAGGTACCGCTGTATATATATTTAAGCAATGTTATGCTTAATCATTTAATACAGAGAATGGGACTATATTCTCAGGTAGACATTTAATGGGTGCATTGTATTTTGTTTCAGGTATACAAATTGTGGAAACTGTCTTTTGAGGGAGTTATGTAAGTCAGTTTATGTAAGTTACTCCCTGGCCAACATCCTGTTGCACAGCTCCAGGTGCAGAGTTTAACTTAAACTTCCCTGACCTCAGGTTCCAAGACTCCCTAGTAATCCCTTTCAACTGAGGAGGACTTTGGAAGCCACAGAATAGGGGAAACTTTACTATCAAAAATCACGGTAGCTCATCCTCCGCTTGGAGAAAGTTTGTTGGTAATAATTTTCAGATATTAAACTCTCCCTCCCCACATTCTGTTTTCTCTCAGATGCTCCCCAGATTAGAGGAAATCCTTAGAGGGCCTTGGAACAAGGTGGGGTGGGGTGGGGAAGGAGCATTTACATTAAAAATTAAATGTCTAATGACATCATCAACCTTTATGCGCACAGAGTAGCACTAAGAGGATTCCAGCCATTATGACTTGCGTGGTCTCAGTGTTACCGTTGAAAATATTCTTGAAGAGCATTTAACATATGTTAAGTTCTTCCATATATTTCAGTCCTCACCTAAGAATTTTGGGTTAGCCTCCATGGATAGACAAAGTGGGCATATATTTCCACCTGTATTCAGGCTGCAAAGAAAATGTGTCTTTGTTCTGCATGTGAATCTTGTGTGTCATCATCAAGGAATTATGTGTTTAAAGGGGGGAAACCCTGCCTCTATTCAGAGAACCTTAAAAATAGGATCTTCAATTTCAGAAGTTTTCAAGTTCGATGCAGAGAACCCTTAAAAGGAAAATGCTAGCATTGTGCATAGCCTGTGGTGACATTCAAGGGGCAAATTCCTCTCATGTAGCTTCAATGGCATAACTTGACGTTATGTCTGCAGTGGCTACAGAATTATCAGGGTGGAAGTGCTATCCACAAAGACTTTCTGGTGATGCATTGAACAATGATGGCAGTGGGAATTGTGCAACCAAAGACACAAATAAATTGTGTGATTCTTTGCTGCTGGTTGGAGTGCCCAGCCTATATATACAGACATCACTTTGTGATACACCTGCACGGACAAGATTTTGCCCACTGAGTGGCTTTCTTGACACTCTCAGTGACTTTCTAAGCAAAGTGAAGGTTTCAGATGTGCCTTGGATGTTGTGAGATGGCAACTGATGAAAGAAAAAAACTTAAGGCAAACTGAAGTGCATGTGCTCACAAGGCAGTGCCCCTTATCCAAGCCTGAAACAAGGGAAAGGAAACACCAGGTGGTTGCGTCCTCAAAATTTGTTAGGTATGAGATTATTGATTCTTTTATTTTTGTCCACATTTGTATGAAATTTGAATCAACATGCATGAAGTTTGTTTTTTAAAATTTTGATCTCTGCATCAATTCAAAGAGAAAATAATGCATGCAGCAATTATCCAGTTTATTCTGAAGTATAACAAAGGACAAAAATGTAATCAACAAAGGGAATAAAGTGAAAAGGGATCACAACAAGTAACTGCATCATAAAGATACTGAAGCCTAGTTGAAAACCGCATGATTCGGAAAAGCTAATGCTGTAACTATTGAAAATAATTTAGCTCGGGTATAGTGTCCTGGAAGAAGAGAAAGGTTTGTTAATGCTACACTCTATTAAAAAGGGAATGTGTATGTGCTCTTTCTCCTTATCCTTTTCTTCTTACCTTGCTGTTCCTAATTTGGAAACAAGGCAGTGAATGGTAGAAAGAGAGCAGAAGTGGGTGCTAATAGCAAATTTAAGTGCTCTAGATAGTCTAAAACGTATTATCAAATCTATAGTTGCAGCAGGCAGCATCACCAAATGCAAAGATTTTGCATAATTGCTCTGAAAGGCTGTATGGCTGAGTGGACTGGATTTGTTCTTTTGATATTAAGAAGCAGAGTTCTATTTTCTGTTCTGTGTGAAATGGTGTGGAGGATTTTCGTTTCTGCTGTTGTTGCTGGAGTGTGTACGTCAGGCATGTCCAAACTTCAGCCCTCCTGATGTTTTGGACCACAATTCCCAGAATTCCAAGCCTGCATTTCCAATGGCAAAGTACTGTGGGAGTTGTGGTCCAAAACATCTGGAGGGCCGAAGTTTGGACATGCCTGGTGTACATGTATGGGCACACAGTTACGGATGAAGAAGGGTAAGATCATTACCTCTTCAGTAATATTTAGTAGAGTAAGTGGGGCTGATGTTTTCTACTTTCATTCTGGTGACAATGATGAAACTCAAAGGAAAGTCCCTCCCCCTTTTCTATTCTCTCCCCCCTGCTTACCAACCTTTGTTTCTTTTCTTAATGTGATGGCTCTAGATCTGTATCATTCCAGCTTATAAAGTTTCTTGCAATCGGCATTGGAAAGGATATTTACTCCCCAAAGCTTTTTTAGGCAGTTCAGGAAATCATGCATTCCAATTTGCAGTACAGTGGGTACAGGGTTTGCAGCTGTAAAGATGTGAGGGGAAAATGGGGAGAGTGACTTCCCACAGTTCGTTTTGGAGCCGAAAAGCATGAAAAATTCGGGGAAGAGTAAAGTATTTTACTTACAAGTCAGTTACAACATGGAGCCTCATGGTACAGTAATTAAATGGCAGTACTGCAGTTAAGATTCTGCTCATGACCTGAGTTTGATCCTGAGTTGAGGTAGCCGGCTTTTGATTGACTCACTCTTCCATTTGGCAATAGTTAGTAAAAATATTTTATGGATGAACCATGAAAAGGAGATACAAATTATATTGCTCATCTGGGGTGATCAACAGAGCCTTTTCTTAACCCATTTACATTGCTTCCAGTTTTAGATCTAAAATTCAAAGGACCTAATATTAGTGATGGTGATGTATATGATTGGACTTTTAAAATAGAAGATTTTTTTAGTGAATATCAAACAGTGGCTAGAGATGAACAAATTGGTTTCATTGAGGTGGCCATATCTTCATTTGAAGCAAGGTACTCTCTGAGGTGCACCTACAAACCACCACTTTCCATGCTCAGGAGTTTTTCAACCCTCTGTACCTGTCACATCTGTTTTTGTTTTGGTTGCAACAAAACCTGTATGCTTCACACAGGCACATACACACAGAACAGAAGCATGATGAGAATTAGAGGGCACATTGATCTGAAGCAATAAATAACAGCATATCATAGGGTTTTTGAACGCATCAGGTATAATAATACATGATTGTTTTGGTAATAATTGAGGTTCAGCCACCTGTTTGAGAAGGCATTTTTTGCTATAGTACTGTTCATTTAATACTCTCTTTTCTCATTTGAGATTTCTGAACAATATATTTAAGACTTCATGGTTAAATATGCTAAAATGTTAAAGTACAAATTATCTTCATTTCTGCCCAGTTTTCAGTTACTTGTCCTTGCAGTCCAATCTGTGCCTTTCTTTCTTTCTTTCTTTCTTTCTTTCTTTCTTTCTTTCTTTCTTTCTTTCTTTCTTTCTTTCTTTCTTTCTTTCTTTCTTTCTTTCTTTCTTTCTTTCTTTCTTTCTTTCTTTCTTTCTTTCTTTCTTTCTTTCTTTCTTTCTTTCTTTCTTTCTTTCTTTCTGCACCATATTGCCAGTTTAACCTTGGGAGAGTTTTGTTTAAAGAAACAAGAGTGCTGTAATAGAGGAAATGAAGGGGGGTATTTGGCCAAGCAAACTTTTGTTGCATAAGTGGTTTCTAGGTTTGGATAACCCAAGTAACCCAACTGTTCTTGGACTCAAGTTCCCAGAGGTCTTCACTGCCAGATGTGCTGGCTGGATTTCTGGGAGTTGCAGTCCAAGAACCACCTGGGTTACCGAGGGTTGGGAACCTGGCTTTACATAATCAAGGATGGATGATGACGGCCAAATACACCCAGTTAAACTAGATTCACTGCATCAGTGAGAACTAGGTAAATCAACACATCTGTACATTTCACTTATTCTATCTATTCTGCTTGAGATAAACACTTGGAATAAAACTAGTACGGTCCTCCAGGAGGATAGGAAGGCCTGGTGACATCTAGTCCATGAGGACATGAAAAGTCGGATATGTGAATGAATGACTGAACAAGTACTCTTTATTATTAAAATAATAGTGTTAGTATAGTTTGATAAGAAATTAAATATTGTTGCGTTGCACCTAACAAACCTATTCAGGCCATTGCCCAACCTAAGAGCCTCTTCATACCATTGTGATGTGAAACCAAGGTGGAATATAAAATGGAGGACTTGCCACTAACTTTCTTGACTGATGAAGCTGCTTGGATGAGTAGTAAAACGTTTCAATCTCTCAAGTCCAGTTGCCATGACTCAGCTTACAGATAAACTCACCTGGATGACTGAGAATCTTCAGAAATATTGTTTGCATTGCTTTTTCTTCCAGTTATATCCTCCTTCTAGCATCCCAGCAGGGAAAATAATTTTTCAGAATTTCTGAAAACCGGAGATTTGTTTAAATTAACTACCGCATTTGAGATGCTGACCAAATGTTCATCCTAGCTACTGTTTTCTCTGTGCTGCTTTTTGCAGAGAACAGAAATTTCTATACTAAGGCTCTAAGATTAGACTGAAGTTTCATTAAGATTTTAAAGGTATCTTTGATCTCAGGTCTCTTCATACATTTGACTACAATAAAATGTGAAAAGAAAACTCTTTCCGCTGTCATTTTGGAAGTGAGTACAATTGTTTATTTCCCATCAAGTCCAAATTTAGAGGAACCCAATGTGATTCACATGCGTGCATGCGTATGGAGCAGAAACCTGTGCAGTGGTGATGGATTTCCAACATGTACATAGGTGTATTTGTGGTACAATATATCCTTAATGGTTCTTCACGTCTATAAATGCATGTTTTTTGAACCATGAATGGTTTCTTCACAAGGGAAGTGATGCTGGCAACTGAAGTGTAGTTGCACTTGTAAGTTAGGTCAATGATTTGTTAATGAAATAATGATACCCTTTGCCCCCTTCATAATACATTTTCTATTCATGAGTCTTCGGATGTAGTGAGAAAAATGTTCATGTCCTTGTTTTACAAAGGTATTGGTGTTTAACAGACTGAGTAATGACTTAAGGCCCTGTGTGAGTCCTGGTATTCAACACATTTCATATTGTCAAGATTACCGAAAGCAGGAAGTAGTCAAGAGTCAAAGGAAGCTTTTAGTAAAATCTGTAAAATATTGTGTGCTTGTTAATAATTATTTGCATAATATCAGAGCTATATAGTGAGCTTACAAACCTTAATTCATTCTTGCTGTAAACACAAGATTCCTGATTCCTGATTTGTAGACGGAAATTTTCTCTGCCTCAGGAATCTAAGGTGGCGAAAATCACCCCCAACAGTCTGAACAAACCCTAATGTTTCAGGATAAACACCACAAATGAAGCTGTGAATCCATATTAATTCACTATGAAAAATACAGTATTCTTTCTCTATGCTGATTTTAGGAAAGTTGGCCATTCATCATAGAGAAGCCTCCCACTACATCGCATATTTTTTAAACTGATTGCTGAGTTTCATATTTTAAATCTGGCTTTTAGTCAATGGTTTGTAGTAAAAAGTTACATAAATCATGAAAACTATTGGTAAGAACTTTGCCCTTCTGAATTTTAGGTAATTCTATATTGAGTAAGCAACATACATAACAAAACAACATAACGGCTTGGATCTCTCTTAATATACTGTTATGGACACAATGCATTTGCTGCATAAATACATCCCGAATTAGTGAACTCTTGCTGGATGAGTTCAGTAGGAATGTGTGATTTGTCTTATTTATGAAAGGCACATATATTTTCCCCTTGTCATTGCTTGGCAGCTTGCGCATTACTTTATTTATGAATTCAGAGAGAGCAATTGCCATTTTTCAGTTCCTGAGCAGATGTGCTAGAGGCAGTCAAATTGATCAGCCGAAATAAATGCAGCACCATCACTAGGGCTGGAAGGAAGGGTGGTTGTCCAAATTATATTATCTTTCCCTTCCCCCACCTCTTCTTTTTAATGACTGCTTTCTGTTAGGCATCTCTAGGCTTCAGTATTAAGAAGGATGTGAATTTTCAGTTGCTTTCAGGCTAGCAGCTCCTGCAATTGGAAGAGAAGGGGAAAGCCAACGAAGACTGAGAGAGACTCTTTGGCCAGGTCTCCACATCCCTACTAATCCTTCCTCACACAAATATGCAGTTTCATACAATAATCAACTTCCATTCTGGATTTAAATGACTAGTGTTTGGGATTTCTTCCCCCTCCCCCACAGCAATACTGGGCTCTTTTTTAAAAAAAATTACATTACTATGTATTAGATCTGCGGCAAACACATAAAGTACTTGCTGCATAATGCCGGTGCAGAAGCCTCTTTATCTACTTTGGTGTTATGTTGCTGTGGTATATAGATCCATTATAAGCTTCTTGGATTAGGAAGAAAACAGCATTTAATTTTGTAGATCAGTGGAAAAACCACTAAAGTATAAGACGTTGAGTATTATTTTTAACCACTAAACAGTACTCATCTGTTGGAAAGTAATTTGATACCTTAGAACATTTTTTTAATTGTTTGATACTCTGTATATAGCAACCAGCAATTCTTGGGGATGTGTACATTCATTGGCTTTGTGTGACCTTAAGAACTCCAACAGGGACTCATTACTTGCCAGCTAAAAGTAGCTGAATATTATGCCATTTGCTTTTTCTGTGTGTAAGAAAGCAACAGGACTTCAGCAATTGAAATAATTCTCTTCATCTTTAAGTTGCCACAACTCTTTTGATAATTGTTTTGGTGCCTCTAAATGAGAAAAATGAAGGTAATATTAGCACCCAACTGGTGATGTTAAGATTTTATTAATCTGGATTGGATTTCTTCAAAAGAAGCTGACTCATTGCTTCTGGTAAGACACCCTGTAAGAAAGTTGTTATGCCATGAACCAGCTAGTTAGTATTTGCCTGTTTGATGGCACAATCGGAAGGGTTTTAGAGAGAGAGAGAGAGAGAGAGAGAGAAAGACAGAAACACACACACAGAGAGAGTGTCTGTCTGTCTGTCTATCTATCTATCTATCTATCTATCTATCTATCTATCTATCTATCTATCTATCTATCTATCTATCTATCTATCTATCTATCTATCTATCTATCATCTAGAAGGCTGATCACTGCAGAATTGATGCTTTTGTGCTGTGGTGCTGGAGGAGACTCTTGAGAGTCCCCTGGACTGCAAGGAGCTCAAACCTATCCATCCTGAAAGAAATCAACCGTGAATGTTCAATGGAAGGACAGATTTTGACTCTGAGGCTCCAAAACTTTAGCCACCTCATGAGGAGAGAGGACTCCTTGGAAAAGTCCCTGATGTTGCGAAATATTGAAGGCAAAAGTAAAAAGGGACAGCAGAGAATGAGATGGTTAGATGGCATTATCAATGCAACCAACATGGATTTGACCAATCTCTGGGAGGCCGTGGAAGACAGGACGGCCTGGCGTCCTCTGGTCCATGGGGTCACGAAGAGTCGGACATGAGTGAAGGACTGAACAACAACCACTAAGTTTGTTGATTGAAAGGTAGGTAGTTTGAATCCACAGGATGAGGTGAGTTCCTGTTACTTGTCCTAGCTCCTGCCAACCAAACAGTTCAAAAGCACATGAAAAAGCAAGTAGATAAATAGGTAACACTTTGATGCGAAGGTAATGGCATTCCGTGTGCTTGTGCATTCAGTCATGCTGGCCACATGACCCCAGTTGTATGTCTTCACCTTACAATCAGAGAGGAGCACTGGCCCCTAGAGTTGGAAACAACTGGACTTAATTGTCATGGGGAATCTTTATGAATAATCCAGATGCAACAGTTTTTGTTAAATATTTATGCTAGTGTATGCTTTTATCTTTACAAATATATTTATATTTTTCCAAATATTCCAATAAAATAACAGACACAAAGTTTCACATGTGGTTAAATGTAAATTTAAAGTGTATTATGTGGTTAATAGTATTTTCCCCAAACAAATATTTCAGTTTACCTCTTTTGTTGGTATCGGCAGTATTTTTCATATATTCATGTGGCACATCCAGTTGACATAGATTACATTTTAATACATCTTTTCAGTAAGCATGAGGTAGTTTGTGGTTTATTGAAGACGAATGTATGCTGGAGAGTAAAATGACTCAAACATGGTAGATTGGATAGTACTGTGTATGGCACTGGACAATTGTATTGAATTCTGCTTTTTCTAAAGAACCCACACAATAGTTTAGAGGCTTTCTGTCATTATCAATCTCTGCAAATATCTCTAGCCTTTTAGAGAGAAAAAAGACGTTCTAGAAATGAGATTTTTTTAAAAAAACATACAGCTATAGGTTTAGAAAATTAAAAAATTTTTCATGTGCACTCATTGCACTGCAGCATGTACATACAGACATACAAATGAACATAAATAGGCTGAAATACTGTATCCATTCACCTGTGAGGAAGACCAATTGAATTCAGCAGGATATAATTCTGGACAGATGTAGGCAAGATTCACTGTGTATAACAGGACATGGTTTAGACAACACTTAAAAACATAAGAACATAAGAAGAGCCATGCTGGATCAGGCTAAGGGCACATCTAGTCCAGTTTCTGGTATCTCACAGTGGCCCCACCAGATCCGTCTGGGAGTGCACGAGACTAGATATCTGTCTTCTGATATCACTCCCCTGCATCTGGTCCTTGAAGTACCCTGGGTTTTTTTTAAGCCTGGAGATTACACATCCCCATCATGCCTTGTAACCTGTGATGGGCTTTTCCTCCAGGAATCTGCCAAATCCCCCTTTGACGGCATCCAAGCCAGATGACATCACCACATCCTGTGGCAGGGAGTTTCTCAGACTAACAACACACTGGGTAAATAAGTATTTTATTTTGTCTGTTCTCAGTGTCCCAAACCTCTATTTGAGCAGATGTCCCCTAGTTCTGGTATTTTGTGAGAGGGAGAAGAGTGTCCCTCTATCCACTTTACTCATGCCCTGCATAATTTTGTATCTCAATAATATCCCCCATCAGGTGCCTTTTTTCCAGACTAAAGAGCCCCAAATGCTACAGCCTTCCTCATAAGGGAGGCCCTCCAGCCCAGTAATCATTTTAGTCACTCTCTTCTGCACCTTTTCCATTTCCACTATGTCTTTTTTGAGATGACATAGATGACTGGAACTGTATGCAATACTCCAGGTGTGGCCTCACTATCGTTTCATACAAGGGCAATATAAGTTTTATTTTCATTTTCCTTTTTGATTATCTGTAGCATGGAATTGGCCTTCTTCACCACTGCCACACACTGGATAGACACTTTCATTGAGCTGTCCACCAGCACATCAAGATCTCATTCCTGATCCATCACGGGTAGCTCAGAACCCATGAGTTGATAGATAAAGTTTTGGTTTTTTTGCTCCAATATGCATTACTTTAATTTTTCCAAATGTAAACACATTTGCCATTTCACAGCCCATTCTCCCAGCTGGGAGAGATATTGAAACACATTTGCCATTTCACAGCCCATTCTCCCAGTTGGGAGAGATCCTTCTGGATCCCTTCACAATCTTCTCTTGTCTTCACCATTTGGGAAAGTTTCATGCCATCCGCAAACTTGGCCAACTCACTGTTCATCCATGTCTCCAGGTCATTTATGAACAAATTGAAAAGCACCGGTCTCCAAACAGTTTTAAACTGTATCCCAGTAGCAAAGAGGTGTGGATTATTCCAGTTAAAATATGGGCTAAAGTGTTGGGAAGACTAGGCATGATCTTGTGGTTAAAAAAACGAAATTACTTAAAATCAGAATACTTTTTAGGTATAGAAAGGCATCATTTCAGAGGCTATAGTGTGTATTTTTTTCCCTGTTCATTAACTGTCCTGCCTCCCATGTGAGCTGAAAAAACCTAAAAATTAACACACTTTGTATCAGTGGTGTGAAACGATATAGCCACAAGACTTCTGAAACAGTAACTGGTGGCTTAAGCATTTTTGCCTTAATCAAGATTAGAAAAGTAAACTTGACTTTGCATGCCAGGACGTGTTCCCTTAACAAACTGCCAATGCTTATAAAATATGTGGATTCAGAGCATAAGGAAACATAAGCAGCATGCAGCTGCTGTTTTCCAGCTCACTAGAAACTGAAACTGAAGATTTAGCAGAGAAAGAGTAATATGGGTTCTAAGCCTGTATTCTAGTCTGTATCAGATACAGCAGTGCTCCCCAACCTTTTTGTCCCCGCGGCCCGGGAAATTTTTGATAATTTTTCTGTGGCCCGGGGGTGGGGGGGGAGGGGGAATGCGAAAGGGGGGTCCGGCGGGGAGGCAAAAGGGGGGGTGAAAGCAAAGGATGGGAGGGAAGGAGGAGGAGGGGGAGGCACGAGGGCGGCGGCGGCGGCACTCACCGGCCTGGGGCGGCGGGCGTGCCACTCCCCCACACACACACGGGCGGGGTGGGGGGGGAACCCGGGCTCCTGGGCAGGCGGGCCCCGCCTCCTCCTCCGGCGCCGGGAGCCGCGCGCGGGTCTCGCTGCTGGCGCCCCGCTTGCTCCTGCTGCCGCCGCCGCCGCCGTGCGCCTCCTCCTCCGCCGGGGAAAGCAAGCGGGGCGCCAGCAGCGAGACCCACGCGCGGCTCCTGGCCCCGGCGCCCTGCACGCGGCACCCGCCCGGCCGCGCCGGGAAGCGCCCTCGCGGCACCGACGAGCCGCCTCCTCCTCCTCCTCCTGCTCTGGTTCCTCCTCCTCCTCCTCCTCCTCCTCCTCCTCCCGCCGCCGCCGCCGGAGGTGCAGCAGCAGCCACCCCCCCGCAATTGCCCCCCGCCGCCGCCGCAATCGCCCCCATCCCGCCGCCGCCGCTACCCCCCGCAATCGCCCCCCCCCCCCCGCCCCCGCCGCAATCGCCCCCATCCCGCCCCCGCCGCCACCCCTCCGCAATTGCCCCCCCGCCCCCGCCGCAATCGCCCCCATCCCGCCGCCGCCGCAATCGCCCCCATCCCGCCGCCGCCGCTACCCCCCGCAATCGCCCCCCCCCCCCGCCGCAATCGCCCCCATCCCGCCCCCGCCGCCACCCCTCCGCAATCGCCCCCCGCCCCCGCCGCAATCGCCCCCATCCCGCCGCCGCCGCTACCCCCGCAATCGCAATCGCCCCCATCCCGCCGCCGCCGCTACCCCCGCAATCGCCCCCCGCCCCCGCCGCAATCGCCCCCATCCCGCCGCCGTCGCCACCCCTCCGCAATCGCCCCCCCGCCCCCGCCGCAATCGCCCCCGTCCCGCCGCCGCCGCCGCCGCCACCCCCCCGCAATCGCCCCCCCCGCCGCCGCCGCAATCGCCCCCATCCCGCCGCCGCCGCCACCCCCTCCGCAATTGCCCCCCCCCGCCCCCGCCGCAATCGCCCCCATCCCGCCCCCGCCGCCACCCCTCCGCAATCGCCCCCCCGCCCCCCCCTCCGCAATCGCCCCCATCCCGCCGCCGCCACTACCCCCGCAATCGCCCCCCCCGCCCCCGCCGCAATCGCCCCCATCCCGCCACCGCCGCTACCCCCGCAATCGCCCCCCCGCCCCCGCCGCAATCGCCCCCATCCCGCCGCCGCCGCCACCCCCTCCGCAATCGCCCCCCGCCCCCGCCGCAATCACCCCCATCCCGCCGCCGCCGCCGACACCCCCCCGCAATCGCCCCGCCGCCGCCGCCGCCACCCCTCCGCAATTGCCCCCCCGCCCCCCCGCAATCGCCCCCATCCCGCTGCCGCCACCCCCCCCCCCGCAATCGCCCCCCCGCCGCCGCCGCAATCGCCCCTGTCCCGCCGCCGCCGCCGCCACCCCCCCCCCCCCCGCAATTGCCCTCGCTGCTGCTGCTGCTGCTCCTTCGGCGGCGGCGGCGGGAGGAGGAGGAGGAGGAGGAGGAGGAACCAGAGCAGGAGGAGGAGGAGGAGGAGGCTCGTCGGTGCAGTGAGGGCGCTTCCCGGCGCGGCCGGGCGGGTGCCGCGCGCGGGGCGCCGGGGCCAGGAGGGGAGGAGGGAGGCAAAGGCAAAGGCGGCGGCGGCAGCTCCTCCTGCACTCCTCCAGCCTTCCTCCTCCACCGGCCGCCCGCGGGAGAGAAGAGGAGGAGGAGGAGGGCGGCGGAGGAAAAGGGGAGGAGCCTCCCCGGCCTCCCCAGGCGGCCCGGTGCCGACCGGTCCGCGGACCGGGGGTTGGGGACCACCGAGATACAGCATATGGTGGTGTTGTGTAAGCATAGCATCGTAGTTTCTGAAGATATGGTCCTTCTCATGTGAGTTCGTCTTGCATAAGAAGAATCAGAGAATAGTTATGAGGGTGCCTGAGACTACTGAAAAGCAGAGAAAGGTATAAATAATAGTTCTAGGAATAATTGCAGTGTCATAGTCTCAAAGTTATCTTTGTTCCTATGCCTCAGTCAAATATCTTGAATGTGTGTGACCCTATGCAACCCTCCAGCCACCACGAGAGCGAAAAAGGTTACCCTGTTCCATATTTTGTTCCATAATTTGAAACAACAGTGTTTATTAAACTGGGAGGTAGCTTAGGAACAGGGACTGGATCAAGTGGTTCAAAACCTTTCTTCTGTATGACTGAATAAGGTTCAGTCTTTTCTTTGTCACCCTTGTTCTGGTTTGTGTCCCCATGGGGTAGCTTTTGTACCCCACATAGTTGAACATCTAGCATGAGGTAAGCTAAATAAGGGGTGCCACAACAAGGATGGTTTATGGTAACTCCTGATGATTGAAGGGGGGAAGTCCTTTATCTCCCGTCTCTTTTCTCATGGGTGAGGGGTTTGATAAGCTTTCTCCTGGCAGTTGAGTCAGGGCAGATTTTTTGTTGTTATTGAGGGCATTTTATTTCCATTCCTTTCTCTTCTGTCCCCCTCCAATGATGATTTATTGAGGGAAGGGATTTTACATCCTATATTATTTCAGCTTGGGAAATCTAAGGAAGACTATCTCTCCTGACCAGGGCCCTTCCTTCTGGACATGCAGCCACTCTTCCTGGGGTCTAAGAATCATGGGGGCTTCACTCTGACCAGGTAGAAATCCTCCCCCTTGTCTTCTATAACATATTCCCAATTCTGCTGTTCTTCCTCTGGGTCACACTTCTGCATAGCTTCATTCTCCAGAGACTCTTTCTGGCTCCTGCCTTTCTCTCCTGATTCTTCTTCATCGCTCTAATCCTCCTTCCTTGACTGGGCTTTAATTTTTCCCTCAAGCTTTTCATCTCCTCCTCCACTCCAAATCCAAGATGGCTTCTCTACCAAGTTCACAGGAAAGCTAAATGTATGAAACTCGACTAGATCTGGAGAGGGGCAAGATGACCCTCTAGGAGACAACTGGATCCCTGAATTCTCCACACAAACCAAAATCATTATTGTTTTGTAAGCATTCTAGGGTGGTAAGCTATATTAGGGATAATATTGTTGTATGTGCAACTCTTGGAGTTACTGGTACTCTGGCTTTTTTATTTCATTCAAAAACTCATTCACCTGATAGCAATTTTGCTTTCAAACTCAACTGCTAGCATAGTCACCGAAGCAAAATCCTAAACAGCAAAATGAAAATTTAAATGGAATGGTGAACTCTCTATTTATAATATTTATTTTAAATTGATAACAGAAACTTCTGCGCTATATGCTTAGAAAAGGACCATTGATTTCAAGGGGTTTTTGTGAGTCAACTCCTCTGTGAGTTCCATGGATTAAGATAGGCTTGGTGTATGTTCCCCCCACCCCAGTGATGTGATTTTAGCCATTGTTTAAAATATTTACAATGAATACAAATAATTGCTCCAAACTTACGCTTTTGTATGGCTGCAGACAGGATGAGAAGCCTTGCCTTCTAAGGAAGCAATGGATCCCTTCAGGAAAGGTTTCCCTGAGTTACTGGTCTGCCTGAATGGGGTTTTAAATGGATTGTGGTACAGTACCGTATTGCTTTGAATCTGTTTTGAGGTTCCTAATGTTTTTAGTATTTATTTGATGCTTTTATATTTATATACTCACTGTTGTTAGCAATAAATACTGTCTTTTAATAATAATGTAGGCCACTTTGAGTCTTTTCTAAGAATAAAGATGGGGTAAAATAGTTTAAAAGATGGGGTAAAATAAATATCAGTAAGGAAGCTGTGATTTGGAACTTGAAGAGGTTTTTCCTTTATTGATATTAGCTGTCAGGTGTTTAAGGGTTCCCATGGATGTTGAATTTCAAGTGCTCTGCTCAATTTAGTTCTCATAAGACACAAAAAGACTTCTCTTAAGGGCAGGCACTCAAATCTTGTTTTTCTTCAACAAATTCTAGACTTCCTCTGCTTTGTTGAACTATGTTGATTGAATACCAGTTAGCCCTCTTCCTTTCTAGTAAACAACATGGTTTAGAAGGCAAAGCATTTGTTTTAAACCTGACATTTAAAGCAATTCATTTTAAATGAATAATGGGAGCAGCAGTGCTGCTTCTGTGTGGGCTTAATAGCTAGACCTGGCTTGGAATGCGGATGGTAGCTTCTATTTTTCAGTACCCACATTTGTCTCATCCTGACAGACTGAAGAGAAAAAAAATTCTTGTATAGAAATCCAGGAACCACCTTTCAGTGGCACCTGTGATTCCTACTGACAAAACTGGACTTCTGAGCTCTTCTGTAGCAATAATGATTTGAAGAGAAAATATATAAAAGTAAAGGACTCCTGAAAAAAGTAGCAGAATTACCCTGATGTTACTGCAGTACTCAAAGTGATACATAATTGCTGACTATAAATATACCATTATTTAGTTTTAAAAAATGGAACATTTTCATTTTATGTCACACAATATTATTTGATCAATTTCTGTTTTTCAGTTTTCACATGGCAATTTCTTCAGTCTTTTCAGCTTAATCATTTTTTTCACTGCCACAACATTTTTATTAGCCTTTTTGCTTAGAAATGTGCATACTGGTATTGATGTTATTTATGGTGAAGCTTGAAAGTGAGGAAGTAATCTTGGAACTGTTTTCATGCTTAATTTCCTAGAAATGATTTTTGTTTTCTGTAGGTGATCAGACAATAGTGATTTTTTAGCTCCAAGGTACAAAACAAAGTTGAAGTTAGGACAAACTAGAATAGGTTTCAAGTGGTAAAGCTTTGAGTTATAGTTTCGTCTCTTCCTCCTTTCCTAATTCACTCGTTTTTATCAATTAAAATTCATCTGGGCATTCTTGAACAAGTATTATGCAGAATGCATTCCTTTCAATAGTTGTTACAAATTATTTTAACCAAAACTGTAGAATGTTAGCAAGAATAAGGTGCTGAGGCTGAAAGTTCTGAAATGAACACTTTAGTTCTTAGTCATGTTTTTCTGTGGTTCAGCTTAACAGTATTGTGAAATAAATGTTGCCATGAAATCTCAGCCAAATTGGCAGATGTTCTAGAACTCTGTACAGCACAGACATAACGAGTACATTCCATGGCCTCTCCCTTTTTGCATACTCCCTTTTCTCTTGCCAGCGGTGTATTGCCTTTCTCCCTTCAAAGAACAGCAAGTTTCACTGAATTTTTTTTCTTCCTCTGAATTTCAACATGTGGGCTGATAACTCCTGTTCTTTGGCTCCAGCTGTTTTTGGCTCAGATCAGCTGTGTCATTTTCCCTGAATTTGTTGCCTTCTTTCTAAAATTTTAATTACATCCCTCTGTAATAAAATGGAAGATGTCCAAGAGCACTTCTGCTTCTGAGTTGATGTCACCTTTGCCCAATAGTGATTTCTTGAGTGCACTAGAAAAGCCTTGCTGGAATAAACCATTGGATCCTCTAGGACTTCATTTAGTTTCAGCTGGTAGACAGTTGAGTGTTTCTTGAGAGTTGACAAGCAAAGCATAGAAATGAAAAGCCTCCCCTGCTGTTTTCCCTCTACTAGTAAAAGACATGTGATTTCAAAGCTTAGTGATTCCATTCAGTATCTAGTTTCTGATTCTATATCCACTGGTTCAACATCTGTTTGTTCTGGAGAACGAGCCAATACAAAGAATGCTGGTCATTATCACTGGTAACTGACCTGGCTCTCTTCAATTTCGAAGCCCTTGATGCCCAAGCCTGTCGACTCTGCTGGAATTGAAAATGTATGAATCTAGACAGCATACATAGTTCTCCTGAACATCAGGGAGGTCAGGGGAAGATTTTGGGACTGTTTGTCCTTCAAGAACACACCACCTTCTCAAATGAAGCCTTAAAAAGTGCCAGCCTCAAAATCAAAGTTGAAAGTGGCCAGAAGTCCACTTCTGCTTTTGTAAAATCTTCCTTTTTGAGCAAAGCAAGTTGTAAGGGGGTGGGTTCCTTTAAAAAATTTTTTTCACCTTCTCAATGCTTCTTGCAGTGGAAATGGACATTTTTTGCCTCCTCCCACTGCCCTTTGGAGGATCTCAGGGGACAAGAGACTCAAAATGTCCATACAGTTCCCTCCCTTGTACTTAAAGATTTAATATAAATATTAATATAATGGTTTTGAAGGAGTATATAAAGAAGGGGATGGTGTTGTTCTACTTTTTAAAACACAGGATGAGATGAGTACTATAACATATTTCATAAAAACAACTGTTGCTCATTCCATGTCAAATCAACCAATGAAAAATCCATTTTGGAACTTGATGTCATGGGTTTGATTCATTTTTGGTACATTTGTCTGAAAAGATAGGATTTTCAAAATTTGCTGAGTTAAGACCAAGGAGCTGCATTATATTCACTCTGTGTGTGAGAGAGAGAGGGGGGGGGAAGAGAGAGATAATATACCAGCTAACCTCACAGGAGATGACAAAAGCATCCAACATGCTAGCCAAGAAAAAAAAGGGTTCTTAATCATTAGGTATAGAAACTTTGGTCTATTTTCGGGGCTAAGTCAAATTAATTCCTTGTCACTGGCAACAAGAACATTTAAATTTTGTATGATATCATTGAGATAACAACCTGAAATTCAGAGTGATTAGCTACAAGATATGTATCTTTAAGTGTGAATGTTTAGAAAATTTTAAAATACTCAGTTTTCCAAAAATTCAAATTTTATATTTATTTGAATGTGTAATTTTTTGGGAAATGTGCAGTTGCATCATGCTATATATCAAATCCCTATTCATAAGCTTTAAAATGACACCTGTCCCAGGTCTGTAGCTATCACAGGTATCTATTAAATGACCTTTGATGTTATAGTGGGTAGTGAATTTTGGCTTTTTTTTTTTTGCATTTTGAAAATGAAATATCTCAGAAACGGGTTGACCAAAAAATTAAAAAAATACTTTAATAATCTCATGGTAAGGTGCAAATGTACCAAAAATGAGCCAAATCAATGACATCAAGGATCCATACATTGTTTGATTTGATATGGAATGACCCTATTCCAAATGTGTGGGGTTTTTTTTGGGGGGGTAGAAGGGGTTGACACCTGTGTTAAGTTGTTTGCCTGCTTACATTTTTTCTCTCTAGTTTTTTAAGCATGTGGCTTAATTTAACACTGATGAAATTTGGGGGCTGAGCACACATTTGTGAATGTAGTAGATAAATAATGGGTTTTCAACAGATTGCCTGAAGCATGTGTATCTGTATAGCCAAGTTTTTTTTTATCTGAAACATCTCAGCTTGTCTAATCCTGTGTTTATCCTGTGTAGAGGCTGCTACTTGTAATTAGGTTGTAAGCAATTTTTATACATGGACTGGAAATTCGTATTTTATACATAAAGTACCTGGGCGCATACAAATATAAAACTAGATGCATGTAC
This sequence comes from Phrynocephalus guinanensis, assembly GCA_037367245.1. Classification (NCBI taxonomy): domain Eukaryota; kingdom Metazoa; phylum Chordata; class Lepidosauria; order Squamata; family Agamidae; genus Phrynocephalus; species Phrynocephalus guinanensis. The sequence continues at coordinate 65,046,116 of CM074738.1, forward strand.
TCGCCAGTAAAAGAAAAGTAATCATAGGTCCAGTTCAAAGCCCCTTGTACAATAAGGGAGGTTATTGGCTAAACCCTGTGTAAACTTAAATGACTGCTCCTGCTGCTAGAAACACAAAATGAAGAAAGCCACTATAATTAAAAAGCTTCAGAGCCTTGAAGGACACTGGATAAAGATTTATGTCCACAATGTACATGCCTCAGAATGTAGAAGGACTGAGAGAAAGGCCTCTCCCAATATATGAAAGCCTGAGACCATCCTTTGGATTGCTTGAACACATGTTGTATTGGGTTTTATTGGATTATGATCTGCACTTGGAATTCTGCCTAGTATTGGATCTGTAGTCAGTGAAGCCATCATTGCAAAGGCGTTATGCAACCAGCCTATCAGGCTTGGCTGGCTGTAGCAATTTGGGCAAGCCAAAGTTTCTGAACTATGTGACCTTGCTGTTTCAGCAAGATAGCAGTCGGTAGTATAATAGGTAAGTGCAATTGTTCTTACTTCTTACTTACTTAATAGAAGAGCACATATGGCATAAATAGATAAGAGAAAATATTAGTTTGACTTGGGTCATTTCAGTTGTAGTATATTGAACTTTTTTCCAGTGTACTGACTTTAATGAACAAATTATAACCATTGAGTGGTTTTAATGAACTATCAAGAAGATGTGTTATTGATAATAACATTGTCTAACCAGGCATATTGCTCTATAGTTAGTAAAGGTTATGAACAGATCCCAACACATGAAGCAGTGGCCAGGAGTGTATTGCACAATTTAAACCATTGTGCTAGCTGTGCCCATTCCTGGATAGGTCTGATTTTAGTTGCATTCCAACTAGATTGCTGTAATATAGTCAATATGGGGTCAGAGATGGAAATATCCGGAAACTTTGAAGCTTTGAAAAAAAAACATTTTTTTCAGGGAGAAACAGAAATTTCTGGAAAAAATGAAAAAATGCTACATTAGCATTTAAATTTAGGAGCATAAAATATGACTACAGACAATTTGACTTAACATAATATTATCACAACTACATATTAAAATATAGTGTATCCAAACAATTATTACAAATAGAATTTACTTTTTAAATAATATTTATTTGTAATTGTAAGTAACAAATGGAGTAATAATCTCCTGAACTGTTTACTAGTTTATGTGGAACAAAAAAACCTCTATAAAACAATATTTAAAAATCCAGAATTAACAATTATTCATATTTCCTCTCCACAGTATTAAATAAAAATAAAATAAAAAACTTTCATTTTTGCTTTCCTTTCGTTTTGTTATTAATGAATTTTTAAAATAATTTTTGGAATGAAATAAAACAAAACAAAACGATCCATTAAGCTATAAAATGGCTTCCCTGGTTAATAAAGGCACCAAATTTGGTGGGTAGCTTCCCTTGGCGCTTCCATGTTAGCCCTCCAGATTCAGAGAGTTTTGGAGTTCAGGGGGTCAAGTTATTAAACTGCAAAGTGGGTCACCCAAGGAAAAAGAGGGAGAGGGAAAATATGGCATTTTAAACTCAAGCCTCATTCCTTGTTCTGTGGAATGTGAAGGAAGGGGGTTGAGGCGAGTGCTGAAAAGATTCCATTCTGTTTTCTTTTTGCTTGCCTTTCCCTAAGGAAGGAAGTACATGCTCAGGGCCATAAATTTTCTCTTGTTCTTTCAGAGAATGAAACTGGGGTTTTTATTGCTTTATTGCTTAGCAACCCTTCCAAGCAAGACATATCAGCACCCGCCTCACCACCCCCCTCCATCACACTCCACAGAGAGGAATGAGGCTTGAGTTTAAAACTTTTTTTTCCATGGGGGACCCACTTTGGAGTTTAATAACTCACCCCCTGAACCCCAAACCTCTCCACATTTGGAGGGCTTAAAGAGAAGAATCCAAGGAAGCTACCTGTCAAATGTGGTGCCTCTAGGATGAGTTGTTTCTAGAGCAAAAAATGGCAGTTCATTTCATCACGAAATGCGTTCTACTGTTTCATTAGGTAACAAAACATTCTGCTGTTTTGTTATGTAACAAGATGACAAAACAGTGTTTCATTTTTTGTTTCGTGCCTCTTTCTACTTAGAACCCATGAGCTGTGTGTACGTATGTGTAAAAAATACCTATTCCTGGTTTCTTTTGCTCCCCTCCCCCTGTTCAGCTGGCATATCTAATGTGTTTTGTGTAAAATATTGTTGGATGAGCTTTGCAGGCATATTAGATTGCATTCTTGGTAGCACTAGTGAGGAATGCGAAATTCACCCACTCTTCCATGTTTTCCTTTGATCCTGTGAGATTTTGTTTAGTGAAAAATTGTAATTTGAATTATTCTTGTTTTTAATGTTCAGGAGGTTGGTTTGGTTTAAAAATGGTTTCTTAAAACACCCAGGTTAGCATGAATCAAACAGGGAGATCGTATGGAAATGAGGAAAGGGGGAAATGAATGACATTTTTTGGGTGCCAGACTTATATCCATGGATTGACACAATGACTGAAATGTCAATTCAACAAAAGGGGACAGTAGAGAAATCCAGATATTACCTGACTTGATTTATTTACACTGTTGTGTATTTGAATTAGCACTGGATGTACATGATCTCATGCTTGCTCTTCCTCTGTATTTCTATTGTATTTTAACTATGTAAATAATCAAGGAAAATGTCAGGAAGGATAGTGAAATACTTTTCCTCTGTGAAAACAGAAGGTAATTTATGTTACTGAAATATTCTACAATTTCAGATTCTCTACCTTGCATTTTTAGTGGCTTGATAGTTTTTTTTAAATGGTCAGAAAGCACGGAACATGGAAACGTTTTTGCTGAGCAAACAATAAATGCTATTCTTTTATTTCATTTTAAAACCCATGAATGCAAACTTACAGCTTGAAAAGAATGATTATCAAAGTGTTTAAATGAACCTCTAAGCTCTAAGGGCATTTTATTTAAAGGGAATTCTTGTTCATTTTATAAATACAATTATGTACACTTTCTGAGCATGGCACAACTTCATGGTTCTAGTGCTAGCACTCAAACTTTCAGCTTTTTCTCCTTCACTTTTTCCTAAACTTACTCTGTTTTCATTGTTTCACCTCATTTTTATGGTGCATCTTGTCAAGCTATCTGTGTGGGGGCAAATAATTTCATAACAATACTCTTGAATAAGGCTGGAAGAAAACATCCCATAAATAAAAGGAAGCTGGTGAATGCTTTAGTGGGAAAGACCAAATAACATAGTTTAGTTGTTGAATTGTGTGGACTGAGGAGCTCAAATTAAACCATGAAGTTAGAAATGTGATGGAATCCTTGTGCTTTGAATTACTGTATTTTTCGCCCTATAAGGTGCACCTGGCCATAAGAAGCACCTAATTTTTAGAGGAGGAAAACAAGAAAAAATGTTCTGAATCAAATTTGATCTCTTTCTAATTTGATCTCTTTCTTTGATAGAATTACAGGCCTGGTGGATGAGGGGAATGCTGTGGATATTGCTTATCTGGACTTTAGTAAGGCGTTCGATAAGGTTCCTCATGGTATTCTTGCTAAGATGTTAGTAGAAAGTGGGATAGATAGTGCTACTGTTAGGTGGATTTGTAATTGGTTGACTGATCGCACCCAAAGGGTGATCATAAATGGCCTCTCTTCAGCTTGGAGATATGTGACCAGTGGGGTGCCCCAGGGTTCTGTTCTGGGTCCAGTGCTGTTCAATATCTTTATTAATGACTTGGAGGAAGGAATAGAGAGTATGCTAATTAAATTTGCAGATGATACCAAATTGTGAGGGGTTGCTAATTCCCTAGAGGATAGGATGAAAATCCAAAAAGACCTTGATAGATTAGAGTGCTGGGCCAAAGCTAACAGAATGGATTTCAACAGAGGGAAATGTAGGGTGCTACATCTAGGTAAAAAGAATGAATTGCACAGATATAGGATGGGGATACATGGCTGGAGAATAGTACCCGTGAAAGGGATTTGGGAGTCTTGGTGGACCACAAATTGAACATGAGTCAGCAGTGTGATGTGGCGGCCAGGAAAGCCAATGTGATTCTTGGTTGAATCAACAGAACCATAGTGTCTAGATCAAGGGAAGTGATAGTACCACTCTATTCTGCTCTGGTCAGACCCCACCTGGAGTACTGTGTCCAGTTCTGGCCACCACAATTTAAAAAGGATGTTGACAACCTTGAGCGGGTGCAGAGGAGGGCGACCAGGATGGTTGAGGGTCTGGAGGAAATGTCTTATGAGGAACAGCTTAAGGAGCTGGGAATGTTTAGCCTTTCAAAAAGAAGACTGAGAGGCGATGTGATAGCTATGTTTAAATATTTGAAAGGATGTCATATTGAAGAGGGAACAGGTTTGTTTTCCATGGCTTCAGAGACTAGGACTCGGGGCAATGGTTTCAAACTACAGGAAAAGAGATTCCATTTGAACATTAGGAAGAACTTCATGACAGTTAGAGCTGTTCAGCAGTGGAATATGCTGCCACAAAGGGTGGTGGAGTCTCATTCCTTGAAGGTTTTTAAGCAGAGGCCATCTGTCAGAAATATTGTGATGGGGTTCCTGCATGGCAGGGGGTTGGACTAGATGGCCCTTGAGGTCTCTTCCAACTCTATGATTCTATGAAATCCCTGGGCACCTTCCAGTTCCCCAGTACTCTCTCACACACTGGATATCCATATGCTTCTCTGCCAACTACGGTAACATGGCGCCACTCTTTCTGCACCTAATGACACAACAGTCTGTTCCCAGTGGCCACTTCTGCTCTCTCCCTTGGCTTGTTGTGTGAAAAGGCAGCCGCTCTATTCCCAGTGAGGCCTCTGAGCCGGATTTGTTTTGTGTCAGCCTTCCTCCCCTATTCCTGCCAGGCTCCTCCTCTTCTCCAGTTCCCATTCCAAGAGAACTCTCCCCTCTATGTTGTTGTTGTCACATGGGAGGGGGCGGGCTAGGCTGGTCTAGGCAGACACTAGAGGGAGGAGGAGAAGGAGAAAGTGGTGGAGGCTGTGGCAGAAAGTTTGGCGAAGGCAAGCCCCCGATGGCCCTGAAAGCACAGGAGGAAGGGGAGGCTCCACACAGTCTTCCAGCCGTATGTGCTGAAGGCATGAAGAACTCCAGCCATTGGCTCCACCATGCAACTCATTTGGCAGTGTCAATGGCTTCTGCATTTGCTGCTGCTGCTCTTTCCTTGGAGCTCTGGACATCTTGCTGCAGCTGTCTCTGAATCTGAGGGCAGCAGCCACCCGATGGTGAAAGGAGCTATGAGCTGCAGCAGGAGCCTCCTGCGGAAGTGCCCGGTGGGTTTGCATTCACCCTATAAAGTGCACAGACATTTTCCCTTACTTTTGAAGAGGGGTGTGTGTATCCTATGGGGCGAAAAATATCCTAAGCACATATCAATAGTACAGAGAGAAGGAAAAAAAACCCTCCCAGATTTTGCTTAGCTATTGATTCAGTGTTGGTGAAGTGGGGCACATTGTAATGGAGTCTTTCAGTAGCATATGCCTTTTAATTTTCATTCACCACCATGGCTTACTTAAGTATCCGCTGTGCATTTGTCATTGAAGTGTCTATCCAAAAACAATGAATCTGTGATCACAATGCAGAGAACTTTTTGTACTCAGTCAAAAGGCTGCTGTTTTAAACCAAAAAAGCATATTGATATGGGTTGAAAATTTGAGGGCTACTGGTTCTTTGGGGCTACCTGAAGACTGAGGTCTACAGACATCAACCAAGAACTGTTGATGAACTGTAGGCTGCTATATGCCAAGAAAATGAAGCAATGCAACCACACATGACCTGCTAGGTGATAACAAAACTTTAAAAATTGTCTACAAGTGTATATTGCTAATGAAGGGTACCATTTGAAAAATGTCATTTTCAAGGCTTCATGAAAATGAACTATCCCATGCACTTTTAGATAAGGTAATAAAAATATTAAACCACATTTATCGTGCCTTTTGTTTTTTTTACAATCTGGGAGCTTTTTTAACCCCATCCTGTAGAAGTGCATAAAACTTTACATTGCTGGCAGTGAATGTTTTAGCATAGTTTCATCTTATAGGGAATGTTGGATCAGCGGACTAAGGCTCTGAAAACTGTTGGCTGCAAAGTGGGCAGCTTGGTAGTTCAAATCCCGGGTGCCACGCAGCGGAGCGAGCTCCTGCTGATAACCCCAACTCCTGCCAACCTAGCAGTTCCAAAGCATGTAAATGCAAGTAGATAAATAGGTACAGTCACCCCCCGCCATTTTGCGGTTCAGGTACTGCGGTCCCACTACATTGCGGGATTGCAGTACCTGCACCTCAGAGCTGCGGGAGCAGTGGGGGGGTGATCTGGTCGCTCCGCACCGCCCTCCGCTCCTCCGAGAAGCCTCAGGCTGCGTGGGGGTGGCAGGTGTGATTGGGTCGCGCTGCACCGCCTCCGCGCTCCTCTGAGAAGCCTCGGGGCACGGGAGTGATCGGGTCACTGCACGCCACCCCCTCGCTCCTCCTAGAAGTCTGAGGCCATGTGGGGCAATCGGGTCGCTCCGTGCCGCCCCTGGCACTCCTCCAAGAAGACTTGGACTGTGTTGGGGGGGAGCGGGGGGTGATCGGGTCGCTCCATGCCACCCCCACGCTCCTCCAAGAAGCCTCGGGCCACGCAGGGGGGTGGCGGGGGTGATCGCATTGCTCCGCGCTGCGCCCGTGCTCGTCTGAGAAGCTTCAGGCCGCACGGGGGGGCGGCGGCAGGGGGCGATTGGGTTGCTCAGTGCCACCCTCCATGCATCTCCGAGAAGCTTCAGGCCATGTGGTGGGGGGCACAATCTCCATTGAAATGCATTGAGCCAATGCATTTCAATGGAGATGGCCCCGGACGAAACATCTCAGGCGGCGCGGGCGGGTGGCGTCAGGAGGTCAGATCCCGCAACACTGCCCCAAGACTTCTTGGACTGGTGCGCGATTGCCCCCGCCGCACCCCACCCGCTTTCGCATATGGCGGATTTTCATGCATCGCAGGTGGGGTGGGTCCTAACCCCCGTGATCGGCGGGGGGTTACTGTACCGCTGTAAAAAGAGGGAAGGTGAAACAGCACAACACTGGCTCTTTGGCTTGAATACAGAGGTGAGCACCACTCCTAGAATAAGGCACGACTAGCTTGCATGAGTGGGGGTAACCTTTACCTTTTACCTTTCATCTTATAGAATTATTATGTATTGACACTTAACCACAGTTCAGGGCTTCTTTTTTCAAGTTAAGGTAAAATATTAAATATTTCCTTGATAATAAGAAAGTAACAGTGGGCATATATTCAGCTATGAGTAGATTCAAGTTAAGTGTCAAATGGTTCTGTTCATTGTATACACTAGTGGTTCATTGATTGCATAGAAAAGAGCAAGATCTTGCCTGTTGATCCAGAGACCAACTTTCTGTGATAGGCAGAACACAAGAAAGGGTTCTTTATGTGCAAGAAACTTGACAATATGCAGCCTTTCTTACATCCAACTCAACATGCTTATGTTGAAGAACTTGGCTACCTATTGAACACATGGAAAAATCCCCGAAAAGAGAATATTCCTGTGAAATTAATGTCTGTAGCTTCTTCACACATGACAGTGAGGCATGCTCTTTGCTCTGTAAATGCCTTTTTCTCTCTACTTCTGTTTTAACTACCTGTCTTTTTCCAAAATTGGATCACTTATTTGCTTTTCTTTTAGTCACCATTTTAATCTACCCAAACGATTATAGCAATAGCAATGGCAACCCAATAACTAATGGTTAGTTTTGCTGGAAGGGTGTAAATGTTTGGAAGTTGAGTCATGGCAACTGGACTTCTTTTCTTGAGAGATCGAAATGTTTTGGTACTCATCCAAGCAGCTTTGTCAGTCTGATCTCTGAAGAAAAGAACTCCAGTTGCCATGACTCAACTTCCAGATAACCTTACCTGGATGACTGAGAATCTTCACAGACACAAGGGCATAAGTGGCAGAGATATTGCCAGTGTTTCACACCAACTCACTCTATTGGTACATGACAAGGGATGCATGGAATGATTCATTAGCTAGTAACAATTTTTCACTGCAGTTTTTGCCACTGGCATTAATAAACCATAGGATTAATAGAATTTATTTAACACTCGTCCATGTTTTTCCCTTAAACTTTTATTGAGTATTATGTCTTTTTCTGATCCCAATGAGAATTCCAGTTTACTGAGAATGAAGAATTAAGAGATGAGACTACATACAGATATATGTTGCCTAAACTCGTTCAGATTTTCAGTCCTTCCTCTCCCAGAACAGGGCTGGTTTAATGACAGAGGTATGTTGCCGCTGCTTCTTAGCGTTATGGGAGACTTTTTGTTCCATCTGGTATATTTGCTTTGTTCCTTACAGAAGGGAGGCACCTTTCTTTAAATTTCTCTGATAACATTGATGTTACTTTAAGCCACTGAGGTAAATTCTGATAAATATTGCATGTAGACTTGGTTTAGGTCTTAGGCCTGGTTAGAAATAAAGCCATGAAAACAATTACTTGATCAGTGTTTGTACTGTTGTATCTTTAGCATTTGGTATAAATAAAAGCAATCTACAATATTTGCTGTTTCCAGGTTTAATGTATTTTATCTGTTTACATAATCCCAATCTTTCCTTCACTGACAATCGGACAGATAATGTTTGGAGATGAAACATCAACTCTAGTCACACCATGTTATCTGACAATTAAATGCTTTCATATTTATTTCTGCACCTCAGGTGTTCTAGTGTATCCATCTCCATTTGACCATTTCTATAGCATCATAAAAGTGTCCTCAGGGAAATATGGATCTGAATTACTTTCTGAATTGTAACAGGAAGAAAAATCCTGAGCATAGTGCAGCTCAGAAGGTCTAACAGTTACTTGTGCCTGATGACGATACAAGTCAAATCTGAAATAAATTTATTTATTCCACTTTATGGAATGACAGAAACAAATCTCCCTGATATGAACACATATTACTATTGGGAAATGGATATTAAATGTTACACTACTGCTTTTTTTCTTTGCTAATTAAATTTTCCATGGAAAACCGATATAAAAATGCACACTATGTTGGAAATCTTTAGCTGCTGTTATATGAAGACACAGATCTGATTAATTGCATTTAGTTCTCCCTAAGTGATTTACTGTCTGATTAGGCAGTTCTTCTATTTTAATTGATGTTCTGGTTTTCTTTCTACTATATTGCTTTCTTGAATAAATGTTTTGTTCAAATGTATGATGAAATAACAATACAACACTTGACATATTTGTGGGTGAGGATGTGCCATTTGGATTTGATATTTTGTGGGGAGGGACTCAAAATCCAAGAATTCTCCTGATAGAATATCTTCATTTCACTCATTTGGAAAGAGACAAAGGCCCTTTGTACACGACCCCTAAACTCCGCAGCAAATGGCTGCCAGCTCCGGAGCTTACAATTGTTTCCCCAACAGCTCTGGAGTTTGCAGGAAATTAAGTGCGACCACGCCCACCTAAGCGCGTCCCAGCGCACTTTTCTTGTACCTGCTTTAGAAGGGTGAAAATCCCCAGGTCCGGATTTAATCTGGTGAGTGCGGGGCTCTCCTCGCTTCTGTTTTTTTTTTTTTTGCCTCCCGCCCCTTTAAGAGAAGGGGCAGGAGGCCAAAAAAAAAAAAAAAAAACAGAAGAGAAGGAATCAGGACGATGGGGCTTCGACCGGCTTGGGAGGTGAGCCTGCATTTTTTCCTCTCTTTCTTCCTCCCTCCCCTCACGCAGACAGGATCAAGGAAGTGCGGAGGGGTGGGGACACAGGAAGAGCAATGAACCCCCAAGATCCCTGGTCCGAATTTAAGTGGCCAGCAGATCTTAGGAGTCGTGTGAAAAGGCCCAAAGCCTCTGATCAAGTCTCATTCTCAGGCTTCCTTCTCAGGCTTTATTTCCTGTTGCAGTGCTTCTTGAAATGCTGATGATTCTTCAGCGAGCACCGTCTAAAGAGCATAAAGTATAACAAGACCACCAGCCATAGGAAGCATTGTGGCACATATATTACATACATACATTTTTACATTTTAGAAATGAAAGATACATCGCAAATGTGTCCTTTTAAAATGTGAAATCTGCCTTTTCGGGTGGGAAATTTGAGTTGTTTGAACTTCACTGGAGCACTGATCAATACAGAGAGTGCTGTCTATTTTAGTAAAAGTAATCTTGTCACAGCATCTTTTAAAGAATTCAGCTGAGAGAGCTCCCAACAGATCTACAAAGAATAAACTGCCCTATACAAGGACCTTACTACATGCTTTTGTTTCATAAACAGAAAGCTCTAGAGGAGGGTTGGTCAGATGCTATGGCAAATATTTTCCTCAAATGTATTTCGAGAACATCACTGACAAGGTAAAGAAAGGTTTAGAGTACTAGAGTCATTTTATCTTCATATTAGTTTTTTTCTTTTACATAAGTATATTTTAAAAGCTGTATTTATATATTATCATCAATTGATTGTGTGGCATATTGCTGAGAAACAGGTAGTATTCAGGTGATCCTGCAGATTTTCTTCACTTCCTTATACAATCCACTGCCTGGCTACCCCTCCTTGTTGGTGGACACCTGAGGTGATATCTATTTGTTTGTTTGTTTGTTTGTTTGATGGATTGATTTACTGCTCCATCTGACCGAAGTTAAATCTGAACAGTTTACAAAAAATTAAATATAGGCAGTACAATATACAATATGTAACTAAGTAAAAAAATATCAACAAATCAGTTATAATTAAATCAAACAACAAAACAATAATGATAAATCTAAATTAACATACAGGAAAAGACAGACGGGGCAGATTAAAATGTAAGAACTAGATCAGTGGGATGATGAACAAGATAAACCCTGGTAAATCCCATAAATCAAATTTTTGAATTAATGTGCGGGTCATAGAATTGCTGATCTGAAATTTGTGTGAAATTTTTGTGAAACTCATTTCCTGTGATTGCTTAGTTCTAAAATTATTGATTGATTGTGAAAAAAAAAACATAGCATTTGTATGCTATCTTGTTTTTTTGGATTGATTTTCCAAGAGAGTTTTTTAAAGAGATGAAGTTCATTTTTGCGTTAATTTTTTAAGTATTGAAAATCCTGATTTGTTTGTTCTAAAATTATTCCTCATTTTTATCAAATACAAATGCAGTTTTATAACTGAACAGATGTAATGGTTGGCATCCTGGTGCTGTCCATGTAAGGTTTGCCATACATAGCTTATTGACAAGATCTTGGTTATATGTTCAGGCATGAACTGTAACATTTTGTCAGTTAGTTGTAATTTGCCACAGCGAATTACATAAACACTGCATAAATACCAGTAGGATTCTGACCATGATAAGCTTTCATGGGCTGCTGAAGTAGACTCGAGTATACAGGTATGAATGCATATGAAGTAATTTTTATTAGTTTTGGAGGCAGTACACAAGGGCTAGAATTTGTTGCTATTTTTGTTGTAGTACGAGGAAGAAGCTACAACTTTGGAAAATGCTTTGTGTCACACTATCTTCTACTTAAAAGTATTTGTCCCATCACTTACCTTTTAGTCAGTTAAGTTTCCTGTAATCTTTATACTTTAGTTTTCCAGCCCCTGTTGCACCTATTTCAAAACCACTCATTAGAATCCCAGATCAGTATCATTCCATTATTTCCCACCCTATGTCTTCCAGTAATTGGAATGAAAGGAGGCAAATCCATGACTCTGGTGTGGTGATTACATCTGTCAGCAAGGAAATTAAGTAAAGCTTTTTCCTGTGTCGTAAACAGGAGTTCTGACTTCATTGGCAAGAAACCTTTTTTGAAAACGCCCAGTGAATTGATATACGGTCTAGGAGAGAATATTTCAAGCACTATCTCTTTCTTAACTTTATCCATCTTACACATAAAGGCCTCTACAGGCTAAATAAACATTTAAATATAAATCCCAAAGACAGGAATTGTTTTTAACAGTCATTACTGTTGTGTTTATATGTAGTTATACATTTCAAAATGCTCAGCAAAAAGAAGTAGGAAGAACAAACATTGATGAAGATAAGAACACTTTATTGTGTTAATGATTTCTGTTTATGTTAATGTACCCTTTAATTTGAAATCTTTTTTTTTTCTTTTTAAATCCTTTTTCCTTTCTTCACCAGCACTTGCTTTTTTTGTACCTGTTTGTCACATATGTTCTTTGCTATTACATGCATTGCAGTAGGTTCTGGGCTACTGAACTGAACAAAATGCAAACGTTCACACAGAGGAGAAAATGTTGCAGATGGAGAGTCAGATGATATTTTTAAAAAATATAATTATGAATGGAGTTAAGAAAATTAATCAACACATAAGGCTGGCAAACCCCTGTTGAACAATGGGGGTGGGGTGGGGAAACGTCTTCAAAAGGAAAAGGGAAATACTGGAGCAGGTTGATTCTTTTGGTATCCTGAGCACCAGCAAGAAATTTTTTTTATCATTCGCACCAATTGTATTACTTAGATGATGAAGGACAAAGGAGGGCTAAAGAAACTTTATTATAAACAACACAACAAACCCAGCTTTGATATACACTACCTCTTTGATGCCTTAGCTGCGGTAGCACCTGTTTGCTACGGACATCTAAGTTTGTGTATGTTTCGATTTCATTATTGGCAAAGTGATATCTGAAATAAGTGTGCATGTATTCCAGAACTGTCCACTACTAGTACTTTTGTTATCCAATGTCTAGCCTTTGAACTTCTGCCCAGATATTTGGTACTAGAAGTTATGCTTTCCCCTGGGAAGAAAATGAAGCTATGGGGAAAAGAATGAAGTATGCCAATATTCAGGAACCTTAAGTAATCTCTCATGTCTGCAGTTCCTAACAGCATTGTTGGCATCGGGGAACTATTGATGCATACTTTATTGACCCTCCATCATGGCAAAAGTTTTCCTTGTGGTCACCCCTCAATGAGTTTCCATGGCAAATTGAAGATTGTAACCAAGATCTCCCAATTCCTTGTTCAACACTTCATCCCCTCCCATCTGCTCTCTTTTGTTATTTAAAAATCACAAAACCTTGTTTGTTTATTTGGTGCAAAGGCACTACTCTGGGCAGTTTAAAACCAATACACGCCAATAAACGCAACAAATAACAACACATCAGGCGACGGAAATCTAAAATGAAACACAGCACGGTCAAATAACCATATAGAGTAGCAGTCAAAAACTTGACTGGCACAAAATGTTCTAGCCCAAGGCAACTTAGTCAGCAGATACATGATTAACTTGTTTACCTGTAGGTAATATATCAAGAAAATCCCAGAATCTTGATTGGCAGCAGCTGTTCTAGCTCAAGGCAACTTGATCTGTATATTTTCTCAAAATGATGTTTCAAAATAAGTTTGTTAGGGTTGTGGCCTAGTTTTAGGAACACCGTATGCTTTCTTCCAATATTCAGACTAGTAGTCCACCTATTTCAGTATTGCCTAACAGTGGTTGATGGGAACATTGCATCGTCCTGTCCAAAGCTACCAAGGATCGAATCTAGGACCATTTGTATGGGGAAGCAATAAATGAGTTAAGTTGCTATCATCAAGAATTCAAATCCTCGTGCTTCTTATACCATTTGTCCCCTTCAGTTTTATTCTGCCACCTTTTTGCTGTTCAAGTGTAGAAAGTAATTTTGGTTATTCTGTTTTATTGGTTTATTGTTAAAATGACTTGGCTGCCTGTGATACATGCTAGATGTGATACTTTGAGCTGAATGGATAGATTTTGAAGGCCAGCACGGTTAAGATTTTTCTTTGGCTGGACAGTTCTGGCAGAGATACTTAATTTTCAGATTTTCTCTTCCACTGCTAATGAGGTTATGGCTTAGGGGCAAACAGGGCTTGATCTCTTTTAAGCTTTGTGTCTGGATGACTTATCTTAAGTCCAGTATATAATATTTGACAAATTGGATAAATGTAAAGTGCCTAACAGCTCAGCAGCATATGGAGACCACAGCTGCCTGTTTCTTTGAAGAAAAGAGCCAGAGGTAATAAGATTGGATTAACAAGAATGTCTAGCCAACACCTCTCACCTGGAATATGCCTTGAATTGTTTAAAATTACCCATCCAAGCTGTATTTGCAATGGGTTGCTAATAATTTTGGAAATTTTAGATTTCTTCAGAATAATAAAAAAGCATTCTCAACATAATCATGTTTGCCAGTTTGCTTTTCTGTCGCTCTTTGCTTGTTTACCAATTTTAAGTCTATCTAGTAAAATGGATAAGATAATTCTCAGCTGTCAGTAACTTTGTCAATATTGATGCTGACAGCAGAATTCAATAAACTAAAGCAACTCCCTGCTGTTTCATGTTTCATGTTGTTAAGGTAGGGCACCCACTTGCTTATAACATTTTGTAAACTCACTTCACTCAGACTGTGGTGGAATGTTAATACTGTGGTGAACGTATCTGTAGAAGATACATGCTGCACCGTGTGAACCTGACACTTTTGCACAAAACATTTAAGTTACTATCAGATTTTAAAGGATAAAAACAACTTGAATGCAGTTTGGTAATACACTGAAATCACTGTACAGCATCAGTTTCATTGGACTAATGTAATCATTAGAGGCACTACATCCATTCTCCTTGGTTATCCACTCACTTCCAGTGTTGGTATTCAAAGTTATGTGCTCTTTCTTTAGTTTAGACTTCCGTTTAAGCTGCAGCACATTTTAATCAAAATTTCTAGTTCAAGATACTGCTCTTCCTTTTAGGTTCCCTGTAGTGCAGTAGTGCAGATGTGCATCAATTATTTCAGTCAATACGTATAAGCAATGATGCATTTAGGTCAAAGGAAGAAAGATATGGGCTGAAAACTACAGTGAACTGTGCGCAGGTGAATTTTGAAACAAATTTTAGAAGTCAATGTCTGAGAAACAGGCAAAATGGCTTAAGAGACAGGCGTGTGTCCTTCACTGAATGTATGTAATTGAACATTGTTGTTGTTCTAATGTATTTTGTAATTCTTTTGCAGATAATTCTACTAATTAAGCCATGTTCCTTTATCAGTCCTTTCTCATCTACACTTCTGCCAAGTAAATGGGTGGTGGTGGAGTGGGCAGGGAAAGCACAACTAACTTTTAAGTCAAACAAGCAGTAACTGAAAACAAAAAAAAACTATTATGGTTTTTGGACAAACAATTTTAATTTCAGCAATTTAAAAGCATCTTAGTATGGCATTTAAAATGATGTTATTGGTACAGCACTGCTGTAGTGACCTTATCCTGCTTGTGAACTGGGAGGAATTGCCATGTAGATGGGCAAAGAACATGATCAATGATATGGGAAACAGTGTTTTAAAAGTCAAACATTTCAGTCTCTTGGAGAAAAGTACATTTCAGATTGGAGGGAGGGAATCCAGTGATTCCAGAAAAATATATACATATGTGATTAAAGATGAAATAACATGTTTTTGGCGGTGGGGCACAATTTAGCATCTTTAGTCAAAACAGTAACTTTCCCAGGCTCTAGAACAAGTAGCATAAGCAGATGCTCCTTCTCAGGAGTTAAGTCGAATTACAAATACTCTACACACTGCAGATAAATGTTCTGGCATAAAGTCCTGTGCTATATACACATGTGTGTTTGTGTGATAGAGAACATACTGAGCAATAGACTAAGGGCCTTTTTACACGACCCCTAAGATCCGCTGGCCACTTAAATTCGGACCAGAGATCTTAGGGGTTCGTCGCTCTTCCTCTGTCTTCCTCTGTCCCCACCCCCCTCCGCACTTCCTGGTTGCTGGCTGCCTGAGGGAGGGAGAAAAAAGAAAGAAAAGACTGCCGTCTTACCTCCGTTTTGTTCCCGGCAGCATTCAGATCTCTTAAAGGGGCGGGGCGCAAAAAAAGAACAAACAGAAGCCAGGAGAGCCCTGCACTCACTATCCTTACACCGGATCAAATATTTGTCACCTCCAAAAAGCAGGTACAAGAAAACTGCTGTTTGGTCGCGCTAAAGTGGGCGGGGTCGCACTTAATTGTCTGCAAAGTCCGGAGCTGGTGGGGAAACATTTTTAAGGTCCGGACCTTGCAGCCATTTGCGGCGGAGCTTAGGGGTCGTGTATAAACGCCCTAAGTGTGTGCTACTGCAGGAAGAACTACGACTTGTAAGTGTAAATATATGGCATAGTTTGGATGGGTGTTTCTTTTTCCTTCTGGTGTTCTCTATATTGTAGATGCCACAGTGATCTTCATTAGTCAATATCATCAGTTAAAAAGCCTGAAGCATTCAGTAATGTATGCTTGATTATTCCTTTAAAGGAAATGTCCTTCTTAATGCCCTAAATTTTATGTTTCTCCACTAAGCATTTCCTTGGGCTATTTTACAAGATTATTTAAACTATTAAAATAAAAACAGAAAAATGAAATCCTTATTTTGGAGGTAGGGGGTAGGGGAAAGCAGAAGAATCTCAGCAGAGGTCACAGAATTGTTCATAACATATTTTACATATGTTTTTTTAAATAATCATTGGAAGTTATACTTATGGCCCTATCTATAGCTTCAAGAGTCTGCATAAACAAGTAGAAAATTTGCATAGTCCACCTTCCCAAATATACCTGTACTAGGTAGGGCTCAGCTACACATTGTAATACTCCTGTTTTGCATTGGGTTTAGCATGCCTGAAATTGATTTGAAAATATATGTGTACAGATAAGAGTGTATTCTTTTTTAAATTAGAAAGTGAGGTTTTAAAAATCCATTAGGGGTATTTATTTTAAATTAATTCCAGTTATGCTCTTTAGTAACTCATTTTGGCAGGTATGAATGCCTCTGTCAGAGTAAATAGTGTCTGTGGGAGTCTACAGCATTTGACAAAGGGGTTGCCAAGTACAAGGGGTTTGGGACTGCAGTGTATCCTCTTCTCCCCACCCCCACCATCCATTTCTGTTTTATCACTGCATCGATCTAGCACTATGCCAGTTCAAAACATATTTTTTAACACAGAAATGTTTTAAAATGTGAGGAGACTGGGACAAGATGTTATTCTTGGTGCAGTTCCTCATGCAACTGCACTAAATCTCATTTCCTGGAAACACTTTCTCATCAAAACATGGTCCATGCCCTCCCTCTCTACTCTGAAGAGTTCCTAGTATTGGAAAAAGTGGGGTGGCTGGTTTTCAGAAGCAAGGAGGAACTGACAACACCTACTCACCCTCTCTCCAGCCTGAGAGAAGCTTTTACCAAGTGGAAGGCTGCAAATCACTTCCCCTCCCTGTTTACTTACAACATAGCGTCAAGACATGGGGGCGCAAGATATAAGGACAGACTACAGTGACATAAAAACCATGTGAGATTACATTGATTCTAAAAAAACCATGAAGAACTTCCAATTTAATTCATCAGTGTAGTCACAAAATTAGTTTTGTTCTAGAAAATGTTAACCTGAGAAGAAAACCAGCATCCAAGGTTTGCAAAGTGCTTTCTGTCTTGTTGCCTATATTTACCTAATGTAGGTGACTAGACTCATAGCAGTCTACAACACTTATCTAGATTTATGCCTGGCAGTGCATAGAGTATTGAAGCAATGTGAAAGGATAGGATTATATTGTGACTATACATAGTAGGGATGTGTATTTTGGATTTTTTTACTTCAACTCCTATATTTCTCCAAGAAGAAATCTTTGAGTTCCAATCCATAGATCCACTTGTCAAATATATACACCTTCATATGCCTATATTTCTCTTATCTAGAGCAGGGCCTGTTTTGTACTTCCCATTCCTGACTCAGGCCTACTTTCTACAGTGAATTTTCTGAAAAGGAAGCTGCTGTGGTGCTTTCTGGGTGTTGTAGTTCTTTTGAAAATGCCTTCTATAGAGACTAAAAGGTAGTGAAACTAGAAAAAATCTGTACTTCCTTTTGGAAAATTCCAAACACAATTTTTGGAATCCTGTGTTATGCATGGAGGCTGTGAGTCAGACTCCGCTACAAGTGAATGGAATATAGGTGTCTAGGAAATTCTTGAAAAAATCTGGGAATTGGAGTCCAATTATTATTATCCTCATTCTAGAACCTGATGTTGAGCTGTTATACTAGTAGTTATTCAGATTCCTCCGCCAACATACCTCTTCCTCTTTTGTTGTAACGCATTAGGGTTGTCTTTGGATACTTGCATGGCAGTAGTGGCATTGTCAGGGTTCCTATATTTTTGGACTCTTCACATTTTATTTTGTTAATATTTTAGGTCCATATTTGGCCAAAGAAATTGTGAATGGAAATCAATTATAAAATAAAAATTATTCATTTTCTAGCTGCACAACATTTTATAAGTCTGGCTTTAGTAGTCATGTTGTAAGCTACTGTTTGTCCCTCTGCATCAGTTAGAGTAGGAGTGCACTTTTAAGCAACAGAGTCGGCCTTCCGTTGGAAATAACAAATAGACCTGCTGATTTTGTATTTCAGGTGTCAGTGACAGCAGCTGAACTTTAAATGAAGATACATATTTGTCTGTTTGTTGTCCATGGCCAAGCTGCATACATTCAGTCTAAAGATGTTGTCAGTTACAAAGGAAGCTTGTTGGGTACTAGAAACATAGAAGTATCACAAATGATGAGGATTTTGTAATTTTCAGCTGAAACAGTTTCAACAGTGATTGACTAGTTTCCACCCATCTTAGAGACAAGGTGTCTCATTGCTAGAATTATAGGGAAGATGATATATGTGTTGATGGAGGTAAGGAGAGGTGCCCTCCATAGGCTTGACAGCTATGTACTCATCAGGTCCACAGTGCACTAGCCTAATGATGAATGGGTTTCGCAGATGTTGTTCTTCAACTCTAGCTTGACCTGTGATTGATTTATTTCCCTATGATGGCTATCATATGTTCCTAGCATTGTGTCACATCCTTTGAGAGTCCTTCTGGTGTATCCATAGATTGAAATAAAAGGAACAGCTGAAAGAAGTTGTGGGGGGGGGGGGGAAGAAAGACACACTTGGCCCTCTGACATTTATGGAGGTCACTGTCTTTGGAAAAGAAAGCATCTTGTTCACCGTATTTTGTTTTCCATTCCAGGCTAATGACTCCTGCAAAAAAGTAGAGCTTGTGATATGCTTACCTGCCATTATCTGCCTTTCTCAGTAGGGTAGATGCAGTCTAAGCCAAAAGAATAAGTGGCAGTAGGGATATAAGGGTTTGTGACCTAAAATCATGGGCTTACAAACTGATTCTTCTACATATCCTTAGTCCTCATGGGATTAGAACATTATGCCATCTGTTCCTTCATTGTGCCTGGAGGGGGGAAAACTGAGAAATGTGTACTGTAAAACCTCATAAAAATAAACCATATGCTTTCTATCTCTGCGTGTGTGTCTTTGTATATGGGGAGGGGGAGAGAGAGAGAGAGAGAGAGAGAGAGAGAGAGAGAGAGAGAGAGATTCCATGCAGCCAGTGTTTGAATCTACATTTACTTAGGCACAAGCCCTGTAGACTTTAGGAGGACATACCTTTTGAGCAGTTATATATAGAACTCTTCTGTTAAAATGTTGTCCCTATAATACATTGGACACACATATAATCTTTGTTGGAGCTAATTGTCTTGATGAAACCCATCATATTAATCTTCTTTAGCATTTGCCCCATGTGGTGGCAGGGTCTGCTGTTCTAGATTGGATGCCAATTCTCTTGATCATTGGTTTCGTCCAGGTGTAGGTGAAATCCATAATAGTGAACTGGGAAAAATAGTTTTGATTATTAGTCATGCTTTTTCCAGATCACTAGGATTTTAATATCACTCTTCCACTATTGTAGCTCTGTTACCACTCTAAAATTCTAGGTCAGCATCGTTCCCATTGTTTTAGGTACGTGGTGGCATTATTGTAGGGCTCACACATATCTGTAGCTCTGTGAAAAAATAATCAATTGAAAGGCTTAAGGAGCTGGTAGAAATGACCACTTTGAGACATTACAAAGAATTAGTATTTTTCTCAAAGGGACTATAAATTAAATGAGAAAATACTATATATTTTCATAAGAGATTTTTTTGAAGCATGACGCCTCTGCTCTTTTAAACGCAGGATTATTCCCAACACTTTGAATGTAGAAGTTATTCCTAACACATTTTCTTAAACATTGATTCCTATGGAAAAAAATGAGAATAAACAGCTTTACTTAAACAGCAAAGTTTAAACTTTCATTTTTTCTTATGGAAGTTTAAATGTTAGACAGCTTTCTGTCTATATATTTTGTACCTATGTCCGTCTCCTTCTACATGTATATACTGTATGATGTAACAAAATAGTAACTTTAACTTCATAGAGAGCCCATTGCAGATACATTGTGGAGGGGGCTGCCTTATGCCATTAAGCTTAAGGCTAGATAATGCTTAATGCTGGCAATCTTTAGAGCATATGTTCAAGATTTACAACAACAAAACATTACCCTTAAGTAATTGTAATGTGAAGTAGAAATTCCAGAAGCAGGAAGAAACTAATAGTCAAGGCAGAAAATCTATGCAAACAATCTGAAGTAAAACCTTCCAGCTTAAAATAGAGGCAAGATTTGAAATATTAGTACAATAAAAGTAACACAATTTTATTTATTTTTTGCACTTGTATACCGCACCAGTTTCCCTAAAGGAACTCTGAGTGGTTGTAATATTACATTTTCTCAGTTTTGAACCTGGAGTGCATAATAAGTTTACCTTGGACAGTTAAATATACATTACTTTGGCTTAAAATCTTAGTGAGAAGAAGGTTTGTCCTTAGTATGTGCACTTATAAATTATAGATACATAATATAGGAGCACTGCCAGTTAAATGACTACACATTTGAAGACCTAAACTCCTTTGAATTGATATAACCTGTCCCTTCCTCCAATAATTGATATGTCTCTGTGTGTGTTTGAGAGAGAGAGAGAGAGAGAGAGAGAGAGAGAGAGAGAGAGAGAGAGAATTCTTACTCATATATAGTTACAATATTACAAATGACAATGATTTCTACTCCCCCCCCCCCAAAAAAAAAATATTATGCTTGGGGTTTGGTTGTGGCACCCTAAAGATTAACCCACAGTAGCATAAACTGTTGTAACTTGTGTGTGTTTTTTATCTGCAGCTTGGGCTGGTTATGAAATTGGGCCATACTGCAACAGAATGCAGAAAATATGTTGTATTCTGTCTAGAGTTCTGTGTATACTTAATTTTATTTATTTATTTATTTTTATATTTATATACTGCAGTCTGATTTTCCTCAAATGGGAACTCTGGGTGGTTTACAATAACAACTTATAAAACAGCATCCGAAAACATCATCATCATCATCATCATCATCATCATCATCATCATCATCATCATCATCATCATCATCATCATCATCAAAGGAAAACAAAGGAAAGGAAAGAAAAAAACCAATATACAAAGACAAGTAATGACAACAACAACAAATACACCCAGCAAGAGCCAAGACAATTCATGACAGACAAACAATGAACACGGGGAGGACAAAACACCTAACAGTTGCCAAAGGCATCCCTAAATGGCCAGGTTTTCAAGGCTTTTTTAAAGGATGCCAAGGATGGGGCCTGGCGAATCTCACTTGGCAGTTTATTCCATGCTGTTGGGCCGGCCTCTGAGATGGCCCGATTGCATGTTACAGCTTTATGGGCCTCCCTGGGGGTGGCCACCCAGAGTGAGAAAGCCGTAGAGGCTGTAGTGGGACGGGCCACCTTTGAATTTTGGGATATGCTCTGCCAGATATTCAGGACCCAAGCCATGGAGGGTTTTGTAAACCAAAACTGACTCCTTGAACGTTATTCGGGAGGCAATGGGCCAGTGCAGGTGAGATAGAATTGGGGTGATGCGGTCAAGGTGTGTGTGTGGGGGGGGAGAGTGCAAAGAAAATATTGTTGCTACTATGCAGGTTATAGAGGTGTATTAGTTCTCAGATAAATGTGATATTAGAATTATTTGACAATTCTCAATCATCCAGGTGAGTTTGTCTAAAAGTTGAGTCATTGGCAACTGGACTTCTTTTGTGCAATCGCATCATTTCGCTACTCATCCAAGCAGCTTCATCAGTCTGAAGAAAGTTAGTGGTGAGTCCTCCAATGTATAGTTCACCTTAATTTCATACCACCCTGGTCTGAATAGGCTCATAAGTTGGACAAAGGCCTGAATAGGTTTATTGGGTGGATAATGGTCTGAATAGGCTCATAAGGTGGACAGTGGTCTGGGCTGTGTTAAAGTCCCAACAATGGCCTTGCTGGTGGAGTTGTGAAGTGCTTCTAATTTGTTTGGGGATTGATGAAAGGGCAGATTGATAAATAGCAAACAGATTGTGCATGAGTCCCCCCTCCCCATTGAGGGAGGGGTTTTCAATACACACACAAATGGCTTCCCTGACCCCTCTCTTGAACCCCTCTCTTCTCTGTCTAATATGTGCCCATCCTCATCTTTGAATGAGTGCCTTTTGTCCTTCAAGTGGAGGTGTACTGCTGATTCTGGTCCTGAAGTATTTGACCTCTCCTATGTTGGGCCATCCTCCTGTTTAATGGCTATTTAGTTTCTCCACTGTAGAGGTCTGCACACTCCTTAATGCCTTGGATTGTATATATTATTTTGTTCCTCTTGCATTTTGGTGTCGGGTCCTTTGGGTGGACGAATCTCTGCCTCAGTGTGTTTGATTTAAACAGGGATGTGGTGCTTGCCAAAAATCCTTTTAAGCTTTTCAGTCACTCCATGTAGGGAATGACCAGGTTCTTCTGTCAGCTCTGGGTCTCAGGTTGATCCATTGTTCTTCTGGGATGGGACACTGCTTTGTTGAAGGCCCACTTTGGATATCCACAGCCCTTAAGTGCTGTCTTCAGGTGCCTTTCTTCCTTCTTCTTAGCTTCTGTGGAGGTGGGATGCTCTCTGCTCTGTGGTTTAGAGTCCTGATGACTCCTAATTTATGTTGTAATAGTGGGAGTCAAATAGTAAGTACTGACCTGTGTGAGTGGGTTTCCTATAAACTTCTCTACCCAGGCCATGGTCAGTTCCAATGATGACTGCACAATCCAGGAAAGCCAGCCAGTTGTCTTGGTTGTCTTCCCTAGTGAACTTAATATTTGGGTCCACCGCATTGAGGTGGCCTGTAAAGGCCTGTACTTCTTCAGTCTTGATTTTCACCCAGGTGTCATCTACATACCTGAACTAGTGGGATGGTGTTGTCCCTGGGAAGGTGTTGAGTGCTTTCTTCTCCACTTCCATGTATAGATTAGCAACAATGGGTGACAGTTGAGAACCCATGGCACAACCATGCTTCTGTCTGTAGAGGTCCCCTCTGTGCATAAAATACATGGTGTTCAGACAGAGGTTCAGGAGCAGGCATATCTGGTCTGGGTTGAGGCTGCTTCTGCTAAAGAGAGATGTAACATCAAAGGATACCATGGTTTCATCTGTATCCAGTTTCGGCTGCCTGGCTTTAGAAACAATCTTCTCTGACTTGTGCACATGGTGGTCCCTGAGTCCAACCAATGGGGCCAGGATAGTCACCAGGTATTTTGCAATGTTGTAAGTCACTAAATTTATACTACTGACAGTGAGTCTGAGGGGGTTCCCTTGCTTGTGGATCTTGGGAAGTCTGTAAAAGCAGGGGATGGTCTCCAAGATATAACTGGTGGTAAGTCACCCTGTCGTGTTGTCCTTCTCCAAGAGTTTTAAGCATTCTATTACTTTTTTCTTGTAGTTGCTGGTGGGGTCTCTTTTTAGTTTTTCATACATCTGTTGGTCATCTAAAAGTGAGATAACTTTTTCGTGGTAGTCCACAGTGTTGAGGACAACAGTGCATCTTCTGTACCTGTGCACAAAGGGTCCACAGGCAAAATGGTGATGTTCCCATCCCTGCTGAGGGATGTCAGAGCACTTCTCTCCTGGCTAGTGAGGTTGGATGGTGGTGGTTGAGCATTGGAGAGTGTGTCACAGATGTTTAGCTAGAGTTGCTCAGCTTCTGCATCTGATAGATGGTTGCTGTGAATGGTTAATTCCTTAGCTGTGATGAAATCCACAACAGGAACCTGTTTGGGTGTGATGGCATAACTTAGTCCTTTGGATAGGATCTCCTTCTCTGCCTGGGCGAGTTCCATGTTTGAAAGGGATGTGAATACTAGGATGTGAATATCTGTTGCATGTTTGTAGAGGGTGCATTTTGTTTTTCCAACTTGTGCAGCTGCCATTCTAAAGTTTAATATGGTGCTAGTTAAACGTTGCAGTACTGTCTGTAACTTGATGTATTTTCGTTCCATTTATGGCAGGAAAAGTCAAGCAGTGCTACATTCAAAGTTTACCCACTAGCTAGTGTGAAGAAGTACAGTTTTAGGTCACTTTGCAACACATAATGTTACTGTAGAAGCTGAAAGTGAGATTTATGAAGTGTAGAAATAATTTGCTTTAGAAGATGTCCAGTCTTTGATTGGGTCTGTTAGGTTTACTACTGCAGCCCTGCAGACATGAAATGGCTTGTGAACCTTTGTGAATAAATACAAGCTCATTTAAAAAACATTTCCAGACGTGGAAGACAAAAGTAGAAATTGGCAAGCAACTGTCTGTGTTGTGTGACTGTTGTTCTCAGTCCATATCACCTGGACTTGTAGAACAAATTTGCAGTTCAAAGAAGTGGCAGGAGAAAGAACATAACAGAAGAATCTATTATTTTCTTCATTTGTTTTGGTTTCAGCACTACTGAACTGATATTGCCTCTCAAATGACTTTTGTATAGTAAATAACACTGTTCAAATATTTAAAAATCTTAACATCATGAATTATTTATAAAACTACCGCAACATTTAAGTATATTTGCAGATTTTTAAAACTTTCTGCAATAGATGCCTTAGGGTTATTCTTAAACACATCTAAGTCTAATAGTAAATTCCATCTTGAGTAGGCCCATTAAATCAATGGAACTTACACAGAACCCCAATTGATGCAAGGAACCTACTCTAATTGTGACTTACTAACAACTTTCAGCCAATATATAATGTTTTAAGTAATATTTGTTTTCTTTGCAAAAGTATTCTAAAACTTTCAAAAGATTTTGAGCTATGAACACCAGTACTATCAGTTAAATTCCATTTAGTCTGTAACTGGTCAATCAGCTTCTCACATTGTTAGAAGGAAACCCATAGCTAAATCATGTTTGACTTTGCTGTGTGCGAAAGTATTGCATAATAATATCATTTCCAGGGGATATTAAGGCCTCTGAACTTTGTCTAGCAAACCTTTGAGTTCAAAGGAAAATTGAAACTTACTAGGTATTCCACTCTCATATAAGGCAAATAAGCTGTTTTTGTTGGCAAGAATCATTACTTTAGCATGATATGATACTAAACTTGCATTTGGCAATTTTTGAAAATAGCCATCGGAAGGTTTTATTTCGTGGTAGAAAAGATGCCACATGCAAAACTAGCAATGGCCATAAATATAATGGGTCAAAAGTTGATTCATGTGTTTACACGCATGTTTTACAGCAGCATGGCATGAAAAGGATACTTGCTTCTTACCATTTTGTTTCACAAAATGTAGACACTGAAAGAGCTGAAGGAGGCAATATTCTCTTTGATAAAAATGCAAATCTCTTTCAATATAGTAAGTTGTAGTTTTGTACTTGTCAGGAACTCATGTGGTGTAGGGGAATAAATCTTCCACTTGTAATTATTCCTTGTTAATATGGACCAGAAGATAGGCACCATCCATAGGATGAGGATGTTACTTAGATATTGTAAATCCAGAGTAAATAGATGAGATCCTAAGAATGTGTCCTTTCCTTTACACTTCAGATCTATTCTGTTGAAAACATTATATGTGAAGGCCATTGTGTTGTGCTGAGGTTGTGCTGACAAGGGCTGCTTCTAGCCCCGCAATCCCTCTCTCTTTTTCAAACTGTGATTTTTCTCTCAGTTATTTATGAAGTCCCAATCTAAGTGCTTAAGTTACCATAGGTTATAGAAGCTCAAGTCTTTGCACCCAGCTCCAATTTTCTTTCTTTCTTCCTTTCTTTTAGGAAACATTACTGGTATAGTAACATACAGAACAATTGCCTTTCATGGGAGACGAGGCAAGCGTTTTATAGCAGAGTGTATGCTAGAAAATGATTACAAAAGTAGCTCTATGAAAGAGCCGGAGGGAGTGGGAAGAACACTTGTTGCAAGCGCAGTTTGGTAGACTCACAGAACTCCCGGCTTCCTAATTGGTACTAATTGGCTGAAGAACTTATTTGCAATCTTTGAGGTATCCTACTTTGCGACATTGTTCAGACTGCTGCAGGCTCCCCTTCCTCTCTTAAGTATTAGTGGCACTTAGAGCTGTTGTGTCTCAAGAGATGGTATGTGAATTATCTGTAGACTCAGACATACCAGACATGTCAGTCACTGCAACCTCCAAGGACTTCTGTCAAAACCAGCAAACAAGGCACTGGGGGCTGCAGTTGCTTTTTAGTTTCCAGTCTGGTTCACCACCCCTTCTTCTTTATGTGGGGGAGAGGAGGGGTGTGAGATTCCCTAATTATTTGGAAGTGTATGCAAACACTAAGGAGCATTAGGCGTATCAAGTGTGCCTTTGCTTCTATTAGAAATCTTCTTTTGAAATAGATGTCTCACACACTATTCTCTCTTTAGACAGTTAACCTTTCTTCTCTCCCTTAAGAAAAAAAATCATGTCAGAGGCAGGCTTATTTGCTATTTAGAATAGTTTAAAGCAATTGGTAATGAGAATAATGTATGCCACTTTTCTAGCATGATGTCTGTTATCTTTTATTTCTTAAATACAGTATTCCATGTTGGTTTTCCGTAAAATATCAGAAAGAAATACAAATGCAACAAACAAAGCTGGGCTAACCCGTCACCTTTATGGTGTTCACAAGAGTTCCATATACATGTATGATTCTTTTGGTAAGGCACAGCCACTGTTCTATTCCCATCATGTGATTTATTTCTTGTTAGATATCTTGCTCAGAATCATGTTGCAGAGAATCATGGGTACAGTGCTAATCATGCAGATAGTTTCCATCCCCGTTGGGCTTTTACTCATCTCATTGCAGAATCACTATTTGCCAAAGTGAAACTGCTCTATGATTACTTATGTCCATACTGTTTTTCTAACAAGGTTCTGGCCATTCTTTCCTATTGGTTTGTGTAGAGATGGGTACTAATTGAAGATGAAGTGCTAAAGGGCAGTTTCCTGGGGGCCAAATTTGTGGGTGTGTAACTCAGATGTCTTAAACCCAATCTTCACCAAACTTCGAGGCATTGTAGAGGAAAATAATGTGAGATTTCTCTGCAAATTTGGTTTTTCTAGGTACCTGAGGATGGTCCTGTCTGGGGGTGCATAACACATATATTTAGAACCCAAACTTCAACAAATGTGGTGGGTTTGTAGAGGAGAGGCACTGGAAGTTTCCTTGAAAATATGGTATCTTTAAGGGCCTTAGAGGACATTTTATAAGGTTTTAAATTAAAAACAAAACCATTTCCACAACCCCAGTGAGTTTCCATGACTGAACAGGAATCTGAGTCCTGACCTCCTGATTCTTTTTTTTGTCTCTCTATCCAGTATGCCACACTGGGTATTTCTTAGCAGAACAAACAAATCAGGACTTTACTATTCTTTAAACCAAGAAAAACTCAAGTAGACAGGTGGATAGATGGAAGCGAGTAAGGAAAAGGGTAAAAATACTCTGGGAACATTTTATACATCAACCCTGCCCCTTACCCAACTTCCTTTTGTTATATATACTCTATTTTATTTTCCATTTACTTCTAATTTCTCTAGTGTGCATTCAACAATATGAATGATTTAGAAATACCACCGCCAATTAGCACAGAAATGGCATGTTTGGAAGCTTCTTCTTCTTCTTTTTTTGCTAACTATGATTAGTTAAAATAGGGTGAAATGTAGGAGACCTCCTCAGAAATACAACATACAGTTTGATAGAAAAACTTAAATCAGTTTCAATTATAACAAATACTAGCTTGAAGAAATGCACACAGCCTGCTTGCTTACAGCCGACAATAACTGCAGTTCATACATAAATAGCCACAGGTATGCACCAATCTTTTTAAATGGTGTAATAATCATTTTGGTGCTCCCTCCTCTGGTTGAAAAGGAGTAGAAAATGATACATGCATCTTTAAAGAAGGCATCAAAGTTTGGTATATATTTGAGAGCAAACCCCATTGAAAATAGTTGGCATTATTCCAAATTAACATGAACATAATTTACTATAAACTA
Source organism: Phrynocephalus guinanensis (assembly GCA_037367245.1). NCBI lineage: Eukaryota > Metazoa > Chordata > Lepidosauria > Squamata > Agamidae > Phrynocephalus > Phrynocephalus guinanensis. Next base: position 65,074,304 of record CM074738.1, read on the forward strand.
TTGAATTAAGCATCATATGGGATGATAAGAACCATTAGATATAAAGTTGCATTTTATCTGATATGACACCAAATTGGGAAGGGTTGCTATTCTTGTTAGATATGCTAATTCCCTAGAGGATAGGATGAAAATCCAAAAGGACCTTGAAAGATTAGAGTGCTGGGCCAAAGCTGAGGGAATGGGTTTCAACAGAGGGAAATATAGGGTGCTGCATCTACAATTGCACAGATATAGGATCGGAGATACCTGGCTGGAAAATAGTACCTGTGAAAGGGATCTGGGAGTCTTGGTGGACCACAAATTGAACATGAGTCAGCAGTGTGATGCGGTGGCCAGGAAAGCCAATGCGATTCTTGGTTGCATCAACAGAAGCATAGTGTCTAGATCAAGGGAAGTGATACTACCACTCTATTCTACTCTGGTCAGACCCCACCTGGAGTACTGTGTCCAGTTCTGTGCACCTCAATTTAAAAAGGATGTTGACAACCTTGAGCAGGTACAGAGGAGGACAACCAGGATGATTGAGGGTCTGGAGGAAATGTCTTATGAGGAACTACTTAGGGAACTGGGAATGTTTAGCTTTTCAAAAAGAAGACTGAGAGGGGATATGACAGCTATGTTTAAATATTTGAAAGGACGTCAGAGGGAACAGGTTTGTTTTCCATGGCTTCAGAGACTAGGACTCGGGACAATGGTTTCAAACTCCAGGAAAAGAGATTCCATTTGAACATTCAGAAGAACCTCATGACGGTTAGAGCTGTTCAACAGTGGAATATGCTGCCACAGAGGGTGGTGGAGTGTCCTTCTTTGGAGGTTTTTAAGCAGAGGCTGGATGGCCACCTGTCACAAATACTGTGATGGGGGTTCCTGCATGGCAGGGGGTTGGACTGGATGGCCCTTGAGGTCTCTTCCAACTCTATGATTCTATAATTCTATGATATAAGAATCAATTAATTCATTAAAATTTTGTGGGCTAGATAGGACTTGTTTTGAGAGTGGGGCCTCTCTAGCTGTCTCTTCTTCTTTCCAATCAGACTCTACTTTTATATCATCTCCAGTGTATTACTATGCTCCCTGACTGGGTGCACCTCACCTACAGTTTATACTTGTGAGCAACAACCTTTTGCTCTGCACTCTGTCCCTCTTTTTGCCACAATCCTATTTTATCACAGTTTCTCCAGGAGTCAGAGCCAGGTGAATATAAGGAAGGACTTGGCATGGATCCCCCTCTTACTTTACACAGGAAAAGAAAAGGTTAAGGATATGTAGAATTTATACTTGTGACTTCCAATTTCTGCTTCAGTTATTATCCTACTTTCTCACACTGACCATAACCTCACTGTCCTGGTCAAACCAAAGCAGTGCTGGTTCTACTACTTATTTCATCCTGGTAGATATGATGGTCATTGCTGGGAACTTTAGAAATTGTCATCCCGTCTTCGTTTTGCTACTGCACCAGCATTTATATAGTGGTTTCTAGTGTTCAGAGGTGCAGCAGCAGGGTCCTGTACTGTTTCTAAGAAAATGAGGCCCCCTTTCAGACTAGAACAGGCCAGTGGGTTGCATACAAAGGAAGATCATTTCTCAATATTCAGGGGGCAGGATGATTTGTCATTTTGAGGATTTTCCCCAACTTTGGAGGAAATACTAAGGTATGGGGAAACATGACAGCAAGGAAGAAAGGCTGTGGCCTACAAAGGTTGAGGGAGGGCAAAATAGTTAGCCCCTTTTCAGCCAGAAGAATAGGTATTAGAATATGTTAGTTCTGCTCTGACAGACTCTGAATGCTTTGTTGTGTCCCTCTTAGCTAGTACATGTATATATGCATAGATGTCAGAGAAAACAGTCTCCTACCTCAAGAAACCAGGTCTTTCTATAAAGAGATATTACACAAAGTGTTCACACTTTGTTGTCCTACAGATACAATCCCAACAGTGTCTTTGAGAATTCAAAACAATATAAATCAGAAAAGCAATTCATTTTGCAGTATCAGTATAACTACTGAGAATATGTATTGGAAATATTCAGTTAAGAATATTCATACATTTAATAATTCAATCAATATAGTTGGCAGGCTACTTTATATATAATACATACTGCGCATGGAATCATTCTTAGAAATTCAGCTATTTGCTCATTAATTGCATTCCTCATGTGGTTTAGTTTTCTAAAAAGTATAATTACATTGTAGATTCATTGAAGTGAACAAAAAGATGATTGAGCAGGGGCCAGTATTACATATGGAAGTATAATTCATCTTCCTGAATTAACTTTTGCTTCTGTGAAGATCCACATTATTTACCTTTTTAATACCTACTATTTTAAACTTTGTAAATAAAATTCTAAATACTGTATAAGTTTGGTTATGAACAAAGCTGTCGTCTTTAAGTTTAATGATGCTTTCAGCTATTAAAAGTTGCAAATACTATTGTATGTGTGCTGTTGTATGTGTTACATTCATCAGAGAAGCTTATAAGATTTCGGTTGGTATTTTACACATTTTATGCCAACAAAATGGTGCAGGGATTCTAACCTACAGGTAGCCATAAAGTTAAAAAGGGACTGAAGTTTAACTCTTCATGTTCAACCATATTATGCAAAAAAAAATCAGTGGGGAAAACATGTCAAGAGGCAGATTCAGTTTGTGTTTTGAGCAGGTTCCTCTTCATGTAATGCTTAACACAAAAACAGATGTTGATGGAGAGTACTTAAAAAATAAGGAAGTCTAATAAGAATATGAAATCTTCAAGACTTCATGCTGTTTGTTAACATGTAAAGTGTCATTTTCTTTCTTTTTTGCATTTCTTCATGCTTGTGATAAACATATTTTTGTCATCACTTGTGTTGTAACAAAGAAATTGGTTTTCATTTCAGTTGGAAAATTTATTCTGTGTATGTGGAGTAAATTAGCAAGCTGTTCCTTCAGTTGGGGGACATCTATTGACGGTGCAGATCTTTGTAGTGAACTGAGGGTGATGAATTGAGGGGAAAAGATTGAGACACTTCCTGCTATTAGTGAGCAGATGCATGCTATCAGAGAAGATCCTTCCTGCTTCTCAGGCTGCCAGTTCTCTTTATTGATGGAGTGTCATATGCCTGTAAGCCATTCCACACTAAGGCAATGAGAAGTGGTCTCTCAGGTCCCATTCATCAAGTATTTATATGGGTATTTGTTAGAAAAGAATTCTGAATGTGTGGCTTCACATGTGAAGAGAAAATTGAGGTTGATCCACTTTCTCCCTTTAAATCAGCAAACATATGTGCATATTCTTCAACAGAAATAGCAGACATATGTTATCCAAATTCCTATTGTAAATACAGAAAGATTGAGTTTTTTCTCCAAAGTGAAAACTAACACAAAACCTTTTGGGGAGTAAAATTCTGGTTCTTTTCCATTTTAATTATTATTGTTCATTAGCAGCACTAAAACATGCTAGGTTACCATAGTAAGCAGTTCTGAGACGTTTGTGTAGAAATGTAAAATCTCCCCACACATAAAACAAACGTTGTTGAAATTTGGAGCTATATGACCTTGCATATGTCAAGTGCTTGTTGCTAAAATCAAAATGGATTAAAACCAAACTTTAATTGATTTTAATACTGTAATGATTTTAATTTTAAAAAATCAATTAAAATTTCAAATTCGTAAAAAATCTGATTTTTACAAATTTAAATCATGACTTAAATTAATTTGACTTAAATCAGATCTACCCTGGCTGAAATACTTTTCAATAATTTTGTATCTCCCGTTGTGTTTCCTTTTTGTCATGCACACAGTGGCACATATTAGATAGTAACAATCTCTGTACAACCCTAGCAAAATGTTGCCACTTCCCACTAGAACAGTATTTATGAAGAGTAGCGATAAATATGTCACATACATGTTTTTTTGGGGGGGGGCGCTCCACATAGTGGCTAAGTTTGGTGGGACGTATAAATGGAAATCTTTGGAGGTGGTACTGATTTGGTGAAGGACTCAGTAAGTTGTCATTATTCTAAACTGGAGATAGGCTGTTCTAATCTCATTTCAGCCATCCAGCAGAAGAGGCTGGGAAAAAATGCACAACCTCAAGGCAATTTATTCCTATAATCCTAAATTAGAAGTGCATACTTTTCTAGCCCCAAAAGGTGATTCTGATAAAGGGCTGCCTGTATACACAGATGCCCTGTCTCTACATATTCACAACTCCTATGATGAATGCTGATTGACTGGACAAGTAACCTTACATGAGAGTTCTCCTATTGCTTCCTTCTTAAGACGTTCTCTCCTACTTCATTTAAAAATCTACTGCTCAGTATACAGCCATATTTTATGACAATGGTGATCTTACTTAGACTTCCCTGCACTCTCAAGTGATGTGCCCTGAAGACCTCATTCCATTTGGAATCTCTGCTCAGATCTTGATTTGGTTAGGAAAGAGAAATGCTGCATCTAAGATATGTCCCAACATGATGACTATGCTTTCAGGGCACACTTCAGCTTATTTCATACTTTGGTACAATTCCATGACACACAGTTGAGGAATGCCTGATCTTGGAGGGCGTAGAAAATGAGAAAAATAGAGGGATATAACTCATCCTTAAGATTTAAAAAACAAAAATGATTTCTTGGCTCACTATGCTGTCCTGTTCTACACCCATCTAAATTGCTGCTATCATACATAGTAATAACTATGAGTTACCAGCCAATGACAGCCTGATGAAATGGGATTTTTGGAGATACTATATGCCTGCAGTTAATGATCATCTACCCCAGGGATGGACAGTAAAGATTGACCCAAATTATTTCAGGCCCCTCTTGACAAAACAGGTCATGCAGCAGCACAGTTGCCCCACAGTCCCTTTCTCCACAAAGCCAGTCAACTCTTTCACTGGGGTCCTTTGTGGCTGGTGATGTGCCAATCCAGGCTGGTGCTTGGGCATCCCATCCCTCCCTCCTCCAGCAACTGACTACTACTCAGCTGTGCAAGGAGAATCGCTGCCCCACCTCGTTCGAGTGGTTGGCTGCTAGAGGAGGTGGGTATTGGGATGGACAAGCTCCAGCACAGAATGGCACACTGCTGGCCGTGAAAGGCCCTGATGGCATGAGTTGAAAGGTGGGTGGTCCAGCCGCCGACCACTCTGACGAAGAGGGAGCAGTAAATTTCATCAAGAGGGCAGTATGCACCTCATACTCCACAATAATTTTCTTGATCTCAACTATCCTTCGGCGTCCCATCCTCCTACACCTCAAAAAAGAAATAAACTTAGCTAAGCAATAATTTTGTTCTTATAATCAGTGGTATGAGGAGCAGTTCTGTGATGTTTTGAGAGGCCTTAGCCCCTGTTGAAGCCCCCAAACCCCCTATTTTATTTTTTTAAATTGGTTTAATTTTCATTTTAAGAAAATTTAAAATCAAACCTTTCAGTTAATAAATACCAGTTTCATTGTAGCAATATTTATTTTTTATTTCTCTTCCCATTAGTGTTACTACTCTCTTCATGGTATATAAAGCAAAAAGCAATGTGTTCTGCTTATATACCGTCCCATACCACTTTAAGTAGTCTCTGGGCGGTTCACAATGTTAATTACAGTATGCAGGCTACACATGCCCCCCCCCCCCAGCAAGCTGGGTACTCATTTTACTGACCTCGGAAGGATGGAAGGCTGAGACAACCATGAGTCTGCTACCTGGGATTGAACCTCAGGTCATGAGTACAGTTTTACCTGCAGTACAGGCATTTAACCACTGCGCCACGAGGCTCCACTGCAATTTTATAAAATTAAAATTAAAATATGCATGTTAATTCCTTTAGACTACCCCTTTGGCTGTTCAGCCTTCAGGCTGCTAGCATCTGTAGGAAAGAGCTGTTATCCCCATTGAAATTACCTACACAGGTAACCAAATTTAACCTAACAAGGCGAAGGATTGATTGATTGGTTTGGTTTGGTTTAATTTTTATACCACAGCCATCTAGCCCATGGGCTACTCTGGGCAGTTTACAAAGTATATAAGAATTTAATTGTATAGTTATATAACAACTTAAATAAACAAAGATTATATAAGGCAGAGATATGGCATAAGCCTCTCTTCTGATGTTCTTAGATTGTAACTCCTTTCTTCACCAGGGTTTATCATTGATAAGCATTAAATTCCATCTACACTTGAAGGACCACATATCTCCCCACCACAGCACAAGTCTTTCAGTGTGTGCAGTGCATCTACTATCAGTGTATCTTTATTGGAATGTTAAAATGTCAGCAGTCACAAAGAAGCATAGAACATACTATCTTGGAGCAGAATTAATAAGATGTTCTGTTTCTTCAACCAACTTTATCCTTTTAGTAGGAAGCATGGGGTAAAATTATTACTTTGCAATTAAAGCCACAATTGATTGAAGTATTTGAGAATTCTTCCTGTAGTATTTGAACTTGAGAGATAACTAGAATAGGGAAGTATTTGGTTTTTTAAAAAATACATTGTATTGAAACGAGGTACATTCTGAGATAAGAGAACGCAGATATGTATTATATTTTCTTTAGCCATGCATGGAAAATAATACTAAATTATACAAATATCAGTTTCTGTTTGTTGCATATATTAGGTGTGTGTGTGTGTGTGTGTGTGTGTGTGTGTGTGTGTGTGTGTGTGTGTGTGTGTGTGTGTGTGTGTGTGTGTGTGTTTGTTTGTTTGTTTGTTTGTTTACCACAGTTTTACAAAGAATCTAAACAAAAACTTTCACTGTGCAGAAATATTTTTTGTCAAGACTAAATGCAATAGGAGGTAGATAGCATCAACATGTGCTCATCATCTTTACAACAGGAGTCAGCTGTACATCTATGACATCTGATTAAAAAATAGTCTTTGTTCAGTAGACTGTCGCTCTGCCAAGTCATAGTTGCCTGCTTGCTATTGACTAGTACAGTTTTGCAGGGGAAAATATTCCTTGCACAATATCTTCAAAGCACAGTAGCACTAAGACAGTGACCTGGTTTTGTTTATTGAGTCTCCCTGACATAAACATGTTTGATTTACTGGCTTTTTCATCTGTGCTGGTTTTTGCATAGAATATGGATGTGTTAGGTTGCTAATATTTCCACCTTAAGATTACCCAGAGCCCTCCTTCTCTATTATATATATTGACTTATTTTGACTAAGGAGAGAAGAAGAATCTTGGATTGGCTGTGGAGGACCCTGCAGCTAATTTGTGGATATTTTTAGAAACATTATTCTTATCAAATCTTTATTCAGTATTCACTCATCAGAGAGTGGGATGCAGATTTCTGCCAAAGAAACATTAACTTAATTTCGGAACATCAGTTCTGTGGTCTGTAGTCTCTCGTCGTCTGTCCATTCCTGTTAGTTTCAAGAGGAACGGAAGCTGGCACTCTAGGGTGAGAGAATGCCAGGGTGTGTGTCAACAGTAGGTAAAAATAGGCACTGGTAAATAGTTTATGGAGAAGATATAGGAAGAAACTCCAATAGGATTATGATCAATTGAGGTTAATTAAAAATACTTCTAGCAGTTATTTAATGATGTAGATTTCCTTCTGATACAAACGTGTAACACAATTGTTCAAGCCCCAATGACCATCTCAACTAAGGAGATACAGTATTTCATTTCATTTCATATTTTCATTTTTGTGTGCTCTTTTTAGCTTTAATATTACATTTTAATGTTCTAAGATGCCTCTCCTAATTCCCTGTTCTTAAGTTTGAATATGTCTTAAATATTCTGTGCTGTATATTGTCCCTCATTATTGTAAGCCACCTTGGGTCCTTTTCCAAGGAGACAGATGGGGCAAGATATTCAAAATAAATAAATAAATAAATTAGTGCAGGATATCCCCCCTACAAGATGAACTTTTTGGGTTGCCAGACGTCAGGGTGCTAGCTTCAGTTTGAGGGAATTGTGATGGTTCTGTCAGTCTCCAGGTAAGGAGACAATTCTTAGGGTGAGTAGCACTATATGAAAATGTTTCTTTGTTTTCTGAGGGGTGTATTTAAAAACGGACCACCCAAAGGTGCTTGCATACATGCTGCTCATGAGCAGTGTCAGACCAAGAAGGTATGCTAAGGGGTCTGGGGAAGAAAATTGAGTTCATGCACTTGAAACAGTACATGGAGTTGAACAGAAGTGCAATGATTCAACCTTTTTGCTGAGCCTAGAACCTGAAGGACTTCAAGGACCTGACATAAAAGTGTGACACTTTTGTTGAGAACAGATACTTGTCGCAGAGTAGCAGTACTTGGAATGCTGAGTTGTAGAAAAATGTAATTAACAAGTAGTTATACACTTTATTAATTTACCGCACAGGGATCTCTACATTCTGGTTGCAAATGGTTGTGATTCTTGTCAGGTGGGCTTTAGTTACTTGGTCGGTCTCTGGAAGGACATTCAGAATGGTAATAGTGTCCTACTTGCATGTTTTATATTCGCAGAATGCTTTCACTGGCGAAGATGGGTTGACCTCAGAAGAACACAGCTTGACTTTTAGAATCCATGCTGAGTTTCCAGAGCTAGTAGTTTAAGAAAAGGTGTTTTTCTTCGGTAAACATAGCAAATTCACTTTACTGGTCATTGAAACATAATAAGTATGGAAATTCGATATGTCTTTTTTTTCTTTATTTCCTATGGTGGAAAGACAACTTGATATATTTTTGTAAACATGAGTCCTTATAATTTCTGAAAGTGAAATCATGTAGAAAATATATTGTTCTTTTCCAAATGTAGAGGATGTTTATTGGTGTTTGTTTAATCATAATTGAGTAATGCACTTGATAAAGCAAAGGATACATTAAAGAAAAACTATACTGTAATATTTTGAAATTGAATAGGAGAAAACTATTTTGAAAATCAAGGGCAATTTTACTAAAGTATATTAATGTTAAATATAGAGAATGGCTTTAAATCTCATTATCTTAGAAAAGTTTCTTACAAGAACAGTCAGTCCTATCAGTTTGTAAGATTTTTTAAATTAGGAGCCTTGTGGGATTGCGTATGTGAAGTCAAACTTAAAGCAAGAATGCTTTCTACACATTTATGATAATCCTTAGGTATGAAAAGCGTATAAATTTCCAAATTAAAAGAAGAAAATTTACACACAAGAATCCAAAAAAAAAAAAAAGCCTGCAAGCTTTTGGTACTTAACTGTGTTCATCTCATTATTTGTAGATAGTATATCTCATTTATCTACTTAATTTTCTTTAATGGAATGGAAGTGGGACGTACTCATAAAAAGCTGAAAACCAGGATTTAAGTATACTTGTAATTGTGTGGAAGCATGAAAAAGAATGTGGCAAGGGAGAGGCATATCCGTGCTCTATTTAACTGATAGTTTCTAAGAAAAGCATGGGGATGTTGTGAGTGGAAATACAGACCACTAGCGTTTGGGTGCATTGGAATGCTGATTGTTAGATGGGCTCCCCATCACATCCCAAGTGTGCCTTACAGATTTTATTGGCACTCACAGGACAGTTTTGGGAGTATTTGCAGTGTATCCTGTGTCCCTTAGGATGTAGAGAAATAAAATTGAAGTATTTATAGTAATTGTGATCCCAAAAGTAACAATTATGGTTGGGGAGTACTCCCTAGGCCAGTGACCTGTACTGGTTGTTGTGAAGAAAAGGTAGGGAGGGGGAGAGCCATGCCTAACACCTCGAGCTTATTGGAGGAAAGGTGGGATATACCTGCAAATACAATGGTTTTGCACGAGAGGACAGGAAATTGGGGATAATGTTTATCTTCTTGTCATTACAGCGAGGAATGATTTCAGGATGGTTAGATAGGAAAACTATTCTATTTTCTTGCTCTTCCAGTGTGTGCTTTAACTACTGCAGCAACATTTCATTCCAGGGAGCGTGAAGTCCTAAACAGCCATACTTTTTTTGGAGCCCAGTTCTATATATATGTACACAGAACTATGTGCTGATGAAATCCATCCTTACTTGATAAAACTCTCTTATGAGCTGCTTGGATGAGTAGCAAAATGTATCAATCTGTCAAGAACAGAAGCCCAGTTGCCATGACTCATCTTCCAGATAACCTCACCTGGATGAATGAGTATCTTCACAGGCACTCTCTGGTGGTTGTCCTGTTTTCAAATTGAAATTAAGAACTGAAGACTGGTAGTAACATACATGTATTATTTTTTTCGAGTACCACAGGAATGCCTTGTTTGTGTTGGCGATTAGCTCGATAGCCAGTAATTTGTTCCCACTGGTTTGGGGCATGATTGCTGACTGGGTAGTTCAGTGACAAGGCATCTGGCTGTAGAGCCAGAGACTGAGAGTTCAATTCCTCATTCTATGTCCCAGGAGAAGAGTCAACCTGTGTAGCCTTAGGCAAAATGCCCACTCCCTTCGCTCATTCAGAAGAAGGTAGTGATAAACCATATCTGTTTATTCTACCTTTGAAACCATGAAAAATCATGTACTACTACTACTACTACTACTACTACTAGTAGTAGTAGTAGTAGTAGTAGTAGTAGGAGGAGGAGGAGGAGGAGGAGGAGGAGGAGGAGGAGGAGTATCCTATTCTAAGAACTTCATGATCAGAAATGTTTAAATTAATAAGCTCTTCGTCATTTATGCTGTCTACAGTACTAAACAGATACACAGGGATATGGGGGATATATCATAAGTTTCCATTTGCCCGATTGGTAATTGTCAATACAGGGTTAGTTCAGGTATATCTTCATACCCTGTATGGTGTAGTGGATAGAGTACTGGACTAGCACTCAGGAGTCTTACGTTCAACCATGGAAACTCACTGGGGGTGTGCAACTGGTAAAACCACTCCTTAATTATTTCACATACCTTGCAAGCCTCATTAGGCTTAGTATAAGTTGATTTGGACTTAACACATAACTTGGATAAAAGCTGCTTTTATCTGTTACCAACATGAGCATGTTGTTGCTGTAATATGTGAATCAATGGCATGTTGAACTCATCTACAGGATATTCTGCATTTCATCTTGGGCAACACCCACTCATCCGGAACGCATTATACCAGCGATAGGGAAAGAAACATGTTTCCACTTTCCACTGGCTCATTTGATTTCTTTGGCAGCAGTGGTTGTTCAAACTTCCCACAAAACAATGAAATGATTACATCTGAACCATGTAGATGAATGACATGACTAGATAGAATTTAAATGTCATACATGCATTATCTTCCCTTCACATAGTAGCTTTTAAATACTTCAGAAAAATAGCATACATTGAAGCCTTGGTTGTGAAAGTCAATGTAATTAGAATGTGATTTTAGTTTTCCTTCCAGATAGGTGCACCACAGGATTTTCTTGTTGGTGGACTACCTACTGAAATAAATTAAGTCAGAATAAATTTCAGGTAATGTTTGAGTTCAAGGCGGCACAGACGGTTGGCTTTAAAGGAAATTCTGGACAAACAAAATTATACATAACAATGGGTATTTGTTGTTCCTTGATTAGCTCTTTTTATTTTAAAAATGTTCAAAGCTGTACAAACTTTCTTATATTTCTTTATGGTTTTCATAATTTTATAAAAGAAAGAACTGCAAAATAACCTAATAATTTCTTTCAGGAATAGATACTTTTTAAAAAACTGGTTCCACGATGCTTTGAACATTTATTTAAACAGATAATTAATTCTCCTTATATTTAATTGGTAGCTTGTTAGCTCTAAGTTTTTAAAAGTTAAATTATGCAACACTCCCAAGCATACCGCTTTGGAGCAATGTCTTGTTCCTCTACTACAGCGTTTTTCAACCACTGTTCCGCGGCACACTGGTGTGCCGCGAGATGTTGCCTGGTGTGCCATGGGAAAAATTGAAAAATTCTAAAGAAATTCAACCCAGGGCTGGCGGGCGGCCCACAGCTGGGAGGCGCTATAAATAGCGTCCAAGGGCCAGCTTGGCTCCTCCTCCCCGAGGCCCACGGCGCTGGCATCACTTCCTCCCCGGCCGGTTACTAGCATGGCAGGACGGCCGGCCGGCCGGCCTTTAGGGTCCGGGAGGGGAAGAGCCGTCTCTGAGGGGCCCCGCGATGGGTTCCTTGAAGTCTTGCCCCTTTCTTTCTGTCTTGGGTCGCCCTCTTCTCTCTCTCTGTCTTTTCTTTCTTTTCCCCCCCACCTCTCTCTTTCCATTCGTACCCTTTCCCCTCTTCATAGAAACGTATTCATTTCTAGCCTGCATATGTGTATGTCTAGCAGCCTGCCTACTGTAATTAAAACTGTAAACCGCCCAGAGACTCCTTGAAGTGGTATGGGGCGGTATACAAGCAGAACACTTTCTGCCTTCTTTCCTTCCTGCCTTCCTTCATCCTCCTCCCCTTCTGTCGCTGGACTTGCTGAAGGCATCTGCCTTGGCCACAGTGTGGAGAGAAAGATGGGCTTTTGGGTCTTATTTGTGTTCCTGGAGAGTCAGTGCCCCTTCACGGGTCTCCACTGGACACAGAAGTCCATGCAGGGCAAAATGTCTTTAAAAAAACAACACAGGTAAGTGGGAACTGGGTGCTAGAGAGCGGGCTGCCTCAATCTGTGGCCCCTCTGTCCTGCTTCTCCCTACACCAGCAATGGCGAACCTTTTAGAGACTGATATAGGCACAGAGTTAAATTTTTTAACATTTTCTAATGGTGGTGTGCCTCGTGATTTTTTTCATGAAACAAGTGTGCCTTTGCCCAAAAAAGGTTGAAAAACACTGCTCTACTAGATGCGTGACATCATTGTTACTACTCTAACTTCAGATGCAGTAACTAAGTAATAATGTTACATTGCATCCAAACCAGGCTTCCAGATTCTTCAGCTGCTAAATTAGTCTTATGAAGTCACTGGAAGTTTGCTCCAAACTATACTGTACTTCTGTATGGTTGGCAAGGGGAAATAAAAACATATTCTTGTTTTATTGTTGTATGCATAGTATTAGAGGTCTTGGGCTAACGCTAGGCAGTTGAAAAATCTTGCAGGTCAGAAGATCGCCTGCTTAGGGTATTTAAGAAGTCTGGTATTGCTCACTGTGGCTTTTGCATTTTTCACATGGGCTATAAGGGTTCCTTCATCCCCCCCTCCTATTCATTGCTGGTCCTGCCTTTGGTTAGGTTCAGAAATAAAGTGAATGTAAGGGGATATCTGAGGTTTGTGGTATAAATGTATGCAGAATATTACCTACTACATAAATTAAACCTCAACAGATTTCAAGTGAGGAGGTTCTAATTAGACATTGGAAGCATCTACAGTAATTTCTATTGTATAACAATTACACCTTCATTACCAAATTTTCATATTCTTTTTGCACCTTTTGACGTCAAGATTTGATTAAAAACGTTTCAGATGATTATCAGAAAGACAGAGATTCTTACAAAGACATCATTTTCTGTTGCCGATCAGTGGCCTCTAGACATTTCAAATTCATAATAGTCTGGTTTTGAGATTGGCATTTCCACAGACATACAAAGCAATAAACTGGACATTTGTGTGTGTCTGTGAGTGTGCCTGTGTGATAGAGAGAAACGTAGCACCTCTACTTGATTAGTAATTAATATTCAGATGCAGATTACCAACAGGACATGCTATCCACAAACAGAGGAGCTTATCTTACACAGTTTTTTTGCAATCACTTACATTGAGTTTTCATAATGGTTTATCTGAGGATCCGACAAACAGGTTAAGTTATTTATGCACTGATGAGATGTTTGTGTGACTGTTTTCAAAACAAAAAAACTGGATTTCATTTTCAAACACACAGTGTGGATTAAAGATCTCAGTCTTTGTGGACTGGAAAACTGTGAACTGTCTATGCATACAATGTGGATAATATCAAGTCTAAAGGGATGAAACTCCTCAAGGGCAAAACACTGTTCCCCTCTCCTTGTCACCCGCTTCCTCTTTTTGCATCAGTTTTACTGTGAAAAGAATCTTGCCTTCAGGGTGGAACAAGTGTCCGGGGAAAGCACGAGCATGAAACCTGATTACCTCTATGGCTTACTCCCTTAACAGTAAACCATGGTATCTTGATCTATCCAAATTAACATACTGTCTATACTCGAATATAAACCTAGTTTTTCAACCCTAATTTTGGGGTGAAAAAGGGGGCTCTCGACTTATATTCGGGTCAATACTTTTAGCCACTGAGCCAGGTGCTTGAGTCGGTAGCTAAAAGTCATTTTAAACATTGTGCGCTGCTTCTCCTACTCCCCCCCCACATTGCGGGGGAGCAGCGTGCAATGTTTAAAATGACTTTTAGCTACTGAGGCAAGTGCTTGCCTCAGTGGTTAAAAGTCATTTTAAACATTGTGTGCTGCTCCCCCAGCTCACAAAGGAGGAGCTGCCAGGCCCTGCTGTATTGCCCACTCTAGACTTATACTCGAGTCAATAAGTTTCCCCAGTTTTGGGAGGTTAAATTAGGGGCCTCGACTTATACTCGGGTCGACTTATACTCAAGTATATATGGTAATTACCCAGTTGCTAGCTGTGTTTCTTTCGCCCACATGATTTTGAACAAAAGAAATAGAAATGTGTGTATGCTGCCAACATGGATTGGATCTAGAAATGTTGCAGGTGAAGTTCTGCTCGTGAGTTGAAGGGATTTTTTCTGCTTCCTCTTGCAGATCCACATGCTCAGTAGAAATCTGTTCTACAGAGTAGGAGGAGTTTTGTTATGAGGGTTGTGAGGGGAAGGAAGAATTGGCAGAACCCTGCTCCATCTACTTCTAAGTATATGAAGGATCAAAGGATCCATTGGATTAAAACCTCATCTGCAACTGAAAGAGGTTGTTCCATAATTTCATGCTCTTGTTGAAAATACAACATACCAGGTATATCTGGGTAAAACTGGAATAAAAGAAACCAGGATTACAACATTTTCTACAGCCAGCCTTAGTTCTCTATCTAATTATTAAATGTGTTGCCCACCTTTCTCCCAGTCAGGATTCGTGGTTTTGCACATACTTGTTGATCCCCTTTCACTTTTCTTTGCCACTTGTCTTTAGTTGGTTGTCCAAATCAGCATGTTCATTCTGCTTCTACTGGGCTACTCTGAGCGGTGTACAACATTTATCATATTCACACAAGGATCTTGGTAGCAGCATTCTGGTTACAGAATATCTACAGCATTGCCTGGCATCCATCCAGCTATTTTTGGTCTCCGAATGAGACACGTGTTTATTTAGCCAGACCTTTAACTAGGTTCTGTTCAGTGCTTGGAAATGTTTCGGGTTTTGGACTGCAGGTTCAGAATACTTCTGCTGATGTGTTCCTGGCCATGGGATTCTAGGATTTTTGGCCCTGGAAAGCAGTTTTTGTAAGCTCTAGTTTTAGTAAGTTTGAAGGGGACAGCTAAAGTATGGTTTTTATCTTTTCTGTTTGCGAATTTGTTTTTACAGTGTGGAATCTGGTATACTAAAGTAGTCATAGATAGCATAAGAAAATAATGATCAGTTAGTTGAACTTTGTATGACAGTTTAGAACAGAAGACCTACAATTCCATTTAAACTATTTGGCTCCATTTTTAATTAAAACTTTTTTTAGTGGTAATAGGAACGGGTTATATTTTTTGAAATATCTCTTTCTATTTTTCCTTAATTCATAGTAACCACTTTTTTCCTTCACATAGGCTTTTCTCAATCTAGATTTAAATCAGCAACATAGCATAATTGTTAAATATCAGTTAAGTTGATAGATGAAGTTTGGATCCCCCCCCCAATATGCATTACTTTACATTTGGTTACATTAAAACGCATTTGCCAAATCAACCTGGAACTCACATAAGCAAGAGTTAAATCTTCACTGCTTAAAGACTCCATACCCATGATAATTGTATCATAAGTTGGATCCAGGCTGGACAGTATGATGAGATAATTAGATTCATTAGTTTGGTAACCCTTCTTATATCCAGAGACAAACTTTCTTCAATCACTCCCTAAATCCCCAGCTAACTATATGAATTCAGGTGTCTTTAGTTCCATTGTCTACATACTTGCAAATTCTTAGCGAAGTTGGAGCCATTAACCTTGAGGGAGAACAGAGAATCTCCTGAGCATTCTAAGTCACAAGTTCCCCTAAGTATTTGGTGCTCACAGAGTCACAGCTGTGTTACCTGTTCTGTACTAATTATGAGTGGCTATGAATCTGCTTGACAATTAAGGACAAAATGAACTTTAGTGCAGATAGGCACTATGGGACAGTAAATAGTTCTAAAGCAAGCAAAAAGTCAGCATCGGAAATACTGCTGACAGCATAGACTTTCAGATAATGGCATGCAGAGTAAAGTGTCTGAATAAAATGTCTAAGTTGGGCATTTCATCACCATTTCAGGAATAAGTATCCAGAATATGATTACCTCATGCAGACGTCGCTGAACTCAAAAATTTGGCGCGGGGGGATTTGGATGCAAATATTTAGTTAAATCATAAAATGTTTCTGCCGTCCCTGTCAATATCTCTTACCATGACAGTAAGGAACCTTTTACACAACTAACATCTTAATTTAAAAAATATTGTAGACTTTTCCTTTGCTTATCAAAATATAAAAATTTTAATGCTCCCTCCAGAAACAGCATATGTGAAGCTCTTGGGCTTTTCATACTACTTCTTCATGGATTGGCAAAGTGGAAAAATACCCCTGTTTCCTCTCAAGTAGAATAAGAACAAGATCTTGAACACATGTACAGTTTTATACTGACTGTTTCCTCTTTCTCCTTCTAGAGGAGAGCATCTTGGAGTTCTCTAATGCTTGATGGTTGCACCAGCAGTGGCATAGGTGTTCTATCATCCTTATGTGGCCCTTTACTACTTTTTGGATGTTAGCCCAAGAGGAAAGGGATTTTGTGCAGTGGAATCTTTGTTATTATTGCACTGGTGGTATGCCACCTATGTATATAATGGATGGATCATGCTGGTCCATGAATTGGTAGTCTTGAGATGGGACTACTACAACACTCTTTACAAGGGGCTGCCCTAGAGTTTGACACAGAGACTACAACTGCTGCTCAGACTCATTACAGGGTTGAAGAAACAACATTATATAACAACCACTACCACCCAGCATTTCTGCACTGGTCAAGGTTTTGACTATTACATATAAAGCCCTAAAGGGTTTGGGACCTCACTGCTTGATAGTACACCTTTACCTGATGAGAACTGCCTGTAAAGCTGCTTATCCCAGGCAAAGTGTTTGAGGGTGTTAACACCTAAAGAGGTCTGTAAAGATAATACATGAAATCAGACCTTCTCAGCAATCACCCCATCCCTGTGGTATAATTTTCCACATTAAGTATGCCTGGACCATTCTCTGTGATCTTTCAAAAGATCATTGAAAATTTGGATTTTCCAGCAGTGCTGCTCTTTTTATTTTAAATGGTTTTTAATATAGTTCTGAAGAGTAATGTTTAAAATGTTTTTGTCTAATTGTATTTTGCATGCTCTTAATTTTATATGCATATTGTATATTGTTAATGTACTGTGTTTTTTTATTTTATCTTTGTCGTAAACTGCCCTGAGTGGCCTTGTTGCCAGATGGGTGGTCTAGAAATCAAATCAAATACCGTATTTTTCAACTTATAAAATGCACCGGGCCATAAGACGCACATAGTTTCACCCATCTTAGAGGAGAAAAACAGGAAAAAATGTTTAGCCTATGGTTTTATGGCAGGGGAAGGGGAGGCTTGCAAACGAGGTAATTGGAGCTATGGAATCCAAGCTGCAAAAGGGAAGGTTTGCAAACCAGGTAATTGGGGTTGTGGAACCCAAGCTGCAAAAGGGGAGGGTTGCAAATTAGGTAGTTGTTTGTGTGGAAGCCAAGCTGCAAAAGGGGAGGATTGCAAACTAGGTAATTGGAGCTGTGGGATCCAGGCTTCAGAAGGAGATGGCAGTGGAGACCTCTTTGCAAACAAGATGATTTTTGATTGGGGAATCTTGGCTACAGAAGGAGAAGGGTGCAGAGAGGCTTCCAGGAGAAAGCCTCTTTTCAAACCATGTGATTAGAACTGCAGAATCCCGGCTGCAGCAGGAGATGGGAGAGGCTCTGTGAACGTATCTTATCTCTAAACAAAAAATGTGATATATATGTAGCGGGGACTGCTGTATTCGCCCTATAAGATGCACAGACGTTTCTCCTTACTTTTGTGGGTGGGAAAAATGTGTCTTATAGGGCAAAAATACGGTAAATAAATAAATAACTCCATCCATCCATCAATCCATCCATTCCTTCTGCAGCACAACCTAGGTTTTTACTTCATGTTGAGGACTACCCACTTAAACTTAAAAAATGCATATTTTGAGAAGTCATTATTCCAGGAATAATATCATCACACTGCACCATGTTTTCCTTTCAGGTTTGATTTTAGGTCATGGGTTTTCATCATTTAAAACTACAGGGCATTTTTTCTTAGAAATAATAGTTACATAACCTTAATCATCTAGTGGTAAATAATGCATGTAAGTTATTGCTTACAAATCTGTTAACTGTGGTTTTTAGTAAGTAAACTATTTGGTTCCTCTCCCATACAAGTCATTATTCCATTACATGGAACTCACTGAATGGCTAGGAAAATTATAGATTGGTTGGATTAGATTGTTGGAGCCTTATGGTGCAGTGATTAAATGCCTGTACTGTATTGCAGGTAAACTGTGCTCATGACCTGGGGTTCAATCCCAGGTAGCAGGCTCATGTTTGACTCAGCCTTCCATCCTTCTGAGGTGGGTAAAATGAGTACCCAGCTTGCTGAGGGTGGGGGGGGGTGATGTGTAGCCTGCATACTGTAATTAAACTGTAAACCACCCAGAGACTACTTAAAGTGGTATGGCGCGGTATATAAGCAGAACACTTTGCTTTGCTTTGCTTTGCTTTACTGTGTGCCAGAATATAAAGTACAACTAAATTCTTTCAACATGTCCTCTTTATTCATCCTTTTCAGCCAGCACCTGCTGTTGTATCTGGTTTGCTGCCATCTGCTAACACTCCGGCCATTGCTTTCTATCTTTAAGGCTGCCTCTGGAATTTCACTCTCCATATGGAGATGGTCTTTAGCTGCCCTTTTGAGGATCTGGCATTGCCATATTGTTTCTGCCAGTCTTCTGCTTCCACTATTGATATTAAATCTTCAGGCTTTCCCTAGCCTTATTGACCTCTTCTGCAGACTTCTGTTCCCAATTGTCATTTTCTCTTCAGCAGTTTCTCATCAGTCTGAAGGTTCTCAGCTGCCTTTCCAGTTGGCTATATATACTCTCCAGCCAGGAATCTCCCTCTGCTCACATTACAGTAGTTAGATTTCTGTTAGCGCACTTTTTCCCCCTACAAGCAGTAGTGGATTGTTCTGCTGGTACCCCATCAGACTTCAGTAAGTTGAAGGTTTATTTTTCTTAGAAAGCAAGGCAAAAAGTTCTCTCATATAAACCCTATGCTGCTGTTTGCCTACTCACATATAGAACAAAATTGGAAGTGGACCCTCAGGAGCACCCACAAGCCCTGCTGTTGGATGTCATCACATGCCGGATAGCATGCCAGATGCATGGATGTTTGTAAAGCCTTCTGTAACGATGTCTGTGGTTGCAGAGCTACCCTAGCCAAGAATCCTGTGTCATGATCTTCAGAGTTTTGTAACCACATTTACTGTCAGAGCTCTACATGAAACTTCATGCTAAACAAAATTCTGGGGCATGCTCAGAGTTAGGGCTCCCACACAAACCTTCACTGCTGCAAGAGTTTAACCCTGTTCTCAAGGCAGAAGATATCTGCCTGGAGCTGTAGTAAATATGGCTACAGTGGGTACAGTTTAACCACTGGTTTTCTGTTAGCCAGACTGACCTTTAACCAGTACAACCTCTCTTCCATGGCCACAGGAGAATGTACAGTTACTTTGCAATGTAATCACAGATTGTTACTTTATAATTCCAGTTTAAAATAAAACATGCTGTTATAAGACAAGCACTTTAATTATTCCATAAGCACTTCACTCACAGTGCGTTAATGACTGAAACCCTGTTGAGTGGGGTCTATCTCCACAATAGGAATGATGAAATTACAAAAGGACATTATTAATCTAGAGCAATCTTCCACAATTAATGGCAGGTGGAGTTGCACAGTAGGACTTCAGCCACTGTATGGTTACTTTGTGTGTGTGTGTGTGTGTGTGTGTGTGTGTGTGTGTGTGTGTGTGTGTGTGTGTGTGTGTGTGTGTGTGTGTGTGTGTGTGTGTGTCTCAACCTGTGTGTGTGTGTGTGTGTATAGATGTGGATGGTGGCAGTGATGGGGCAGACTTAATCAATAAACTGGAAGGGAGACTTTTCAGTAGGTTTCTGCATATTACAGCACTTAGTTGAAACAGACTAAATGAATTAAATAACTCAGGGAGACTCCAACAATAAAAGAGCTTAGCTACTGTTTAAATGTGGGAGGCCATTTGAAACACCCCAGAATTAATGCTGCCTTATTTATCTTCTGTCCTGGAAAGGAAAAGAGAGACAGTTTCATGTCTAAATGAAGTAATCTTTAGAAACAAAAAAAGATTATATTTGTTAAACTATATATGGAGGAAAAAAGTACAAAGATAATATGGCTTTGTTCACAGAATTACATAAAGAAGATTAAAGACGGGAAACAAGCTGCTTAAACACTGTAAACTAATTAGTTCGATGAATTGTTTTCCCGAGGTTCATGAGATATGAAACATTGGCACCAGTGCGTGAAATACACTCTGCCTCAGTGCTCTTTTCAATTTATTTTTCCGTTAGTGTCATACGTATATAAAAAGAAAGCGGCCAAAAAAGAAAGAGGTTACAGAAGGAGACCAAAGCCTGGCATATGATTGAAGCTGACATTTTGTCATTTTAAGCCTGGTGCAGGAGAGCCTTCCTCTAATACCCTTGTATAAATACCAGCTTCATTTTCTGCCGTTGCCAGCTATATTGCAAAAATGATGTCATGACAAGGCCCAGAGGAATTCCTTTTGTTGCTTAGAGCCGTTCTGGCAGCTCCAAGCTAAACTAATCATGAGTGAGCCAGCACATTATTAATTAGTTTGCCCAGTATCAAGGTATTTAGAGAGGAAGGTGGGAGGAGGGGAAAGCATGCTTGGTAAGAAAACAGGGCCAGGTGTTTGGCACAGAAAACTTGTGTTTGTGTTTGCTTTTCTCCTTCTTGTAAACAGACATGTGCACCATTTGACACAGCAACACAGTCGTAGATGCAAGGTGCTTTCATGAGACTCTCATGTAGGCTAGATAAGTCACCGCTAAACAAAATTCAGTTATATTTGAAGGTCCAGTGTTGTTGAAGCTCTCTCTCCTATTCCTATTTGTATTTGTATTCACAATACTACATGGACTTAATTTCATTAATAATTCCTTTACACCTGAGCCATAGCTGCAGGCATCATTTTTGTCCCTTTATATCAGTGGCAAAATTAAAACACATGGAATGGACATTTTCAGTTTGAACAAATACTGTACTGGCAATATTAATAACAGAATTCATGGCCAGCTCAGGGGATTCTCTTGCTTCAGCTGAAGATCAGATCATAACCTCCTCATTCTTTGAGCGAAATCCGACAAGATTGGCAGTTGAATGTGATTTGAGCGCTGGTGATGGGGCGCCTTCTCCTACTGGACCTTTCATAGTAGAATAGCCTCAATTGGCAGAGGGCCTTGCTCAGATTTACTGCCCAAGTCTAATGTACAACGTGTACAGTATTTCTGCACTGTAAACGTGGATCATATATTTTAGAAGCTTCTAAATACACAGGGTAGTGATGAAGTCATGGTTTCTGAGAAAAGTTATGGATTGTATTGAATCCATAGTACCGGAAATGTTTTTAGATATATTTTTAAAGCAACTGGGTTTCACTACAGTTTGTAATATAGTTTAACAAAATAAGCACAATGTAGCGTTCACTTTATTTGTTTACCGTATTTGTTAAGTATTCCATGTATAAGTATCTGCTCCACATAACTGCTGTACCGTAAATGTGTTTCTGTTGTGCCTGTCTCTTTCCCTCTTGTTAATCAGCTGTTCCTTTCAAGAAACCAATTTAACAATAATACTGTGCTATCAAATCACTTCTAACTTATGGCAACCCTGTCCTGGATTTTCTAGGAATAGAGTGCTAAGAAGTTGTTTATTGTTTCCTTTTTCTGAAGGTGTTCTGGGACTAGGCATTTTGTCCATGGGTATGAAGGCTAATTCTCATAGGAGGCACAGTGAGGGATCCAGCGCCTGACCTCTGGCTATGTAGCAAGGTACCCTGCTCACTGAGTTATCCTTCAAAACACTTGCCAGTACTTTTAGCAATATTACATAATAAGGGACGTTAAATATAGAAGGATAAAATTACCTGCTTTTTGGTGCAAACTAATGTGCTGTTTGGAAGATTATTAATATTCCATTCCACTAGCGACAATTAGGTGTGAGATTGTGTGTGTGCCGGGGGGTTAAGTAAAAAAACCCACCTCATAATTGTATATTCTGGGAGTTCAGCTGGCAGATCCACACCTACAGACACTTAAAAGTGACTCATCTGGCAAAAAGGCCTAGGAGCGAAGACTTCATAGAGGTGCCACACTGCTAGAGCCAATTGCTAGTCCCAAGAGTATGAGTGGATGGATGGATTCATCATGTAACCCACACACATATGCAAAGCCAGTTAATACAAAACAAAAAACAAGAGGCACATGCAAAGTACAGGCATCAGCAAGTAACATGGCCCTTCTACATATTGCTGCCAGGAAGAAGTTAGCAACTTGGAGCATTATACATGGATTTTAGTCTGAGAGGCAGTGACTTTTTCTGAGCAACCTTAGAATTTATGCAGAGCTGATGATTCAGATCATTCCAAATTAGTCCAAACTAGAGTGACCCCCATAATAATTGTGAAGTGCATAACAGTTGATCTACCAGACCCTTTGGTTCAGTAGTTCTGTTGTCTGAATAGCAACTAGTCCAAGATACTAGATTTCGCAGGTGCAAGCTTGGAGCAACCGTCTTACAATGTATGGTCTCTGCTTCAAAATTAAAAAGACAGAGTACATGGCAATGGATCATGATGAGCCTGGAACAATCTGGGTGAATGACATCAACCTATGCGCTCAGACATTTCAGTATCTCAGCTCAACAGTCATGACTTATGGGAGTTTGAAATATGAGACCACTGTGCAAATAAACACAGTCTGAACAAAATGGTGCACGATGACTGATATTCTTTGTGACAAGATTAGTGATTGATTCAAATAAAAAATAGAACAGTTATTCAACTAGTCATGCTCTACAGTGCCAAATGCTGTCCAGCATTGAAAGAAACTGAGCATTACCTTAGTGTCATGGAAACAAAGATGCTGTGCTGGATCAGTGGTAATACTTGCTTTGACCAAGCCGTGGTATGGTATTGCTCCAATTGCCAGCAAGATGAGAGAAGCCCAGCTATGATGGCATGGCCATGTTCTGTGTGCTGATGCCAGCGCTCTAGTGCAGAAGGGCCTTCAGTTGAAGGTTTGACAGCAAATGACTGAAGGACTGGCCAAAGCAGTGTTGGCTTGCTACAGTGCACAATGACATGAAAACCACTCGCCTACACCCAGACTATGCCAGCGACCAAGAAAAATGACATTTCTGATCCAGAACAGTGGATCCTGCCACCACATGGGACAAATGATAAAGAAGAAGAAGAATTTTGTGCATGTTAGTAGCTAAAAATTCTGTCCACTTCACAAATGGACAGCTGGTTTCTAAAAATATTTCAGTATCCTTTTGGAAACAATTCTTACAGTCCGTAATATGCATGTACAATGGCATGTGTTTTATTTATCCATTCCCGTATTGTTATTATTTTCTTTTTAGCAGTCGTGTCTTTTATGGAAAGTATTTTTTTTCAATTCTTTGCCAACTGAGCTGGCTGAATAGCTTAGTGGTTTAAGTATCTGCTGGGGAGTCAGACATTGGTTTCCCACTGTGAGTAGAGCCAACCTGTGTGGCCTTGGGCAAGCTGTACAACTCAAGGGCATACCCAGAAGAAGGAAATGGTAAACCACTTATGAGTATTCTTTACCAATAAATCCCTGAAAAGGTTCACCATGAATCAGAACTGACTTGATGGCATGCCTGCTCTTATTAGCCAACTAACCCGACAGAAAAGATTTTTAAGGTGTAATATAATTGTTAACTTTTCTTAGTACACGAAAATGTGTCATAAGCAGACAACTCCCTTATCACCTCAGTGAAGGTAAGAAAGTATAGGTATCTGAATCTGAATATTTCATTTAAAATGCTGACTAATGAAGAAAGATTCACATTAGTGCCAGCAAAGTTAATGGAGGAATAAAACCCTAGCCCAGTGTTGGCAAACCTATGGCATGGGTGCCAAAGGTGGCACTCAGAAACCTTTCTGTGAGCACCCAACATTTCCCCTTCACAGCCACTTGTATTCAGGTTAAATGCCTGTGTTGGCACTTTGTAAAAAAAAAAATTAATGGTATATTCTGGGTTTTGAATTGCAGTTTGGGCACTCGTTCTCAAAAAAGGTTCGCCATCACTGCCCTAGCCTTTCCCACTAAAAATAATTAGATACTAAGGGACCAATGCAGCTTCCACGCAGAAACTTGTGTGACTCTGTCCTATTTATTAAGAGGTATGAATTCTTATTAGCTTGTTTACTATTTCCCTCTTGCATTACTCTTCCACATTTTTACAAGCTGTCTAGAAATTTGCAACATCTTTGCTATACATGTTTTCCCCGATTTAGTTCCATGACTTTTCCACAACGGTTATTAGCAATTTGAACAAATTTTAAACTGCTTAATGGATTCCACCGTAGATGCATCTGATATGTGGTCTGATTTTTTTCATTCCTCAGACATCTGTGTGGATGACTTCTGAAATTTACAAAACCTTTGTGTGTAATCTCACAGCTGGACCTGCATGTTAGAAATCTTAACCAGTGTTTGTTTGCTGCTAATTAATCTATATAAACCTGTGGGAGCAGATTCTCTATTAATGAAATTGAGCAAACAATTAGAATCTTTGCATACTTTTTAAGGAAATTACTTCTCTGAGATGCCTCTCCCCACAACTTTGCAATCAGATTTTCATATCCTGCACAATGACAGTGTTACTGTTTGATATTGTTCATCACTAATTAGGAGAGGAAAACAGCTACAAAATGTGAACTCTTAGCTGGTTGCACTGTGTAGCAGAAACAGCTGTGTAATGTGGCACCAAAGGATTATTAAATATGACATAATGTGTAGTATTTCTGTCACAGCATTATATATCTGTCATAGCTTTTGTCAGGCATTTTTTCAATGTTTGAAAACTTTCTTATGCATTTTCAGTATATATCGTTTAACATGTCCAGAAATCCCACTGCAACCAATCAGTTTGTCTTTTTCTAAATACCTTCCTTTGATTGATAGCTTGTTAGCCAAAGTTAGGAACCTACTGGGAATTCCATTTACTTGTTATATGATGCAACAGTAGCTTGAGACAGGTAATGTTAGCTTGTGGGGAGCCCATTTTACTCTATGATTTAGATGAAAAAACCGATGCAGACATTATCTCACCATGTAATATGGCATAGAGCATGGGGGTATCCAATTATGTTGCATTTCAGTGTGAAGTGTCATGTGCTCAGAGCATAAATTCTTCCTTCTTATGTTTAAACATTTAAAAACAGTAGGTTGGAACTAGCCTTGGTCATAGTTGGAGTAACCTTTTCCGAAATGAGTAAAAATTAATTCCATTTCATTTCAGTCCTTAAGTATGACTCATATGACTCAGTCAAGCTTCATATCATTAATAAAATTGTGAGATCCCAAAGTAGGGCTGTGCAAGAACTCTGCCTGTCAATGTATTTCACTCTTTTCATCAATTCAACATTTGTAGTGTTAAATAGCTTGAGGCAGAATATTTTAAATGTTTTAAAAGTTGTTTTTAAAATCTGGAATAATGTTTAATTGTTTTCAGTGTCATTTTGTATAGTATTTTAAATCTTTCAACATTGAGTAGTTTTATTTTTTTGTTGTGCCTCCTTGGCTCCACTATAGAGAGGGGAGAAAGGTAGCAAATAAATAAATAAATAAATAAATAAATAAATAAATAAATAAAAAGAACAGAAAGGCCCTATTAGGGCAGGAAACTGACTTCAAGTCTCCCCTCCTGCCTGTCCGTCATCTTTCAGCAGAACTCCCTTTCCTTTCTACTCCAACACAAGAAAACATGTATGGAAATCCATGGCTAAAACATGTTGTGTGTTGCATCATTACAGTCGAACTCTTCATGACCCCATTTCCATGGAGTTTTCTTGGCAGGAATACTGGACTGGTTTGCCAGTTCCTACTCCAGGTGCCTACAGCACCTGGTATTCCCTGGTGGTCTCCCATCCAAGTACTAACCAGGGCCGACCCTACTTAGCTTCTGAAATCAGGCCAGATTGGATGTGCATCTAGGCAGTTCTACAACCTATCAAAAGCTGTCTGGAGTTAAAGATAAATAATCTAGATTGAACTTTGTTGAAACATTCATATCAGTGCTAGATCAAGACATTCTGCAAGTTACGTTTGGCACTTCCCCCTCAATTCTTTCTGGCATAAACCAAAACTGAGCAGTTCAAATACTGGTGCTATCTTACTACGTAGCTCTTTCTGCACTATGTAAATGATATTGTTGGCCCTGGTAGATCACCACTGAATAAACAGTTACCTTTTCAATTCTGGGGTGTCTATAACTTGTATGCAACGAGACAAAGCCATGCATACCCAAGAATTAAAAAGGGATCACTTTCATGATGACACTCCCATATCCCAGGCAGAGCTATGCAGTTGTCTGCTCATAGGCTACTATCACGTTGACTAAATTAACCATACATATTTAGAACCATGGCAGATTTTGCTTCCTTGTGTAATAGAATAGTTGGCTAGATATGGGAATATTAGTTTACTTCTAATAGCTATGTGCTATCATCTTGGCAAACTGTGTACTATTTAGTGGGAAGAAAAAATGGTTATATTTATACACTGTTGAAAGCTGTTATCTCTGTTCAGAGTGACAAAATACATTAAACAAATGTACTGTGGCAGCAGTCCCATAAATCCATTGGCCCATAAGCCGTGTCGTAACATATGGCACTGTTGCAAAACATTTGCTAAGGAGTGTCGGACTGACTTTCCAGCTGTATCTCAGGAAACAATCCAAGATGAAGTACTAAAATGAAGGGCTAAATGGACAATGGAAAGGGAAGTATATAAGAAAAACAATTCTATTGTAAACCAATATGAAACGGACTGTATGAAAAAATGCTGGCAGGTGGTTTAGAACTCCATTGACAATGTTAACCTTCCAGCATATCAAAGTGTTTGCTAATAGTGTATTTCACTGTTTTCATCAGCTATACATTTGCACCATTAAATCAAGTAGCTTTATTTCAGAAGTGAATATGGCTCAGATGACTGTTTGAGCTCATGTTGCTGATCCATATCTGATTGTGATTCTGTTCCCTTTACCTCCCACATGGGTTGTACCTTTCTAGTGTAAATAAGCTGCCACTAGTACCTCTGCTTGATCTCTATGCTACAGATGTCTCTAATTAACTTTACCGTGACAGGCCACGAGGATTCAGTTACAGAGGTTGACAGATCCCAGTGTCCTTGGAGGCTCTACTCTGTCACTTGACACATTCCTTGTGCTAACATCCTTTTGAAAGCTCTTTTAATGACTAAGTCCATCTTGTACCTGTGTGTTTAATATCAGGCGTGCAGAGTGATAACCACAAAGAGATAACAAAGGATTTATAGTGGAAGAGCAATTATCACATTGGCTTTGATTTAGTAATATAAGAAAAATTCTAATGCAGCAGTACACACAAAGTAGTGTTTCAAAGGCAGCCAACTCTTTGCAAAATAATTTTCCTTATAGATAGCACTTCAAGAAAGAAGGCTCCTGTCATGGTATGAACATTGTAACACCCCCCCCCCCCAAATGCAATGTTAGTCTGATTTAGAGGAGACTAACCACAACCAAAGGGAGTTCAGCTAACTGTGATTAACAAATCCCTATCATTATTGGTGGTCAATGAAGACTACAGAGTCCAATGATTAAGGAAACTGCAATTTTTTTTTTAGAAAAAAAGATTGTTACAACCCAGGACTTGTAATCAAAGTTGCAGGACCTACCTAATGAATTTAATATTGAAGGTCAAATTTTTAAACTATCACTTCAGAATCAGAGTAATTATTTCCTTGCACCGTTGGTGGAATATAGTTATAACTACATTACTGTGGGAACACTCACATAAACATTTAATTGTTAACAACCTAATTCAGAGAAGATTATTACATCTTCATTTTTCATTGTCACAACTGGTTGCTAAGTTGTTGATTTTTTAAAGAAAATGGCCACATCTCAAAAAACCGAAAACATTTGGCTGCAAAGTCAGCAGCCCGGCGGTTTGAACCCTGGGTACCACGCAGCGTAGCGAGCTCTTGCTGTTAACCCCAGCTCCTGCCAACCTAGCAGTTCAAAAGCATGTAAAATGCAAGTAGATAAATAGGTACTGCTTTAAAAAGTTGGGAAGGTAAAACAGTGCTTCCTTGCAGCCATGCCAGCCATGTGGCCATGGACTTGTACAACACTGGCTCTTTGGCTTGAATACAGAGAATCGGACACGACTAGCACACATGTGGTGGGGGGACTTTTACCTTTACATCTCAAAAGCATTTTGAGAAACTGGGCACATATATCGCGAGGAAAGCCTCTTAAAGGAAACTAGGACCATCATGATAAAGGGTTGCCATTTGGAATAATTGCACACACACATCTAGACCAGTGTTTTTCAACCACTGTTCCGTGGCACAGTAGTGTGCCGCGAGATGTTGCCTGGTATGCCGTGGGAAAAATTCTCCCTACACCAGCAATGCCTGCATCCCGCTCACGACCAAGGCAGCGGTGCGGCACCGGCGAGCTGGAGGAAGGCGGGGTGTCCAGAAAGAAGCCGGCTGCCGCAAGGCTTCCTTGGGAGATGTAGTTCCTCCTGCAGGTCTGAGATGCGGTCCTGGGGAGGAGAGCGGACTACCTTTCCTGGCGTGCTGTTGACAATGGTCATTTTTTGTGGGGGGGGGTAAATAAAGGGGAGGACGTGGGAGGCTGAGGAGGGGATTCCTAGGACCTAGGGAGGAGACGGGGATGGGGGGTCCCTTCCGGGCCCTGTGGCTGCCTGGCTGGAAGGAAGGGAAGAGAAGGGAGGCTTATACTGGAAGGGGTAAAAGATGGGGGTTGGGGGTTGTATATGAAAAGCCTCCCCCAGCCCCACCTTCCTGGGTTTGCAAGTTCCTCTGAAAAAAAGTGCCAGGAGGAGGGAGGGCGAAGGTGAGGGCAGGCGAACATTTTGATAGGGATGCCTTGGGAGGGCCTGGGCTGGAGGATGGATTTGTTGTTGTTTTTTTTGGGGGGGGGTGAGAAGTGTGTTTGTGTGTGTGTGATAGGCACAGAGTTAAATTTTTTAACATTTTCTAATGGTGGTGTGCCTCGTGATTTTTTTCATGAAACAAGTGTGCCTTTGCCCAAAAAAGGTTGAAAAACACTGATCTAGACTATTTTGTTAAATATATTGCAACTCCTTTCCCATTCCTATGGTTCAAGAGAAAATTGGACAGCCATCTGTCAGATCTATTTTGATTTGGATTCCTGCACCAAGGAGAGAGTTGGAGTCATTGGCCTTTTAGGTCCCTTCCCCAACTCCCTTATTCTATGATTATATTATCATTCTTCACATCATTGTTTGATTTGTGAAAATCCAATTTTGAAATACTTTCAGAGTATTTCCTCAAGTGCAGACTTGGAATGAGGTAGCAGTGCTTTACACCGAGAAGATGACAACAATAACAGCAATAGCAGCAGCAGCAGCAGCAGCAGCAGCGGCGGCAGTAGTAGTATCCCATCAAGTCAGTTCTAATATACAGCGCTCATTCTCAGGATTTTCTAGGTATGGATCACTCCGAAATGGTTTAGAACTCAATTCTTCAGGGAAGATCCTGGGACTGATCTTGCCCAAGGCCACATAGGCAGGCTTTTTTTCTAGGGGGCAAATACTGTATTGCACAATGCAAATATTGCAATATTTCATTTATGATGAGAATAAAGGAGATGATTTTTCTTCTTGTTGCACCAAAATCTCCCTGTGAAGCTTTTTGTGTGTGGAGGGGAGGGGGGATCACTCATGGGATCTCTCATTTATTGTTCATATTGCAAAGGAATTGAAAGCACATGTAGAATTTAAACTTTTCTAAATGAGATGGCATCTACCAAAACCCCACTAAATGGTTTACAAATGTCATTCACTGGTATATTGGCTGAAATCCTGTTGCATAGTGTACCAAGACACACTAGAGAAAGCCCACTGAATCTATGAGGATTTGGTGAGTCAAGGTAGGGTCCCTTTTAGCTTGCAGTTCTAAGATTAAATTATATATGTAATTATACATCCTTCTTTTGGCCTAGTGTGTGAGACACCATCTCTCACCAGCAGAGGGCAAATTGAAGCATGGAATCCATTGAAATCCACAAAAAGCACCGTTTCAACAAAAGATCTAAAAATTAACAAAGCCTGGCTTCCAGTACTAAAAGCTGTAGAGTTCAAAAGGTCAAAGCTCAGTGATTCCCCACACAGCCACAAAGGTGATCAGTTCACACAATAGAACAAAACCCATCTAGGATCCTTGCTACCCCGGTTCCATTGAAACTTCTTAATCCCTTCATTACAATATAATGACTAACACATATTTTCCTGCATAGGACAAGTTTCCTCAACTTTAAAAACCCCAGTCTCACTCACTTTATAACCCAGAGCATAGGGAGAACTAGTTCCCTGAGCTCGTTGCTCTCTGAAGATGCCAGCCACAGAGTCCGCCAAAATATCAGGAAGAAAAACTTCCAGAACACATCCAAACAGCCTGAAAAACTCACAACAACTATTGGATCCCAGCCGTGAAAGCCTTCGAGAATACAGAATGTTTACCATTTAAAACTCCCATGCCTTTGTAGTTTTTGCCATCAAGTTGTATAATGACAAAGTTTGTCCTGTCATGTGAGTTGTGGTGCCAGAAAAAAACACCATAAAGTTATTCAGTGAAGGATGAAGGCTATTTTAATACTTTTCATTCAACAAAAAACGACAGAATAACCTATCATTTTCTTAAATTTTCAGGAGGGTCTCAGTGCTTTGTGAAACAGACATGCCACCAAAGACTTGTAGCAACTTAAAAAAAAAAGGACTGAGTCCACTGGGTGTTTCCAGCCTGAGTTGCCCCATTAAATAAAGAACATTTATGGAGATGTTGACTTACTAACATTTAGTAAATGATTCAACAGATTTACTAAATTTGGGGCTATTAGTTGGCTTCAGGTGTAACAGCTTTCTTTGGCATAATCTTTTTATTGTAGCTTCTGTATTTATTTAAAATATTTCTACCCTGCCTTTCTCCTTTAAAAGGACTCAAAGTATCACATTGTTACATTTAAAGCTACCAACAATGAGTATACAAATTTTGAAAATATGAAATACAGTACATGCCATACTAAAAAGTAGTAACAGAAGCAACACACACATACAGCATCCCCACCTCCTCAGAAGCCAAGAAAAAGGAAGACAGGCACCTGAAGACAGCACTTAAGGCCTGTGGATATCCAAGGTGGGCCTTCAACAAAGCAGTGGGCCATCCCAGAAGAACAAGGGATCAGTCTGAGACCCAGACCCGACGGAAGAACCTGGTCATTCCCTACATGGCGGGAGTGTCGGAGAAGCTTAAAAGGATTTTTGGCAAACACCACATCCCTGTTTATTTCAAACCCATGAACACACTAAGGCAGAGACTTGTCCACCCAAAGGATCCGATACCAACCATAAAAGGAGCAATATAGTATATGCAGTCCAATGCAGTGAAGAGTGTTCAGACCTCTACATTGGAGAAACTAAACAGCCATTAAACAGAAGAATGGCCCAACATAGGAGAGGTAACAGCTCAGGACCAGAATCAGCAGTACACCCCCATTTGAAGGAAAAAGGCCACTCTTTCAAAGATGAGGATGTATACATATTAGACAAAGAAGAGAGGTGGTTTGAGAGAGGAGTAAGAGAAGCCATTCATGTTAGCATTGAAAATCCCTCCCTCAACAGAAGTGGTGGGCTCCGGCATAGTCTATCTGCTACTTATCAGGCTGTACTTTCCAAAGTACCCAGGCAAATCAAGGAGCCTTCACCACCAGGTCACAGCTAACGACCCATTCTTGATGGGTTTCAGCACCTTAGGCCATTGTTTACCTTAAGGCCATGGACACTAATGTCTCCCTAACGAGCCTATTCAGGCTTTGTTCATCTTATGAGCCAATCAGACCAGGGGACAAGAGGTCAAGCTGACTATAAGAAGGTCTCTTGCACTAGCTGTATTCAGACCGATGAAGCTGTTTGGATGAACAGCGAAACGTTTCTATCTCTCAAAAAAGAAGTCCAGTAGCCATGACTCAACTCCCAGTTAAACGAACCTGGATGACTGAGAATCTTCACAGACACACATACACACACACACACACACACACACACACACACACACACACACACACACACACACACACACACACACACACACACACACAGTGTAGGGCATAACAATTCATTTAACAACAACCACCCCCCTCCTTCAGCAGTTAGTCACTGTGGGACAGCTTGCCTGAATTATTACTTGTGGAATAGCAAGCATCCTATTGGAGGGAGTTCCAAAGCTTAGGAGCAGCAACAGAGAAATTCCTCTCCTGTTGTCCCCACCTCCTGATGATCCTAACACTTGAGGGGGGTAGTAAAGAGAGTTGAAGTCCATCAGATAGCTTGGGGGAGTGACTGGAACATGAACAGTTAACCTTCATTAAATGTGCAATTTCAGAACAACAGGTCTATCCCTGTTGCTGGCTGAAAAATGTGGTGTTAAAAGGTAGTGGGATATGTGTGTGTTAAAGAGGGTTTTAATGGACTTTCTGAAAAATCCTAGGGGACTCCTTATATTCTAAAGTTGTGATAGCTTAATTCTGGAATATTTCAAAAACACCTCTAGAAGGGAAGCCCCCTGCTCAAAATAAGTTTGACTGGCATAATTACTGTTTAGAAATAGCTGTAGAAGGAGTTCTCATGTCACAAGCTGATTTCTTATCAAACTGTGCACTGACAAGTGAGAAACAACAAGCTTCATTTTCTTGTGCTCTGCAACTCATTAGATCTGTCTCATAAACACTATATTCCCTCACCTTACATTCTTTTTAAAAGTGGGGTGAAACTTGCAACCTCCAGTAGCTCCCCCTCCACTTGAAGGTTAGCCATGCCTTTTATTTAAGCCTTTTGCTTCCTTTCAGCATTAACGTTGCCTTTTGTATTCTCATCCTATTTAAGAAGAAATGGGACTTAGAATTCTTTCCTTAAATGTGATTTAATATTACATGCCACAATGAATGCATTTCATGTAGCAACATTTGGTTATTATCTGGTTGCATCACACGTTCTTTTGCAAGCTTCACACTTTGTACAAGAGGGTCTTTAAAAAACAATTCTATCCATATCTACTCAGATGTAAACATACAAGTATAATACAGTACAGAAATTGCTGAGGGAGGAAAGTGTGCAAAACAATGTAGTCAACACTGTATTTAGAATAAACTGTAGACTAAACACATGTTTTGTATAATACTGAATATTCTTGATTTAATGCAACAAGCTTTCAGAGATCTTGAACAAGTCTGATTGGATATTTGAAGATAAAAAAACACTTGTCTTGTGGACTTCATGTGCAATTACCATTCATTTTCCACTTTCGTTAGTCATATACATGATTTGAGTTGTTCAAAAAGTTGTTTGTTAGAATGGTGTACAGTATTTTTTTGACAGGGGTCCTCAAACCTTTTAAACAGGGGGGCAGTTCACTGTCCCTCAGACACTGTTGGGGGCCAAATTCCTATGCACATTGCACAGATTTTATTTGTAGTTCACAAAAAAACAGGAAAAAGAATGCAACAACAACAACAACAACAACAACAACAACAACAACAACAATAATAATAATAATAATAATAATAATAATAATAATAATAATAATAATAATAATAATAATAATAAATAAATAAATAAATAAATAAATAAATAAATAAAATAATGAGGGACAATATACAGCCCAGAATATTCAAAACATAATCAAGTTAAGAACAGGGAATTAGAAGAGGCATCTTAAAACATTAAATGGTATCTACTGGTCAGCTGCAAACACAACATGGTAATAATAATCAATTCCAAATGCATTTTCTTAAGTCAAAGTTATCTTAAATTGAAACAGTTTCCCATATAAATGCATTGGAAATGGATTAATCAGGTCCAAGTGGGAAATCACCCTCAAAATGAAAAAAAAAAAAAAAACATCAACAGGCATGCAATTGACAGAAGCTCAGCTTCCTACTTTTCAACTCCTTGAGAAATCCACCCCAAAGTTCCAAAAAGTCCCTAAAATGGTGCAAAATATATTCAAATATATATTCAAATATATTCAAAATGTGCAGTTTGAAAAGGTTATTAAAAAAGAAGCCCTGGTTCTCAGCTTTCCTGTTCAAAATGGCTGCTTCTTAATCCTAATTGCAGCACTGGAGTTGGGTGGTCACAAGATGGCAGTATATCTATTGCAAACAAGCAGGAGGTATTTTGAATAGGAATCTTTCTCTTCCCTTTCCCTTTCGTAATTCAGGGGGGGGGGGAAACAGGCTTATTTTGTAGCTCAAATTTTTCGTATACCCACAGATTTCTATTCTTAAATCAAAGTACCACTGTATACTTAATACCCTCATTTATTTCAAAGCTATTAATGAGAGTATCTCAGTCTGGATAAAACTCTCTGTTTTATGTACCAAGATGTAAGGTGGTAAGAGAGACGGACAAAAATCTCCTTCGACCAATCATCCAAATTTGTCCATTGTTTTTAAACACTCAAATGACAGACTTCATCCAACAACAAATCAGAATTAGGATTTTCAGGCAGGCTTGTTGCTTATAGGTGGCTAGTATAAGCAGTTGTGACATTTTTCTGTTTTTTAGTAAAATTCTGTCCCAGTTGGAGAAATCCAGGTGAAATGTCACGGAAGCTATTCCAGTCTGTAGGAACACAAGAGACTTGTCATTTGTCTTCACAGTAAAAAATTGCTTGTAAATTTTTCACATAGGCTACATCAGCAACAAATTACTTTTAGAATAGCTTAAAAGCTTTTGATATTAGAAAACTCTCTTCCTCACACAAACTCTCTGTATACAGATTCTCACTTTTGCTCTACCAATTCATGCTGCTTCTACATTGACATAAAGTGCACCTCAAACAAGATTAAAGCTATACTTAATGCCAACCAGACATTTTATTCTAAGATGTACAATAAAATGTAACTACCTCCTTTTTTCTTTTAAGCCGTTCACAAGCTTTTTAAAATCATGGTTAT